>JACMZG010001893.1:5174134-5407279 GCA_018340805.1 Microvelia longipes | reverse complement strand
AAAAAATCTATTTGGGATACAAGAAAGTAATGATATTTACTCATCGTCTGCAAACTAGAAAGACAGGATATCCGAAGAATAATAATATTTTCCCTGTCAGTATATTTTCACTAAGTGCATGAAAAACTACCTTTAAATATTTGAGCATAAAATTGATGTGATTCTTGTGTCGAGTTGTCGTTATACGATACAAAAGATTTGGACTCATGCCAAACAATGAAACGATATACGAATGGACGATGAAAGCCAAGGAATGAATCATATATTCTATACATACAAAAAGATAAGTTGCTGTTATAAGAAAAGATAAGTTTTAAGAAATTTGTCAGAAGAAACTTTTAATGCAGAAATAAAAACTTGATAGCATAATAATAAAATCTTAATCGAGTTAGCAATCGAAAACTGCTGTTTCGTTTATCGCGATATTGTTTTCCAAAAGAAAGTCTAACGCGTTTCTTCGAATTAAGTTTGTGTCAAACTTAGTTCAGAGGGGAGTATTCAGATCTTAAACAAGTTTGACAAAAACTGAACTTAAAATGAAACTTTAATAATTTTAAACTTAAAATTCTGGCGCGAAGGTCCACAAGCCGGGCGAATTTTCTTTGAAAAGCGGGTTTTCTTGCTTATCCATCCAATTTATGCTTAAGTTTTTCATACATATATTTTAATAATCTGAGCAGTAGCCGTCAAAACCTGTGATTTAATTTATCAAAGAAAATACAGTTAAATTAGCATAAAATGAGCTTCAAATGAGGGCAAATAATGCTGTGCCGTGAATAAATATAATCTTTTTTGTGTTTTGATCCACTCTCAGGTTTATTATATATATATATATCCCGAATAATAGGGTTTGGGACATTAACAAGGTAAATAAATTTTTGTACAAAGTTTCATTTAGATCCGAGAAAGCGATAGTTATCGCATCCCATAAAAACGTCTAGTCACAAAATCTTGTACAGACATACATACATATATATATAAAACTTAAATAAAAATACATATATATTCTTGATCTGTAAATCACTATCCTCTAAAAAAATTCTCATTCCCCTTTCCCCACATAACCCTAATCTCATAAGCTCATTTTTCTTTAAAAATCCGCAAAAAAACTCACTTTAAAGTTTGTTAGCATAATAAATACTACAAAAAAACTGTATAGGGATCTCTAATTTTAAATATTCAAGCTTTTGAGGAGGAATAGGTTCCTAATTAATACAAAAAAAACCACTAAATTGTGCCAGCTTTCGATATAATTTTAATTCTTTTTCAGAGGCCTTAACATATTAAAAAAATAATAACAAAAACAGTTACCATGTTGGTAAACACTAGTATGTTTTGGACAAACACTGTTGTCAAAGTTGTTGTCCAAAACATCTAGTGTTAACCAACATGTAACTGTTTTTGTTATTAAATTTTAATAATGTTAAGCCTTGAAAAATTAAATTAAATATCGAAAGCCTCGGCAACAAATTAGTTTTTTTGTATTAATTAGGACCTATTCCTCCTCAAAAGCTTGAATACATAATATACTATCTATCCTTATAAAATATTACTGTGAGTTGCACTATGAAGAATACTTTTAAGATAAAACAATAAAAAAATATTGCAAAAACATTATTCGGAAATAAATTTGTTACAAAATAGAAAAAAAACTGAAATTTCAATCATTGAATATTTTCCTTTACATTTTAAACAAAGTTTCAAAGAAAAAATAAAATATTTTTTGCAGAAGGTCTTCCCTGGTCTAAAATGTATTCTAGGAACTAAATTATTCTAGGGTTTATTTTTATTATACATCAGTGCTTTAATAATAATACATTTCCAAGCTGAGTTTTACACAAGGAATTCAAGCTACACTCAAACTCAATTCATGAAATTTAAAACTAAGATAATTTAAGAAAGGTTAGCAAAGATTAGAGTTTAAATACGGGATCGAATTCAGTATCTCCCTTAAACGGAATGATGTGTCAAGTTGATTTTTCTTAAAACATTGTGACTCCACTCACATTTCAAATCTTAAGACGAATTTAACAGAAAATAACTGTTCATGTCTAATATATATTTTAAAAAAATAAGCTAAATATACATTGTATTTTTTGCTTGGATTTTCGGCTTATGCGTTATTCTCTAATCAAATAACATTACGTCTTGTAACACAATTTTTCTGCAGTTTTTAAAGGAAATATTTTACAAATATGTCTACATAACATACATACATACATACATTACATATATATATATATATATATATATATATTATATTATTATAATATATATATATATATATATATATATATATATAAATATAGTTTGCACTTAATTCTTTTTTTGAAACACTTTTTGTTCAAGTATTATTTGTATTGATCATTCCAGGCAGAAGAGGGCTCTCATTGATTAGAACCTAACAATTGTTTACCAATGTTGTTTGTTATTTTGAAGTAGTTTTTATAGTTTAAATTGTATTAAAATTTATATACGCTGGAAATAAGCATTTTAATACGCTGATCCTCTCCTCTTCTGACTAACTTTGCTCGCCTTGTAAATATGATAATTCTTAAATGAACAGAAATAGTATTGCGGTAAATCTTTGGACTCGCTTCGCTCTTTCTTGAAATCATTAGATTCCCTATCGTGTTTTCAGGGCCGAAAGGCCCTAAAACGGGCATTTTTTTTACAAATATACTTCGTACCAACACAATTGTGTTTGCATGGTCTGATAGGAAGCACTATTACCCTTGCATAACAGAGATAATAAAAAATGTACTGGGTTAGGTATTTATAAAATTTTAATATAACCGGTCTATACTAATATTAGTAGAGGAAATGTGATTTTTTCAGGAAATCAATTTAAAGCCCTTTTTAACGTGTATTGTAACTAACCCTTTTTATAACCATATTTAAAGGGCTATTACGTAAAATATTTTATTCAGTTTTGTCCCCTAGATTGCTCCACCGATTTTTCCATTAACTCTAAATGGTCTAATCTATAAAAACAGGAATATTGGAGAGTATATCTTAATTATTCATACATAAAGGAGATTGATTTATGAAGATGATTCTGGTACGGAGACCGCAAGCCGGGCGAATTCCCTTTGAAATGTCTACTTTCTTGCTCAACAAACCATTTCTTGCTTAATTGTTCCCTTCACACGACATAGCCAAAGCAGTAGCATTACTTTCTGATTTTTTTTCAAAAGAAATGCGTTGAACAATTTTGATTATAGTTGAAGATGATTACAGTCTAACTTCCGCGGTATAATAATTATTACACATAATAATTAATCATTAATACATAATCATTACAATAATTAATACATTCGTTTAATTGCCAGTGGTCATTTATCCAGATACTGACGCCGCTCGACGCTGCTTAACTTTTATGATTCACCAAAAATCATAAATAGATTTGTTATATTATAACGAAACTTAGTACACTTATTTATTCCTTAAAGGGGTACACTTGTACCAAATTTTAACTCGATTGGATTATTTTCAGATTTTTTCAATTTTTTATAAACGTACACAAATCATACGATAAAAATTAAACTAATGCTGGTAATAAAATGAAACTAAGCACATATGTTAGTCTTATACATGGCTACATGCGTGTCAAATTTGCTAGCGGATCGCATCATTTTTCACAGTTTTCATCAGAACCATACTAAGTAGGGTATAGTGAGTCACACTCTACTCGAACTAAAGTTACAATTTTGAGCATAAGATATAATTTGATATCTTCCGCAAATGCCTAATATTTTTGTAGACAAAAGACATTTATTTTGTTAGAGCAAATGCAATTGCCGTATGGGTATTGTGGATGATGAGGAAGCAAACAAACTTGCTAGACTTGGGGCCGACACATGTTCATTCGCAGGACTAGAATCTGCCTTTTACGTTTTGATAACACACACTGAGATAGCTAATTAGAATACCTTAAAACTTAAATACCATGCTTTTACTGGCGATCGACTAGCTAATTTTTTCGTTGCTGAACCAAGTTTAAAAAAAATACTGTTCTGAATATCTCAGCAACCCATGCTATCAGGACTTAATACATTGATATGCCACTACCGGTTGTATAGACACTTTATCACTTTATGTATAGAGTAGCTAAATGTCCTATGTTAAGCTTCTCTCAGTACCTACCTGAATATTTAATATTTACCTCTTGTATCAAAAGGAGCTTTTTTCCATATGTCAAAGACACTTCCTCCTATTTATCAACCTTCCAAGAGTTTCTTGGTAGAGGTAGTGTAGGCCAAGGAATTAGGACTGGCAAGATGCCCAAAAATGCAGCCTATTTGCCATGCTTTACCCCCTCCCCCCTTCCACCACCCCCATTACTGCTAAGACAAATATTATTATACAAATTTTTAATACATTATATTATTATTGTTAAAATAATCAGGCGACTTAATCTGTTTTAGATAATGAGGATAGAAAAAGATTCAGAGCCGCTGCTATGGCATTCATTTAGTTTCACAAAGTAATAGAACACATCGAAAATTCAACAAAAAAGTAAGTAAAACGGTTATAGAGGCATAGAGATATATAATAGAGGGGCCATAGCCTATTTAAATACATTAAGAGGCTTGAAGCATCTTTTTGGGGCTCTCAGGGGCTCTGTGTAACCTCATTGAAACCTCCTTCAAAGTGAGTTAAGGTTATAATAAGTAAATTGATTTCGGTTTCCCGCACATTGTTTGTGTTTTGATTTGTATTTTTAACGTTTTATTATATAAGTTATTGTCATTTTGTACTGACTATTATATTATATATGAAAGCGAAGGAGGTCAGGTTTATTTTTCGTTGTTTCAAAATTTTACCTATAGGGCCCCTCTAGGAATGATATCTCTTTGCATAGAGATGTTTACAGGGTTGAAAATCACAAATCACTTTCATTCAAACTTCCAAAGCTTAAAGCGTTATTTCACAAAAGCTATGGTACAAGTTGAATGGCTAGCCGACACCCACAATCAAGTCAGCTCGAAAAACTTACTTGAAGAGAAGTTTGGCTAGTGCACAGTATAAGTTTGATGTTTTGCGTTTCTCAAACACGATGAAACAAGTTTATCAAACTTGCTCTTTGTGATGTCCTGGTAGTTTTTAACTCCTCAATCAAACTATCAAACTTTTTATTAATCTGAACAAAGACTTTCTATTTATGCTCTAATTTTTATTAGATTTTATTTATGTGATGGGATTTTTTTACAGCCAAAACTGCAAACGTTGTTTGATCAATTTTAGTGGCCAAAATAAGCTATAAAATAAATAAAAGTAAAAATTCGGGTATGGGGTACCTCGGAACTTAAGGAACCTTACCACATAGGATTTCGCTACGCTTGTCCCCACTAATCGGACTCACCTGTCTCGTTCTCAGAATATTAAAGTTACCAACTGTATACTGCAACATATCAAACCGAATTAATGACAAAAATCTGAGTTTCAATAGGGTTGATCTGAGTCTCTCAATGTTGATTTTTGTACCAAGTTTGATTTAAACATATTAATTAGTTCGGAAGGTAGCGTTTACAAGAAAGTTTAAAAAAATACATACATACATCACATTACTTGTAAACAAACTAATATCTGTAGCAGTAAAATTGCGCTTAACAGCTTAATCTACCAATATTTTACTTGGATTGAAATATTCGTCATAGTTACAAGTTAAATGATTATAACAACGAACTTATTGGTAACAGAAAATATCGGAATAAAAATGACGAAGGAAGCAAATTTTTACATTCACCTCCGATTTTTTAACTTCATAGGCGAACTCTGATTGTACAATATGATGAAATAGAAATAATAAAATCACATTTCTACTTAATTAAAGAATTTGTCAAATCGTGACATTTACAGTTAAAGTTCATTGATAAAGCTCTAAATATTCCTCTTATATTTGATCCAGATATCACCGACCCCTCTTTGTTTTAATGAATGAAATGTTAGGGAGGGGGAGGGAGGGCTTGTGAACCCTCACCTCTACCAAACCCTTTTCAAAATCGGATATCAAATATAAAGTTTATACATAGGTTGCCTCTTCTCTACATGATATTTATTGTTACTGTTTTATTGTCAATATTCATAGATTGGAAAAAATCGGGTACGGGGTGTCTCGAAACTTTTCCTCACCATAACAGATTCGATAAGCTCGTCCTCACTACTTCAGAGGAGCTTCTTTCGTACTTAGAATATGAAAATCACCAATTTTATATCGTAGTAAGTTTTAAGACTCACTTGACTCCAAGTTGTTTGGAGTCAATCATCCTAAAACCTCATTATTTAAAACAGATTAAGTCGCCTGATTATTTTAACTCCAACAGTCATTTGTATTATTTTGACTAAGCACTCGTCAAGGTAATAATAGACACAACTACAGCAATAGACTGATTTTTGTACAAAATTTCAACTTTCTAGCATAAATACACTGTTTCTAGCATAAAATTGCTTAATTGTCCCCCTGAGAAAATTTATAAAAAAATTAAAATTTTTAAAATTAACCCTCTTTCCCATCCACTTCCAAATAGGGATCTTCAAAAAGTTGATGAATCTGGATAAATGATACATCGCTTTGTAGGTCTTGACTACAGGATCAAAAATAGTAGTATTGTAAACTTTGTTTTAAGTAACACTACTGATATATTTTAATTACAAATTTGAAGGTGGTGGGGGGAGGGGTAAATTTTGAAAATTTTATTTTTAATTTTTTATGGAAACATTGCCTCAGGGGGACAATTAAAAGGGTTTAATTCTACAATAAATAACAAAAAATTACTTTATCTCCAGACGGTATATAATACGAAATTTAATGACTAGGTTTAAGAGAGTAAAGAATCATTTTTCACTCCCAAGGGAGTAAAAAGTACCAGTTGCCAACTTAACTTAATAATCATATATAATTATTTTTATTTAAAAACTAAGATACCTATAAACAAGAAGATATACAAGAATAAGATGTATGAAAAAAAGAATATAACATTAACAATTATTTTAAGTAGAACTAGTATAATGCTAATAATAATATATAAGAATAAATAATTTAAAAAAATAAAAACTAGTTCTTTATTTAAAAGTAAAAAAAAATAAGTTGGCTGTCCTAATTTTTTTATAATCACTTTAATATTTGCAAACTCATTGTTTTTTTTCGACAAAATATCATTAAATCAAAGTATTTTAGTTTAAAACCTTAGCTTTAACTGTTTAACTTGTCTTAAACTTTTGTAATTAGATTAAAATATTACTTATAACTGCTCTAATATTTTAATTATGTCAGATAATATTGTGTGCGATATTGACAAACTTTTTAACAATACACCTCCTGACATTGCTATTGAAGCGAACTTAGTAAAAGAAAACTTGTTACCAAAGAAATCGAAAAAGTTATATGGCAAAGCATGTAACAATTTTAAAAGTTGGTGTCATGATCATAATATACAACAAGTAAGTGAAAATGCATTGCTTGTTTATTTTAATAATGAATGAAAAACAAAACAAGCGTCAAGTCTGTGGTCGCTGTATTCAATGATCAAATCATCTTTGCATGTGAGAGAAAATGTTAATATCAAAAGCTATGCATCAGTAATAGCATTATTAAAAAGAAAAAACGAAGGTTATGATGCAAAGAAAGCGAATGTTTTTACTAAGAACCAAGTTGAAGATTTTTTGCATAATTCACCTAACGACGAGTTTCTTATGATAAAGGTAAGATAATTTTCTGTTAAAAAAATCTTGAAAAAAGAAATGAAAAAAAAATCTTACTTTATTTTCAATGTCGACGTCTGGAGATAAAATCTTGTATGCACCTTGGGAGTAAAATTCCATTATTCCCTCGCAATAATTTCTTCCCTCGGCTTTGCCTCAGGAGTTAAACAAATAAATCCCTCGGCTTTGCCTCAGGAGTTAAACAAATAAATTCCTTTGCTTTGCCTCGGGAGTTAAATTCTTTTGTTCCCTCGGCTTTCGCCTCAGGAACCAACATAATGCTCAGGGAAATAATGACATTCTTTACTCCCTTGATGCATAAATAACTATTGTATTAATATCATTCCATCATCTTTGTTATAATCTTGAGAATATAATAAATCAAGCTTTAAATTAACAAGTTGACTAAGTAAATAATTAATAAAATGAATAAACATGACTAGATTCAATTAAAATATTTAAAATAACGTAGAGATGCCTCAACTTGACAATTAAGGGGCATTAACATGCATACGTGTGTATATTAACTGGGTTGCAACTTAGATACTGCTGACATTAATTGGAAACCTTATTAAATTCATTTGAACCTAATTTGGAACCTTCATTGTTTTATGGAACTTTAATTGGAATATTTATTAAAAAAATACAATAAACATTTATAAGAAACAAATTAATTTAATTCCGTCTTTTAGTTTAAACATTATAAAGCGTCATAAACTAAATTGGCTTCCGGAGTTATTGTCATAAGTATTTAGGTCATTCGGTAGAGATTTCGAATGGGTTCAGTTTTGTTGAGCATCAGTTTCTTACCACTGTAAGAAACATCTTCAGGGGTGTAGAAAATCATGGATAAAAACACATCCATTGTGTTTAAATCCATGAAGTCCTACATCCCTGAAGATGTATTTTACTGTGATTGTTCAGTTTTATCTACGATGCCCTACATTCCTGAAGATGTCTCTTACAGTGGAAGCGTGCAGTGTCTCTTATATTGACGCGGTCACGACCTGAAGACCTAAATCTTCATTACTAAGCATCGTCTTCAATAACGTAGGTCTTCAGAATCGCGCATTAATGTCTATTGAAATGCAATTCACAGATCTAACAATGTTCAGTATTTGATTACTATTTTGATGCCATACGAAACCAGCACTAGTAACCCAACCCTCAAAACAAGCCCTGACCTTAAAACCACTGCTACTTCGGGCTCTCCCGCTAAAAAGTGAACTTATTTTTAGGTATTTTCTAAGTTTTAATTTTGCTCAGAACCATCCCTCTAAAATATATAAAATAAGTCTTTACATAAACAATTATTTAATAACAAATCGGCTTTCAACCAGATGAAGTCATCATCAGTCATAATTTATTAATCAAACTTATTAAAAGTATTTAACTTTTATAAAAAATACGTTTTTAAAAATAAAACAATATAAATAATGCGGCTTAAGCAGAATTTATTATTTTTTACTTTTATATAAGTTAGGATTCCTAGGAGAAATAAAAAAGTATTATTTTAAGCCAAAAAAGGTACAAATAAGAGTTGGCATTCTGTTAGTTGCTTGTAGGAAAAGTTCCAGGCCGGTGGGTTTCAGGGCAGCGGGGCATTGTGTAGCTTGGGGGTTAATATATTGACTAAAAACCTTTTTTCTAAAGCTGACTAAACTTTAGCCTCCCTTGTTTCCTGGCATATTTTCTATTTCCTGTCGACCCCAAGAACTATATAAGTTGTAAACCTGTTTAATTCGACATTATAAGGCCTCTTTGTATCTGAGTTATTGTAACATTTATTCTTATACTGGTTTCTTTAATAAATTTAAACTTGTTGAAGAAGTTAAACCTGTCTTAAAATTGAACCCGCTTCATTCGATATTATAAGGTGCCTTTATATTTAAATCATTATATCATACTATTGTATAATATATTCTTACTGTTGGTTCTTTCTTAAATAAGAAATCTAATGTAGCTGAATAAATAAAAAAAACTCGAGTGGGGGTATTTTGGAACTTTTCCTTATCACTTCGGATTTGCAACGCTTAGCGTCCCTAGTTTGGACTTCGCTTCGCTCGTCCTAAGAATATATAATTCGCTAAATTTATAATGCAATTCGTCTTCGGACTTGCTTCGCTCGTCTTCAAATAATTATATTAGTTTTATTCCCAGTGGTTACCCATCCTGGCACTGATCTCGCTCGATGCTGCTTAACTTTTATGATCCTACAAAACCATTGATATAAACAACCCTTCCCCCCCCCCCCAAACACAATAACACAAACACTGTGTTTGTTCCCTTATTCAAACAAACACTTAGTATATAGATTAATTACGTATAGAAATACACTTGTACCAAATCTCATGTCAAATAGATTTTTTTTACAATTTTTTGAAAACGCATACAAGTCATTATTAAATGACTTGTATGCGTTTTCAAAAAATTGTAAAAAATCCATTTAATATAAAATTTGGTATAAGTGTATTTCCATCCTTAATTAATTTGTATACTAAGTGTTTGTTAAAAAATTGAATTAATGCCAATTATGATATGAATCTTAGCACATATTGGTAATAAATATAATCCGGGTAGCACAACTAGACCTAAAGATTGATTTTTGTTCTAAGTTTCAACTCTGTAGCATTAATACACTGGGAGCTGCGATGACTACAGGCACAAACGCAAACAGACAAACAAATTTATAAAACCACTTAGGAGGTCAAAAAACGTCTGAAACGGATGATTCCGGTGACATCCCGGTTTCGGTATAAATGAAAAAAAATAAAGCATCTTGTGTGAAGGTCTACGAATCGAGCGATTTTTTTTAAAATTCAAGTATTTTTGCTTAGCGATCCATTTCTTGATTAAGTTGTAAGTTCAAACTTCTCTAACTGAACAATAGCATTACTATTGGATACTGCATATAATCTGGATTTTCTGAAGCAAATTCGTATATTCATCCCATATGTTACAACACAATTATGGCTATCATTCAAAAATTGGCACTGCTCAGAAAAATTCACACTCATTTAAACTTTAGTTTGTATAAAGTCAGTACTGTTCAAAAATGTTGTACTCTTCTGACTATGCATTGTCGACCAAACCCCCAGATCAAGAATTTGATTCCTATAGCAAGTACCTAAACAACATCAAAGCAAAGGAAAATCGCCAAAGGAATGGACATTTCTGCAAAAATTATTTAGTACTTGTGGCCTTATAATGATAAATAACTTTCGCCGATATCAAGATTCGAACCCGGGTATTATCGGAGGGGTGTTAATAATCGTCTCATGATAGATTTAAGAGGGTTTGATGTTTAATATTGGGCAGACTCTGATTATTACTTCGTTCACACGCGGTGTTAGGCAGGTGGAATAATCCCGTATTTAATCCACTAGGGGGTTCAACCCCCATGTATAAGACTAATATATGTGCCAAGTTTCACCTCATTATCAGCATTAGTTTAAATTTTATCAAATGACTTACGTAAGTTTTTTAAAAAATTGTAAAAATGGGAAAATAATCTAATTAAGTTGAAATTCGGTACAAGTGTATGCCATTACGTACTAAACAATTACAGCAAGTTTCGTTTCAATGTGACTAGTAAATCTAACACAATAAACTGCGTAGGCTTCCGCGGTTATTGTCATGAAGATTTAGGTCTTCCGGTGGTGACCGCGTCAATGTAGATGAAGAATCCGACGTTTCGCTTCCACTGTGGGAGGCATCTACTTCTGTGTTCAGTTTTGTAGAGCATTGTGTCTCTATCCATGATGTCCTACATCCATGAAGATGCCTCCCACAGTGGAAGCGAAACGTCGGATTCTTCATCTACATTGACGCGGTCACCACCGGAAGACCTAAATCTTCAAATCTAACACACACACATTCAGACACACAAACCACTCAGGAGGCCTTAAAAACACCTAAAATGGATAATTCAAACACAATCCTTTTTCAATGTATACCTACGGTATAAATGAGGAGAAGTAAAAAGGTGGGAGTTAAACCCCGTGTTCAACCCCTATCGAGTGAACAGTCGAGTTCAACTCCCAAGGGTGTTAAACACGGGGTCTAGCCCCTTGCAAAATCCTGCGTGTGAACGAAGTATTAATATCTTTCTTTTGCTTATGATATTTTCCTTCTAATAATAATTAATAAAATAGTTTTGGACTATGAAACACTATTTAGCTAGTCATCAATATTAATGTTGGTTTACATGGTATAAATTATATATATTTCTACTCCAATAAAGAATTTATATTATAATATCAATGTGACAATAAGCCAGTTATAAATAATATTATAGTCATAAAAAGGGACATAAATATTAAAGTCATAATTATGCAGATTTAAATATTCATAAACTTAAGTCAGTAATAATTTAAAATTTCTTTAGTTACTATGAATAAAAGACGATAAATGTTAGTTGTATATTTTTCAGTCAGTTATACATAGTTTATAAGTATTGTGTCAGCTTTGAGTTATGCAATGTGGACCAACAGGTAAACTCTTTCCTGCTATTAAGCATTGAACTGTTTAGAATAATAACGAAACCTGGGGTACTATTCTTATGTACAGGCGAATATCTTTAATAAACATTTTTAATAAGTTGATTTACCATTTAACAAAGGTTTTCCAACAAAAACACTCCGTGAAAAAACGCAGCCAAGTCTTACGTAAAAAGTTATGATAAAATTGTTTACGCCAAGTTTATTCATTCGCTATTTTCATAAATCTTGAGAGATATAGATGTTTATTTAATACCTTTAACGTATGCACACGAAAGCCTTACAAAATGTGTCATAATAAAGAAATTTCTGATTTGGCAAGAACACAGGTAAAATTAATTAATTATGAATTTCTTCCTTAAATTAATATTGAAGAATATTTTTTTTAAATAGGGGCAGTGGCGGCGATAAGCATGATGCCCTGCCGGGGCATAGACAAGTAAAATGATGCCCCCTATTCAATTAGTTTAACCACCCCCCTTCACTTCTTTGAGAGGGGGGGTGGCGTTTTTTTTTGCCCTTCTAAGAAAAAAGATCTAAACATCCCTCTCACTGTGGATGAGCTCATCTGATGCTTTTTCGCCTGCCATGGTTTTCTTTTTCCTTACCCTTTCTAAGGCAAAAATCATCCATGCACTGACACTCTCTAGCAAGTTTTTTAGCCTTGCAAATAAATTTAGAAACACCTTCTTGTCTGATTTTCTCCATTTTTGGGCAGTTTATTGCAGTAAGTGTTTTGCCATTTCCAGGTCGCAGTTTTTATTTTGCGAATACTTGCTCGTAATATTTATTTCTTTTAAAAGAGGGGGTCAGACCGAAGCAGACCCCATCTAACACGAACCTATTGCACTTATACACTCTCTGACTCTCTTCAACACTAATTGTATCAAATCTTTTCTTTTTATTTTGTTTTATCAACGAGTTATTAAGTACTTGACTGCTCGTCTTTATGTAAAATAACTTAAGTGTGGATTATGGATATTATAAATTGTTTTCTAGTATAATTTTTTTTGGGGGGGGGGGGGTGAAACCTTTGTTATGATGCCCCCGTCGACGTTGATGCCCCAAACTGCCGGGGCGGCGCCCCGGCTGCCCCGGCGTTATCGCCGCCACTGAATAGGTGTTATCTATTTACATATTCTATAGCTAATTTAGTAACTTAGCGTCCTTGCCAAGTCAGAAATGTCTTTACTGTTAAATTGTGTAGACTTTTGTGTACATCCGTTGCGGATAATAAACAAACATCTATTTCTCTCAAGATTTATGAAAATAGCGAAGGAATAGATTCGGCGTAAACTATGATATCATAACTTTTTACGCAAAACTTGGCTGCATTTTTTCACAGAGTGTTCTTGTTGGGATCTCAATTCTTTTTGCAAGAAATTTCGATTAACTTTGCTGCTGAATTTGAGAGGTTTAGATTTTGAAAGAGCCTATTAAAGTCTAAGAGCCAGGCCTAAAAAATTTGTGACTCATTTTGTACTACTTCAAACCAAATTTTTCTGAAAATATACCTTAAATTATGAAGGAAAAGCATAGTATGCCTATTCAGAATAGGGTCCTTCATATGAATGCGCTCGCTCAAAATATTAGAAAATCAGACAAATTTCAGTTTTCTTCCAATAAGTGGTTCTCTATAGGTCGGGTACAAAACATGAAGAAAACATTTTTTTAAAGCTAATAAAGTTTCCTATAAAACGATTGTTTTTCGTCAACATTGGATAACTACAACTAAAGTTATGACATTTGTTAAATAGCCAAAATATTTATAAAAAGCCAATATTTTTTTCAAATAACTTCACCGACTTTACATAAATTTTTGAAGGAACCATAACTTTGGTTGTAGTAATCCGATTTTGGTGATTGAACACTCCCTTTATTGGACATTTTATTATCTTTAAAAAAATGTTCTTGTTTTGCACAAGACCCACAGGGAATCACTTATTGCAAGAAAACTAAAATTTGTGCTATTTTATAAAATTTTAAACATCGCGCAATCATATGAAGGGCTCCACTTTGGATTGGTGGAACCTGTTTTTTCTTCATAATTTAAGGTATATTTTCTGAATTTTATTTTGCATGTGTTGATACCTGCACAACTTTAGCTATTTTTTCACACATACAAGTTTACGAAACTCTAACACAAACTTTTTAAATAAAACCCTTGACTAAAACCCTTTACATTTTTTATAAAATTCTAGTCATTAAAAAAAATAATGCTGCAGATTATATGAATCTTGGCACATATGTTATGTCTTATATTTGAGACTACATGTGTACCAAGTCTCAAGTCGATCCAAACATTTTTTCGCGTTTTATTATGGTTTTTAAAATTTTGGCTGAGTCATTATTTCCAGTTAATGACGTCATATAAAAATTATATTCCATCAACCACATCTAAACCTTTTGATTGGTTTTTGGATAAAATTTCAACTCTAGCATAAAGACGCTGGTAGCTACCACAAAAACAGACAGACAGTGGTTTTTATAACCTATGTAAAAACCACTAAGATCTTGAAACACCTGAAATGGATAACTAAGGACTAAGATCCCGGTTTCGATTCTTTTGCATATGAATAAATTAATGACCATTTATTAGATATTAAAATCATTGACCTCCCTAAGGTCCCTTCTTGAGGTCTCTCACATTATTTGTATTTTTTTGAGTTACAAATTTTTGTATTAATTTAAAATGTGTTAATAAACAATTTATTATATTATAAAGTTGAATGCTATTTGGAAAAATTATATTCCGAATAGCACATCTACAGTATAAGACCATAGCAAAGGCTCATTTAGATCTGTCGAATGTTAAAAAAAATTTATAGATTATGATTGTAAATGTATATAATATTATATACATTTACAATCATAATCTATAAAAATTTCTTTTAACATTCTTCAGATCTAAATGAGCCTTAGCTATGGTCTTATACTGTAGATGTGCTATTCGGAATATAATTTTTCTAAATAGCATTCAACTTTATTATAAATAAACTTGAATACTTGCCAACGCAATACTTAGCCTATATACTTACAGTATAAACAAGGAAAAGTAAATACACTTAATTCAATGGAATCATCTTTTTATTAAATTTTATTCTTTATTAAGCTTTATTCTTTTCCTCTTATTTAGTTTTTATTTATTTACTATTTTATTTCAAAATTAGATTATACAAAGTAAGAAACTTGATCTTTCTTATAAGAATTTGAAAGCTGCAGACGCAAAACCTCTTTGGACGTCGAATTTAAATTATTTAAACAGTGTTTTTAGTTGTAATTGAAGGTTAAAAGAAGCAGTAAGAAATAAGGGAAATATGAGATAATTAATTTAAAAATTAAAATATTATTATGAATTTATAAAATACGAGAAAGTAAATCCGATATTATAAATACATAATAGTTATATAAAAAAGTTAATTTAATGCTAAGTAAACTATTATAAAATTACATAAAATAAAGAACATCATATATAACAAATAATTATTGTACATGGCTATGTTTGTTTTCACAAGAGAATTGTCATTTAACTGCAGATTAAGAAGGATATTTCAAATATTTTGTTTTAAAAATATAAATAGATAAAGAAGAAAAAATTAAAATAAGAAAATTGGGTTTTTGGGTAATAAAAACATCTAAGATGGTAATATAAATTAAAAAACGTTATATTCATTAAAAAACTGTTTTACCACAATTTAAAATATTTATTAATATAATATAATATAATTCTATTATTAAAGAATAATATTTTAGAAAGATAAATCCCATTTTCTGATTGTACCATCTAGTTGGAATGTGGACTGTGAACTTGACCAGAAGTGGAGATTGTAGGCACAAACACAAATTGTCTATGGCTAACTATCGCTCTGACAAAGAAAAGATAGAGGATCAATACCTTTGAGATATTACAAGTGCACTTGGCAAAGGTTATGCCAAGAAAGAGAAGCATTTGAATATGTGCGGAGACTTATTATAAATTTCTTATTAAAGAAAAAGTAGTGATGTTATTAGTGTTGAATACTATCGATTTTAACGAAGTTCCCATACACTAAGATTTACGTGATATGGAACTCTTATAAGTTTTCGGACGTTTACTCCAACGTAGCTCGTGGGTCGCAAAAATGCCCAAGCCATGTCTGTAGGGGCAATGTCCTCTTTCATTGCAATGATGATTTTAAATGAAGTGCGGCGTGGATACAGCTAAATGTTGCTAGGTTTAGCAGTCATGGTGAGCACATAAGTGGTGGTGGGAATACTTCAGTAGAGTGAAGCGGTAATTGAGCGCGAAGTGACAGAGGTCTCCGCATTACGCCAGGATAACGTCTGTTATTGTCACTGTTCTATTTCGCTATACAAAATATTCCACGGAGACTTAAGCCTAAATGATTATAGAGGCTGTTGGTAAATTAGTACGGTTAGTGGCAATATAGATTATGGGAGGACCCTGGGAACAACTCGTTCTATCTTAAGAAATGATGTCGCAGATATAAATGAGTAAACCAGGTTAGGTGTTATTTCGATCTGGTCCTTATAGGTTAAAGTCTTTTAAAGTGATCAGGGAATTACGTGCTCTTGGTGTTCCTGTTTTAAAAGAAAAGTGGCCAGACACCCTATTATTGTCGCAAAAATATGATTTATTTATCAATGGCTTTGTAAAAAGACAATGGTGGGAGGAATCTCAATTCAGTCACAACAATCTCTCCAGAGGAACTACTTCTGTGCAAGTAGATTCAATTAGAAACTGTGAAGAATTACTATACTTGTAGATTTATAATAAAAAGAAACAAGGGTGGTATTGGAGGAGCAATTATAGACTATAACTATCTTAAGTGGAAGTTCGCGGTAAAATGGGGGCAGAAGAAGTACCCCAAGAGACAACGTAGGTGCCTAACATATACATGGGCCCTAATAAAGGGTGTATATAATACTATCTCCACTCCACTTTCTGCAATTATGCCTTACTCATACAATTTCTCCGTAACTGGATATATGCTTATACACCTCGGTCTTCGGACTCTCGCTTGTGTGCTACGGTACTTCTGAGAACTCAAATAGTAACACTTTCCAAGTGCACGTTGTACACAAAGCCACTAAGTTCAACGCAGAAGTCATCCTACTAGATCACAGCGCAGAACGCGTAATAGCGCTAACTTAGATAGGCCGTCTTTACTTCTTTATCGAATGAAACGATACTCTTGTGGTGACGAGTTGGCAAAATATTACTCAAATTTTTAAATTTCCAAGTAGAGTGGGAGAGATATAGGACACTTGCTTGAAGCTTGAATATGGAAGAAACTCAAGTGTGGTGATGTTCAATAGTCCCACCTGAGTTTGTTTTACAATTTTACTCAACAAAAATAGAAACACACTACGCAAGATCATACGTGTATCTGAGAAGTAAGAAGGTAACTCGAACCGTGAGCGAGCTGATGCATATAAACTCTATCAAAAATAATAAGTCAAGTGATTTGGTCCAGATGACTCTGGTATCTATAAAAGTATTTAGTGGATAATGAGACTCTTTATATACTCATATAGTGTTTTTCATTGTTCTGTATATATTGTATTATGTAAATAGAATTCCAAGGTTTAGTACAAATAAATGATTGACATTTCTGTGAGTTTAATCTTTCTTTTTATTATTTATTATTATAATATTCTCTCTTCTTCTTTTTTCTCCTCTATCCTACCACCCGTTTTGTTATGCCTCCTCGTATTTTGAGAAGATGTTTAAAAAATGTGACTTATCACAAAAGGCTAAGGGTGCTTAGAAATACGGCCTCAGTATGAACCAAATTAAATAATATATGATTGCCATCCTCTTTTAATCGAACGGTATAATAAACAGAAGAAAGCTCATAAGAAACCATTTAGTTAATTCGTATATCTTACTATTAGCATATGTTTTTGCTTACTCACAAACTATTACTGGCGCTTGATTCTTTGTTTAAGTATTTGTTATTCCGCTTCCACTCATGTGTCGCATGTCTACACTTCTGATCACGATTACCATTCTGAACTCTAGTTACCATAATATTGGTTTACGAGAGTAGTATTATTAGACGTGGCAGCAATGAACTCTCTGCCAGTGTTCATTTGCACAATCGAGTGAGCATGTCTTTCCGTTTTTAGTTTTCGTTTATTTGTATATAATCTACGTGTTTTTGCACCATAGTACCTCTCTAAATATTAGTAACCAAATATTTCATGCATAATCTGTATATAAGATATTTTAGTGTATTATATGCTGATGTTTCGGTAGAGTTTCTTAAAAGACAGTTGGATTTAGATGATATCTCTTGACGCGTAGCACGCGCGTTTAGTTACTATTCGTTGTGTAGATTGTTGGATATTTACGTTAACTATCTATGAGTTGAATTCGTGCACAGGATGATTGTGTTAGTGTTGTCATTCTTTATTCTGCAGCAAATAAGATCGGTATTAAGTCGCATAAAATATCGCATGCATAGTATGTAGAGAACTTTCTTATTTGTTTTGTAGCTCAAAGTTTATATCTTACGCGTATTGGCTCAATTCTCACTTGTACATGTGACTTTTGACTTAATAGAGGTGTAACTGGTAGATTTTATTGTTGTATTGCCCTTCTCCATTTATAACTACACATGTGGTTGTTTTTAATCGGAGCAAAGGGTAAATGTCATATAAGTCGCGGCAAGAAGACGCGGTGTTCGCTTCTTAATTCGAAATATATTCTAATCTGAAGTCTAGTTTTTGGTGACAGTGTTAAAAAACCAAATGCTTATAGATGTTTTAGAGAGAGAATCTATGCTCTCTCGTTGTAAGATACATGGTGTCCACTGAGTGACTCTAATGACATTTCACCACGGATAAAGAGAGGGAATTACACGAGCCTGACTACTATCGATGTATATTTGGACATATTTCTCACTGAGGGGCAATGCAATCGACGAATATGTGATGACTGTATTTCTGACATAGTTCTTACCTGCTATTTATGATGCCATTTTTTGAAATATACTCCCCGCATACCACTCTGAGTTTGAATTTACCATATTGTTTTACCAAGAGGTTCTCTGCATCAGAGTACGCTTGACTATTGATGTTGACGAAGAATAATGGAAATTATCAAATAATCGCCTCTACAATATAAATGACATTAACTGCGACTCAACCTTGTGTATCTGATATGTGGGCTTAGAATGCTTATAAAAGGTGTATTTCATACAGTATTGCACAAGCCTTCTTGATTTTTCTTTCAATAATGTTAACATAGCTAAACAGCTCAAGGACAGGGTTTTTAGTGAGTATGGTTATGATAAACCACACATAATGGTAATGTTTCTCTTAATTTTAGCTGAATGATTTCTGCGTAATAAGTCTGTGTGCTCATTACTTGCATAGATATGACTTGATTAATTTTTTTCATCAATTTGTACAAAGCAAATTTGTCATAACTTTAATACTTTGGCGATCTCGTTCTCTCCTGCGTGTTTGGTTAAGAGGATCCTTATGGAATTAGTTTTCAGATATAATGTGAACATCGTTCTCTGTTTAATACTATAGTACTTCATTATTTTTCAATGCGCTTAAAATAAACAGTCCACTATCTTCTCAATTATTCCTTGAAGGATAAATAATTAATTATAGCCAGTAAATGTTCTAATATAATTATAGTACAATTCCTGTCTCTCACCTAGTCTCATTAACAATTTCCTATTTTTTCATACCCGGTTTCTCTCGAGGTCAAAGGGTACTTCTCTATACACTCTTGTCTACCAGCTCCGTTTTGCAATTACATTATTTTCTTTGAAGATTATCTCAAGTATATTCGTGTATCTTCTGGTTGATCTCCTCCATCCTCTCCTTCTTTGAGTCTCAGAGATGCAAAATTGTATGATCACGCTTATATTGAATCGTTTTATTATGAAACAATATTTTGGTCGTGATCTGTTACCTTAGGTGTGTGCGTGTGTGTCATCCCCTTAATCCTCTTAGAATAAAAGTTGACACTTGCTTATTCTCAATATTTAGAGTATTCCATGTTATGTGTACAATCTAAAAGTATGGTGTTTACCTTCATTGTATTCTCTCTTTTTAATTATAAAAAGGAGGGGTATTTATTTTGTCTCCAATTACACAGTTATTTTTTATCATTATATCATCACGGGTCTCCAATTTTTTTTTCAGGCAATAGAATTAGGCTACTTGGCAAGTCACCCTCAACTCTTACTCTGTCTAGAAACTATTAGTTATTAATTTAAATGAATATTTGATTGTTCTAGTGGATGACTGGTGTGGTGGTGGGGGTGTCGCTATAAGATGCAGAGTAAGGCAAGAAAAGACACTAGCTCTAAGAAGATTATCACGTAGATCGTCATCAATAGGCTGTGGATCTTTGCTGGCTCGAAGATCATCTGTAGGCCTTTGGCATATCACCTGTCAAGATCCAAACAGGGTATTTATGTTCACAAATGACAAACAAATTGACTCCTTACTAAATAGTTGTCCCGAAAGAAGGAAGAAATATCCTTAGTTCAGAGGTTTTTTTAAAGCAGACTTAGTCTGTCCTAAAAATTATGGATAGTTTGGCTCTTTGAAATTTGACCCAAATCAATCAAATCTGGGACACTACGGTTCTCTAAATGGAACAATGGTACATTTGGATGCAACAAAATGTACGATCCTATGTGTTCTTTTTATCTTAGTTTCAGTGTACTCTTCCGGTACTGACCCGGTACTGGCGACCACAAAGCGACTCAAAAATGATTTATTGACTACTATGGAGTGAAAATAAAACACGACAATGTTTCCGTTGATCAGCTAGGGACCCCAAGGACAGTGTTTCCGCGATCAGCAGGGACCCAAAGGACAGTGTTTCCGTTGATCAGCTAGGGACCCAAGGACAGTGTTTCCGCTGATCAGCCAGGGACCCAAGCCAAGTTCACCCGTCTAACCTTTCCTGCATACATACGTAACATCTCGCACACTTCTCTCCGGCTCTCGCTCTCCAATAGTTTATGCTTTCATCATCTAGCTCGTATACAATAAAACAATTATTTAATATACATTTATTGAATCAAGAATAGTGTCACAGTTTCTCACATATTGTATCGTTTAAAGACATTCTCTTTATGGTGTAATAAGCCGGACACGGCATTAAAATCTCCACCTAGTGATAGCTATAAATTGTCGTTTTTTATTAGTAACAAGGCTCCCTAAAATTCAGGCGATGTACTACAAGTTACAAGATGTGCTCGGCGTGAAACTATGCAATCTCCGCACATAAATCCAACAAGAATTATCTTTGCTTCATTTTTTGTTGTCGTGGATCCTTAACATAACTGATCAAGAATCATGACTATATTGGAGGCGCAGTCAAATTTATATATAGAGATTTTATTATTTTTAACTATGTTCGTTCTTATATTTCTCGCTGTGCCTACATAACGTGAAGTCCTCGCGCACGTCCTTTTGTAGTTCGCAAGCTTCTTATATCTATATTCTAAACTCTCTCTGATTTGTAATGGTCTATTATGTGCAAATATAACTCACATGTTTTCGTTTTATATAACTATATCAGAACTATTCTTTTCTACTTTTGTGCCCCTCTAAAACAACTGACATGTCTGTGCTCTGCGCCATCCATATTGGACATTCGCATAACTCTCAAAGAAATAATCATGATAAAAACGAGCGCGCTGTGGTGATTTATGGTATTATAGCAAATATCAACTACGCGCCGTGGAGTCGCGCTTAGATATCGGCGGTGTAGTACAGGTCTCGTAGTATTGGTATAATGGCTGATCTATTAGCAAGTAAGGTGCTCTCTCGTAGGTTCAGCGAGTTCCGGTACATCTAGCATAATGGGTCAGTTAAACGCCTATGGACCGAGATTCTTACCGTTGGAAAAAAAACTCATAGCAAATATAGACAAATCATAAGATTGCTGCGCGTGTTGTCCCCGACTATGAAAGCATTCCTTAAAACTGGAATCATGCATAGAAGCATAGCGAATGTGGCCTTTGGTCTCGCATGTTCGCCCGATGACTTTGTTTTGGATCAGTGTCCAACCATAGTATGGTTTATAGTACAATAGTAGTGACACGCGATTTAAATCAGTTGACAGCGTGGAAAATATAATGCGGGGGAGCATGAGTTTAGTGCTTTGATTGTTAAACCACACGCTCTCCTTCACTCATCAGGATCAGTTATTTTTATCGTGTGGCGCCACATCTCATACTTTACGGATCTATCTGGTCCCCACAGCCTGTCAACGACTGGTTTGTTTTAATCATAGTGTGTCATCTGCGTCTCTTACATAAAAAGTCAAAACTTTCTCTAAGATAGTCCAAGTGTACTGTAAACAATTTCTGCTCGCAGGTGGTCTATTTGGTTATTCGACATTGCAACTAATTAATCTTCAGTTTCAGATCATATGTAATATAGTGCCGCTCGTAGCTTTCTCACAGCGTCGCTCTCATAGGGTGTGCTTATTGCTATTTCTCTCTCCTGTGTATAAATTTGTAAAAGTGAGTAACATCTTTCTCTCTATTACAATCTATAAATCGAAATATAGGTGTGAGATAATCGCTAAATTCTATACATATGTGTGCTATATTATACAAAGAAGTTCGCTCGATATTTAAAAAACATATCCTATATTTTATATTCCATATGAACAGATACAATGTATTCCACTCTCATAACTTAACATCTTATGTGTGGGGGTAGCTTTCTGCTCCTTATTCTCTCCATGTTTTTGACGTACTACGATTATGTACAGTGTGGGTGTTCAAATAAGCATTAGAACTTGTGAAACGCTGATATAATCTCAAATTTAAGAGGTGTGTGAATGCTACTTGTGTCATGACGATCGACTCGCGATAGGCTAGAAATGATGTAACCAGTTCGCGTTTATGTGTATAAGTGACTGATACAGTTATTTTCTTCCCAGTACTTATTTAAATACTCGCTATGCCTAGGATTTTTAGCTTTTTTTGATACCCATAAACACTACAAGCACAGACAAATATACATAACAGTGTGGTGACGCGAATTAATAATATATGGAATGTCCTTGAGGTCTATTCATATTGATAACAATTCGTTTGGGCGTGAGAGCTCGTTCAACCAGCTACTTATCAAAGTCAAGTGCACAGAATACCAATGAAGACAGAATTGATCGGTCAAGACTAAATATACAAACTTAAAAGAACACAAGCAAACGCAATAAGACATCAGAGAACTTTACTCGTGTGATGCAATGAAAATAAGAGTTACTCGCTCATAATAAAGTTTGCTATCGGGTTGATTTTGAAAAAAGCGTTCAAATTGCTTTCTATTTTTAATAGACATGATATCTATTGAAAGTGGGCTTTGTTGACAGCGAGTACGCGGCACTAAAGAGACTTCTCTGTCTCTCTCGCATGACGATCATAGACAGACGTTGTTATCTTGAAAATATCTCCTACCGAGGTATAGATCAAACTCAAGGTAACATCTTCCTATTTGTGTCTCACTATTTTACGCTTCTTGTGACTCTAAGATCTCATCGAACAAGTGTGTTACTATTGAAAATAACATGTGTAATCAGCCCGCTTATCATAGATAGATAAGCTGTATGAGTGTGTCATAGATCTCATATATTAAGTTATAATTTCAAGCGCGGAACTGGATAGGTGTGACCAGACATGAAACTAAGAAAAACCTTCTGACTTACATGATTACGTTAGGGTCATGGGTGAGAAATTTAGGATTACCTCTCGCTATAGAGCATAATAGTTTAGCCAAGAATAAATACTGTTTTAATAATTAATATAAGGTAATAATATATAATTATGAATTTAGCAATTTAAAACCTCAATAAAAAGATTGTCCATAATTGTAAATAAATGACTCAATTTTAACATAAGCTGTTTAAGATATATTTATTCAACCAGCATTGTATTGTTAACTCGTGTTCACAATAGTCCCTATTAGTGTTTATTTTTTTAGATAATCAAAAGCTCCCTCTCAGTCTTGGTCTCTTTATATAAGAAACTCGTACAGAAAATTTAAGCGTGTTTTTTTGATTTAGTCTTCGATGTATATTTGTACCAGTTAGCGCGTATACGGCTCAAAATATAGTCGATATTACCATACCATATCTTTTAGTTTATTCTCGTTATAGCATATTTAATGAAGCTTCATACCTTACCTTTTATTATTTTAGGTTGTTTTTTTAGGAATCACTGTGAAAATATATGACTCATATGGACAATTGTCTACCTCATGGCACTGTGTTTGGTATGGAGTAAAAAAACACAAACATCTAATCGACCCAAGACTTTCGCATCCTATACTTTATATGTATCTTTGACTCGTCTTCTTATCTCTGTTATTCTCTGGGTGATATGTAAATATATATTTTGTGAATTTATTATACAGCGTGTATTTCTCTCTTATCCAAAAATGGATTGGAATCCTTTCTCGCCATGTAATGCATTTGTTTGGTGCTATTTTTGCAACATCCTTAGACAATGGACCTTTTTACAGAAGAAGAAAGGGTTCCGTTTCAGAGGAACATTATAATACAAAAATAATCTTTCTCCTTCAGAACTGCGCACAGGCCAGATCATGTCCTGGTCGTTGTGAAGAATCATTCTCTCTACTCTGACGTGGATAGAGGGTGTGTTAATAGTTTTACATATATTTTAAATTAGATAAAGTGATTAGTGATGCGACCTCCAGATGCTATCTTTTGGGCAAGACATAAACAATATACAGTCCTCCAAGTTTTTTGTGATAGTAGATTATTCAATTTTAACGCTGTTTAAGTGCCTAGCTACAAGACAACAGCACTACTGCACAGCGCTTTTCACCTGTTGCAAAAGTGTGTGTGTGGAAACCTCCTAGAAAATAGATCATGTAGAGACACCATATTTTGAATGACTATCTGCCGTCAGGGCAGTAATTTTAATAATTTTAATTTGTTTTATTTATGCAATTGTGTAGTTTTTCCAGCTCTCGAATATTTGTGTTATAGCTTTTTGTCATTGGGAAAAAAAAATGATACTAGTAGTTTTTTTAGAGAATAAACAAAAACGCTAATATAAGATAGATCTGTAGTTCTCTGACATAGGTTTAGCAAGCATCTCCTCCGTACAATATTTCTTTAACTATGGAGATAAAATAAAAAATATATAATAAGCAAGAGCTCACAATACAATGTTAAACATAGCGGTGAAACGTATCAGGGTAAAAGTGTCTGGATTTCTTCTTTTATATGACTCTCTATCTCAAAATAATGTATAGTGGAAACGAGAAGATGCAACATTCTTAATTTTGAAAGACGACATATCGCTCTTTGAGTTAACGCGCGCCTCATGACTTAGTTATATCACGTAGAGTATACTCGGCTGTGTCTCCTTCCTGAATTCAAATATCTTAATATAATTTTGTGAGATTTAAATAATTCTATCTTTGTAGAACTGCGTGTGTTTTTTCGTTTTTGATAGATGTGTGGTTACATTTTAACAGTCGATTACAGTCTATTTTGTGATTCTAGATAGACTATCACAGGGTAGTAAAGATGGGTTGCACAGACGAAGGAGGTTTATATTTGGAACAAGGCTCTACCGGAACGGCTCTAATGAAGTAAGGCGGGTTTTGCCACAGCTGAATGCCGCAAAAGGTATCTTTTACTGATCAATATGCTCTACCAATAAGATATGTGGTGGTGTGCGGCAAACTAATAACAATACCAGACCGAGGTTGATTGAACTATATAGGAACTTTCAGTGGCCGTGTTCTCAGTATTCATAAGGCCCCCTCTCTGCTCAAACTTCAAAGCAAACTCTTCGGTTTGTTTTGTATGCACTGATTTAGTGGGACTAACCTCCATCTTGTGGTTGCTTCAACCTCTATGTGCTCTTCTGTATAGGTCACTATCCTATATTTTTTTAACCTCTAGCTCCAGTTCCCTTGTTTTTACTTTTAGCCTCTCATTCTTTTATCCTTTCTTAACTTCGTCTACAGACGTATCTTGGGTTTGGTGGTCCAAAAAGATTTTTTTTTTTTCTTTTGTATGTTTTCTTTAATAAGTTTATATTCCCTAATATTTTATTTAGAGGTTTTGTTTTAATAATATTTCTTTTTCTCCGAAAGTACTAACGTGCTATTTCTATAAAAAAGTGTTAGCGAAAACGCCTCTCTAGATATTTTCGTTCGTTCTGAAGACTATAAACCAATGTGGAGTAGTACGATAAGTTATGTGTGCCAAAGGTACATACAAAGTGATAATTTGCCATCTCTGCGTTACAACTTGTGGAAACCTTTTATTGAGGGATATGTGTTAATGGGTGATTTTTTTAAACTCGTTAATAAAATAATAAATCCCTGTACTTTTAAGTATAAAGCGAATTATGATGATTGTGGAGGGGAAAATTCCGTGCTGTTACGTAATGTAGTTTTAGTTAAATTAATATGTATTATAATAAACTAAATAGCTTAACATTTAGGTTTAAATGCTAATACCCTGTGATTGTTTAAAAAAAATCGTGTTTATGTATACTATAATGGTAGAGTCACACTATGGTAGATTAAATGGATTATTTACTATTAATTATTTTTTAATTTTACCTTAAACAATTGGTCAGGGCAATATCTCTATAATTATTTCAAAAATCAATATCTGTAATAAGAATTACTCAACTAAATATAAGAATAAACTTAATTACATTTATCTAATTAATTAAATACTTATTAATAAATACAAAACCAATTTTTAACTTACACATCATTGTTACCTTTGAATAATAATAATCATGAATTTATTTTCAAAAAATAAATAGATTATTGTTATATTTTCTCCTTGTCTACCATAAAGATATATTACTTGAGTTGAAATACCATATTTTAATATATTAAGAGGCTTGAATAATCTTTTAGGGCCTCTTAAAGGTCTATTCTTGTTAGGATAATTAAGTAAAAAATAATTTAAAGAAAAGAAATATTAATTTTTTATGCATCCATGAACCGTACAATTTTTTTGAACATATCATCAAGACTCCATTTAATCTTCTTTATTTTTTTTGTAAATAAAGTGTTACCAACATAAGAATTTTAAAAGTAAAAACTAATATTAGATAAGAAAATACCATAGAGATATATTACAAGAGACTCTATAGTTTAATTTTTTTTTGAAACTTCGACAAAGTAGCTTGACCACGTTTGCTTATAAATATAATCAAATAATCAGAACAAAATTACAGTAACTAATATAATAGAACGTTAAAAATACAATTTAAAACACAAACAATGTGCTGAAAACCGAAATAAGTGTATTAATTATAACCTTAACTCACTCATGATGGAGGTTTGAATGAGGTTACATAGAGCCCCAAAAAGATGTTTCAGGCATCTATAGAAAATACCGCCAATATTTGTCAGCTTATCGCACATTGTTTATGTTTTGCTTTGTATTATAAACATATCATTTTATAAGGTACGGTGATTTTGTAGTGTTTATTTAATTATAAATTTAATTAAAGGTGTTCAGATTTCTTTTTTGATCTTTCGAATTCAACTAATACGACCCCTTTAAAAATCTTTTCCATTATCTTTTCTTACACTCCAGAGTAGGAATTCGTACATTCCTGGTTTCGTTAATTCTTTTTGATTACGCATGTGCTTTGCGGGATAGTTTTCTGTTTTAAAATCACCTCACATTTACCATAGCTGTCCTTTAACTGTCCTCCTGAATTAACATCTGACTGTATTTATGCCTCGAGCAAAATAACCTTTCGGAGTATTGGAGGATATCAGGTATCCCGAAGAATATGTAATATTCTAAAGCGAAACACTGAAACATTTAACATCAACTTTAGATATAGAAATCAATAAATTTTCTAACTTCTACAGTTGGTCAACATTTCTGAAAAGTTTTTTTTTTACTAGGACCCTTGGGAGCGAACACGACCCTATTTTATTAGACCCCAAAATTAAGTGCTGAAAACGCAACTAGTTTTTTGTATACTTTCACATACTGCAATATTACCTTTGAAGACAATGACAAATTCATAATACTAATCTTGTTTTATTGTTTATGTTATGTTTATTTTACTTGATTTAGTTATTCCAGTAAATGAATTTATAAACTTCGGGTAAAAGTATTGCGTTCCGCGCAATTTACCAACTAGTTCCTTAAAGAAAAAAAAACACAAATGGAAGAAGAAAACGCTAAAAGTTTTGAAACCTATTAGGAAACCCTTTGCAAGTCCGTTACCTTGTCGATTTAGGAACCAAAACGTTTAAGAAAGATTTATAATGATAAGCGCACCTTAGCTCGTATTATACTAAAATTATATTGTAATTCTTTATTATAAGATACACAGCGGTTTTAAAACCATGTAATTAAAAAATAGACTTTACTTGAAAGTAATTTTTTACGTAATCTTCAAGGGAACAGTATAAAAAGAAGTTAATTTTTTAATCCGGGGAAAGACCCTTGACCCGGACTTGACACGCACTCCTTCACCATGTTAATAAGTTGCTGCGAATAATGTTGGAGTGAGAAGTTGTACATGCAATGGTGCATGTAAAAGTTTGGGGGACTTGGTGAGGAAGGTACATTCCCCCTGGTGGAGTATGGGGGAGAGCCTAGGCATGCTCCGGCAGTCGGAGTATTTCCAGCCCTAGTTAGTCTTCTCAGACAAGTCACCTAACTCTGGAAGCTTCTACCCCACTCATAACTCCCTCCAAACCCACGTGAGTACCTCCACTCTATACTTACAATACGTCCGACTCCCTTTAACCCGTTTACTTCCGCCTCATTTCTACTTCAAAACCTTTTAAAGATAGAAACATATCAAATACCCCTATCAATCAAATCTTTCGTATATAACATGTACTAATAAATCACTCAACTAAAAGAAAAACGATCGCTTTTGTGTTCAATCAGCTGATTCAGTATGCAACAAGTGACCGTGATAAAACTTAAAACATTTAGACTAAAATAAGTCAACTGAATTTTTATATTTCTTAATTAAAAATCATTTATAAAAATACTTCTTTAAGAATATGCAAAAAAATATATAGCAATATAAAAAATGGATTAAAAAATACAATTAATACATTTACAGAATTACTACAATTAGTATTTTTTTAAAAATGAAATATGCTAATTTCATAAATAAACGAAATAAATACTATCTAAATAAAACTACAAAAAATACACAAGTTTTATCGCATAAAGTACAAAAAATAACATATTCAAATTATAAAAAATGATTGTAAAAATATAAAAAAAATTGTCTATAAAAGTGACAAATACTATCAAAATAAATCAACTAAAAATATATAAAAATAACTTACGTATATCATTAAATTATTTCGCTTATTACGACGTTATTATTATTCTGCGAGTTATAAAACCGAATAGACGTTTTGATCTAAAAATAATTTTTAACAAACATGCAAAATATACAATTGTAAATAAATTTAATAAATACTTAAACTTTTTCGTTTAAGGAAATATATAAAAATACTATTTTATGAAATCTAAATTTTATAATACATTTTTAAATGATTTATTATAGCGTGATTATTTAAATAACTGTTGTATCTCTTTTATTTATTTTTTACGTTCTTTCTATTTGAAAAATAATAATTTAGTTTACAAATAAAATGAATGAAATGATAGGTAAATAATAAAGCTGATGCTTTTTGTTTTGAATCATCATCAGAAGAATGTAGTATTATTAATGAACTTATCCTACTGAATTTTACTCTAGAGGAACATTTTCTTTCATAAAATTAGTTTTTGCTTTTTTTATTTGAATATAGATTAGAATTTGTTTATTTGCACAAAACGGTTTTTGAGATGAAGTCACAATGAAGTCATTAACATAAAAACATTTTTAAAATAAAAAGATGGAATACAAAATATGAAAATTAAAAAAAAGAAATAATAATTTATAGAGATTTTATTCAATAAATATATAAAAACAATATTTAATTCTTTATAAGTAATTATTACTTTGGCTTACACTTTCGGTGAAGATCAAATCTTTTATATCAAGTTCCTCGTGGGGTCTCCCAGGGCACTAATTTGGGCCATTATTGTTTACACTTTTATTAATAAAAATTATAATATTGTTTATATTTTCATTAATATTTTTGAAACAATAAAGTTAAACTTTACCTTATTAAAAATGAGGTGGAACATGGTTAAGTCTAGATAAAATTAGATAGCAAGAGAATAGCAAAATTGATAGTACGATAATTGTCACAAGGGTATTGTAAGACATGCACCACAGTATTTGTAAAAAGAAGATAGGAAGCCTTATTTCTTTTACCGTTACTTTTTTGTCGTCCTCTTTGTAAGTAAGAAAACTTCTTTTTCTTCTTACTCTAGTACGAAGCATAATTACAAACTCCATTTTACATACTCCGTTCCAAACACATTCAGTAGAGACTGAAATTAGAAGAAAACAGTATCTTTGCATTGATATATAGCTTTAGCAAAAAAAATTGCTGATTTGTGAGTAATTATACCATATTAATCAATTATAGTTAAAAAAAATTGTTATTTCTTTCATCTCATAAATAAGTTATTTCTTTAAAGAATCTGTGTTGTTCGTTCATATTACTAAGAGTAATTGAATTCAGAATTTTTAACATAAGAAAGCGTTAGAAATGTTATAATTAGTAAAAATACAGTTATAAACCTGACATTTTAGGTAAAACTAATATTTGATACAAATCTTTGTTCCTTAAAAATATGTGCCAAGCGCAAATTAAAATAAGTGTGATATTTTAGGCATTTAAATTCTGACATTTGCTCCGTTATTCACAAAAGGCTCTTACTTTATTCTTACGTTTATTAAGATATTTTATTTTGTATACATAACTGACATTTTAACTAAAACTCAGTTATCACCAGAGTTTTAAACAAAAGATAGAATATAAAATTTAAAGGTAAAAAAAGAAAAAGCAATCGACGGACTATTTCACATACTTATCAAGTAATCCCTGTTATCATTCCGAACTGAAATTTTAAACAAATGTTATATAATAAATATACCTGGCCAAATACTCCTTTCAAATCCTATTATAAAAGCAAGTCAATTTTCAAATCTCTCTCCGACAAGGGCTTTAGGAACTTCAACGAAAATTGAAAAATGTCAAGTTTCTTTTTAAATTTTTCCATTCCAAATTTCTAAATTTTTTTGATTATTAAATATACGCGTGACTTTAAAGCATACCATTGCCCGATATCCGGCGGTCTTATATCATAGATTTTTTGCTGTAATTTAAATAATTTAAATAATTTCTTGGATAGGCAAGTAAACATACTTTTATCTTGGGAAGAATATTTTTTCTATTATACCCTTCCATGTTAGTTACTTACCAAGTAAGTAACTATTCTGCCCTCCAATACAAAAAAACAGTAAGTGTCTGAAGAGCCAGGTCTCACTTACTGTCTTTTTTATTAGAAATATGAAGCAATTATTGACAAAATAATTAATACAGCACCCATGTTTTTAACACCTATAAATTACAATAATGAAATAATTAAAATAAAATAAAATTTTGAACCTACTCAATTTCTAAACTCTTGTACCTAAGATGATAACAAACAAGCACACACAGACAGTCAACTTAGTAAAAATCTGTTGGAAGTCTTAAAAGTGTCCAAAACAGGTAATTCAGGTATAATATTTTTTTCCGATATTACTACAAATACATGATGTTTCCTTTGTCCTGCGGCGTAAATGATAAAAGTAAAAAACAATCTGCCAGTCATTTCCATTCACCGAATTAAAATTTGTATGTACATTTTTGACTGACAATATTTAAATTGACAGAATCATTAATCCTAATTTAAAATCTATAACTTTATTTCAAGTAAATTTTAACAACATTTGTAAATAAAATCCTTTAAAAGTAACGAGAAAATTATTTTGTCAAGTTACAGTTATTTGTGATTTTCCCCGTAATACCAAGCGACACTCTAATACCAGCTAAATAAGGAAAAGTATTAAAATAAAAGTATGTTTTTTATGATTTCTTAATAAAAAAAATGATATTAAAACTTATTTTTATATTTAGCACCCTATTTTAATTACTTTAGTATTTTTAATTACTTAAAGAAATTTAAAAAAAAATCGAAAGAATAGTAAAATAAATGTTTATTATTCGTTCAATACTGGACCCAATTAATGCATTCAATATTGTGTCAAATAGCTTAGCATAATCTATTATTGTAAAGTTAAGTAAGATATATCATAACTTGAGACTTAAGTTGAGATATATCAAAACTTAAAACTTAAGTTTTGATGTATCAAAACTTAAAACTTATGTTGTGGTGTATCAAAACTTAAGACTTAAGTTGTGATACAATTGAATGATTATATTCATTTTTAATATAATTTTAAACTATGATATCTGTTTTTTTATACGTGTATTATTTCCTAAATCGTCATTGGATCATCAAGCTTGCTTTTCTAGTTTAATATTAACAACAGCTTATATTAGGTTGATATTAAATTTTGATTACGCAAAATTCTACTTTATTCCATAAAATGTAGTCACAAAATTAATCGAAACCGAACTGTTTTGAAATGCGCATTAGTGAGGCAAGTAGAATGCTTCTATGTCTTTAGATTTGGTCCCCAAAATCTGAAATCTTTTGTATACAAAATTAGGTTCTACGCATATTACCGAAATTTAAAGGCTACTTTGAGGAAACCAAAACAAATAAGCTTACCAGGGCATAACTTGCAGCCCAAGTGGGCGTAAGGGAGCATAACTCTGCTAAAATTTAAATTGTATGATATTAAAACATCATAATTTTTAAATATCAGTAAAATATTATGTACAATATTATCATTTTAATTTATTTCAAATATATTTAATACAGTTGTACTCAACATAAATATTTGTTATTTTCATAGAGATATAATACTAGAGGAGGCATAGCTTATCTCAATACGTTAAGGAGCTTGAAACATCTTTTGGGGGCTCTCAGAGGCTTTGTTTAATCTCAATGAAATCTCCTCTAAGAATGAATTAGGGTCATAATGTATAAATTTTCGTTGGTTCCTCCCAACATTCAACCGTTAAAGCCTCTCTAGTAATAATATCTCTAGGTTTTTTTCGTAAAACTTTATTTATTCGGCATACTTTTGTTTCGATTACATAGTTTAATTCAGAAGATGACCCAAATGGTATCAAAATGATTTGTAGCCGATGTCTTTATTTTTTTAAGATCTTATAAAATTTTATTCAAAATATATAAATTGTAAAGCAGCCTAACCAAAACACGTATAGATATATTAAATTTAAATATAATAAGTTATCTAATATATCTATTTTTTAAAATATCTTACAGAAATAATAAAACTAGCTAGTTAATAAGAGTATTTAAAATTTTAATCAAAAAACAATTTAAAATAATAATAATACTTTGCGCCAAATAGAGGTTAGTAAAATGCAAACAATATAAGCTATTTTAGCTCGAGCTCTTGATAAAAAGCATTACTGTTTCCTAGAATCTCGCCTTTGGGGTCTGGAGGGTCAAACATGCGCATGCGCGACTCCCCTTTGAGTTTAATTATATATAGCCTTCCCTCCCTATCCTGCTTGCAGTCCTTCGATAGCTTCAATCCAGGCAACTTCCTTCCACTAGTTCCCATCTATTGGTATGGAACAAAATTATTATTTATTATTTTTTAAAAAAAATATTCTTCCTAATATAGGGTTTATTAAATACTCTAAAATTCTTATAGAATATATATAATCTACCTAAGTTTTTAAAGCCAACAATTTTTTATATAAAAAAAATAAATAAAAAAATTAACACTTAAATTTGTTAGTTTACATGTTTAACCCAAATCTCACGCATTGAAAAATATATTAAAAACAATAAAACAATCCGTTATTTGTTTGTTAATTGTAATGTTAAACAATGTTAATAACAATTAAAAATCGAACTGATTAATATTAATTATGACAGTGTTTATTTTTATTAATGTGGATAGGTTTTATACTTATTGTCAAAATTATAGAAAAAATTAAAATAAATTCATAAAAATTGATTAAAATAAAGTAATACTGTTAATAATAAAACATTATGTATATTCTTTAATAAACTATACAAAGTATTCTTTTATGTATTATCATATAGCATATAAATACTACTTTATAAATTTTACATTTTTCTTTTAAATGAATATTTCATGCAAGGCACTTAATAAAATAAAAATAAATACTATAAAACTTACAAAATATAAAGAAAAACTTATGTTTTTTATTTATAACCATAATTTTTGGGGTAATTGCCTGTAAAATAAATAAATAATATTATATGATATATATATTTATATATAATATTTATATATAATATATATATATATATATATATTATATATATAAATAATAATTTATATGTTTACTGTTAATAAAATATTGTTGTTTGGTAAAATCGCCGACCCGTTATAAAATAATTGACAATAAAATATAAACAATAAAAATATTTATTGTTTATTAATAAATACATGGATGAAAAATATTAATATTAGATTTTTATTTCTTTTAAAATAGAAAATAACAGTTCATTTTTTTATTTTAAATTAACAAAATATTACTTGTTTGATTAATCAATGATTATATTTGGTGACCATCTCATAGCTATTACAACCACATTAAATCAACGTAAGCATAATAAATATAACTTGAGAAAAAAATTGAATATACACATAAGCAAAATATTACCATGTGATAGAGATTTTTAGGATGTAAGGAACAACTATTATGCTAAGAAGCAATTGTGCATATTGCGTTTTAATGTACATTATAAAACATTTCATAGGATTATTCCATGAGTTTTATTAAGTTTGTTAAAGATTTAGAGTTTTTATTCTCCACTTTTAGTGCGGTTTTTTTACGTCGATTTTTTTCAGGGACTCAAAGCTAATATATTCTTATTTTTTTTAACGAAACTAAACGGTATATAATAAATATTGAGATAGCATAATGTTTCTGTATGCTATACGCATATAAATCCTAGTAAATATTGAAATTACTGGACACACTTAACAATTAAAAAAAGTAAATACATTCTTATATTATATAAAACTAGGTATACATTTTAAATAAAATCTGAACAATATGCTTAAGATAATATATAATCAATACTTGATAATTAAACTAAAAATAATCTAATTAATGTTCATAAAATAATTTTATTATCTAAATACAATAAATTATATAATGAGCAAATGCCTGGAAATAATTCAATATGTATGATATAGGTGTTATATATTACGTATAATCTTATAATTATTATAATTCGTATTATATTTATTATAAGTATATAATCAATATTACAATTAAAACTTTCCATCTGATATCACTTTGTTAATTTTAAATTTTGATTCTAAATTATTTAGTATTAGTAGTTAATTGTTTTATTTTTTTAAAAATAGCTAGAATCGTTTTCAGGGACTGTGAACATTTTTTTGGTTATAGGTTCCCAAATGTCTCATGTGTGGTCTTTAATATTATTGGACTCATAAATAAGTTAAAGGATGCCCAGCTCAATAAATATGACTAAATCAGCTGAAAAAAAGTCTTTCAACACACTTTTTTCTTTAAAGTTTAAATAATTTCTAGCATTTCTGCTCTCGAATTAACTCCTTCGTTATTTCTGTACTCAAACTATATTCCTCGGCTTAGACTCGGTAGTTAAAATACACATAACGCCCTTTACAAGTATCAGGCGTTAAATAATTGATAATTTTTGGCCAAGCATCAGAGCTTAAGAAAGTTTTAGCGTCATCTTTAAGCTTCAAATAAGCATTTGAATATATCCAGAAACGTTTTTGCGCTCTTAGTGTGGAAACAACAATTTTGAGCGGCAAAAAAGTACCTATTTAAAATCAGATAAATTTAAATTCATTGTGCTTGGCATTAAAAATATATATTTATAATTTATATTTTATACTTACAATATATTTTAATTCTTTTATTTATTTTACGCGCTCCCAAAAAATTGAACAATTGTAATATGAGGGATAATTTTATTATTGTTTCAAAATTAATTATTCATTTACTGTCTCTCTTCAATAGCAATGTTTGTAGCAATAAAATGCCGCCACTCGCTGGTAACTTAATCTACTATTTGTTTGTATAGATGAGTATAGCTAATTTGCCAAATCATCACGGTAAAAAAAGTTTTAGGCCGGAAAAAATTGGGTTTTGTTAAACTACTTATCCATGGTCGCGAAAGATCAAATACATTTTATATTAATGACAATTTTGTATTTAATTGAAAACAAAACAAGGTGCCAATTTAAAACTAAGCGTCTGCACGTCATTGATGAATAAGCATAATAAACAAGAGCTACACCACTTATGTGCTGGTCATTGATGTGGTTGAGGTCTTCAACACTTTCAGACTACGTACATTTGAGGTGCCAAATTTCCTCTCTGGGCTTGATTTTGGTACCAAGATTTATTTAATTAGTTTAAGCAGCTAGGGGCGTTAGCATGCCTGCGCACTGAGAAGGAAAAGTAGCGTTATGCTTTATAATTTGGCTCACGACATTTTCAATTGATTTCCTTTTTTTAGGATACAGCATGGTGCTAAAACGTTATACCTTATTGATAAGTAGTTTCTCATTCGGTCATTACAAATGCTTTCTCTTCCCTGTTTGAAAAATTTAATAATAGAAACCAATGGAGAGAAATGACGTTAGATAAATACCTTATTGATGTATTTCATGTATTAATTGAAAACGTACTAATTTCTAGTGCAACCTCATATTACAAACTAAAAAGTATTTAATAAACGTCATACAGGAAATTAAAAGTTGCCTATCAAAGGTTTGTAATAGTACACAAATCGACTAGAGAGAAAAATAAAAATTGGCATGCCAATGTGGATAAGCAGCCCGAACGAAGTGAAGGTTGTAACACCACGCGTAAGAAGAAAAATAAATAAATTCGGTGAATGTTGACAGACATTCATTATCCATTTTACGTATTAATCGTAGCTCAAAACAGTAAAATATGAGCGAATCTGCTTTTTATTTAGATACTAAAAAAATGAATTTTCACTTTTTTTTAATACTTAGGAGGGATTAAATCATTTCTACGATATAAAAAAAAATGTTGTAACATATTACACAACTAATAAAGGAAAAATGAAAAACACATAAAGGAAATCACATATCAAAATGAAGATATTTGAATCCAATATCAAGGAGTCTGTGTCTGTCTAAATTAGGGCTGACAACTCTCCGAACGACAAATAAATCTAAAATTACTTAAGTTACACATAAATACACTTTTAATTTTAATTCAATCTACTTTACCCTATGTCACGCTAAATAGGCAAGAAAGTATTTTCTTATAGTTTTTAAAAGTCTTTGCTCAAAGGCCATTTCTTATTCGTGATTTTGGATTATAGCCTATAAATAATTATAAGTAATAATTTCACATTTTTGGCCAATCTCTTTGAATTGTTTAAAAGAATTCCGCTACCAAATTTCAAAGATCACTAATTTTTGTTATAGAGATCTAGTGGATTTAATACGGATTCATATTTTAAATCGTTTGAAATCACCGCTATTTTAAAAAATTACAGCAGTAATAACACGAAAAGTTACCCAAAAACACAAAAATAACTATTAATAAGAGATCTTTAGTAGTAGGTGGTCTATAGCGAAAATTAAATTGCTTAGCAGATGGTTTGGTTTGCCAATTGGTAAAAATTGGTTCGCATTGTTTGGTAAATGTGTTTTAAAATTTAGATAAGGTTGGTAAGAATTCTAAAAAAAGAAGGAGGCAAAGCAGAAAATAATTTTGCATAACTCCTTATAGTTTTTATTACTTGACATTTTTTCCTAAAACAATCTGAAATCATTTCTTATTATTTTTACAAAAAATAAGGTAAAACTTAGATCGACATTTTATAAAGGGCTAAGTATAGTGAAAGATTAAAGAACTTGGGTCTTTATTATGTATATGACTTTAAGGATAAATACCTTTATTATGTATATACTTCTATTTTTATAAGAGTAACAGAATGTTTTATATTTTAATAGAATGAATTTATTACTCAATGGTGTGGGGAATAAAAAAAATCCTTACTGTGTTAGATTTGCTACGCTCTACGTTCCTACTACCGACTCGCTTTGATCGTCCTCAGAATATAAAAATTAACTAATTTATATCGCATTACATGTATGGACTTGCTTAGCTCGTTCTTTAACAGTAAAAACAACCGCTTTATTCCCAGCGGATACCCATCGAGGTAATCCCATCGCTCAATCCTGCTTAAAACTATTTATGAAACCAAAACTGGAGATATATCAGCTGTGAATAATGAAACTTAGATTACTTATCACATGAAGAGACACTTATTCCGAATTTCAAATAAATTAGATTGTTTTACGATTTTTAAGATTTTTTTTAGAAACGTATACACGTCATTTGCGAAACCAACATTGGTAATATAATAAAACGCAGCACATGTGTTAGCCTTATATAGCTTTAAACGCGTGCTAAGTTAAGAGTCGCATTTTATAAATTTTCTATATTTTATCGATTATTTTTTTACTGTTAATGTAGTAATGAAAAATTCTTTTTAAGGAAATGATAACTTGGCAAAAATATTTTTTACCTAATAAAGATTGATTTTTGTATTAAGTTTCAATTCTCTAACAATAACTATGGATAAATGTTTATTATGAATGCTACGATGATACCAGCCGTACACACGTACATAAACATAAAAACATAAGTAAAAAATACTTACAAGATATTAGAAACATTCAAAATGAATTCAGCTGAACAGTTTCGCATTTTCGGTGCAAACGCAATAGTTCACCTGTAAATATGGAAAATTATAAATAGGAATTTTATTTAACAGTTCATAAGTGGTAAAATAAAGTTTTTAAAACATCTTCTTTCACCATGTTTAATATCTGGTTTCAGATTATCCTTTATAATACGATAAAATGTACTCACGAATACATACATACATACATACATATACATATATATATATATATATATATATATATATATATATATATATATATATATATATAATATATATATATATATATATATATATATATTAACGAATGCAACTATACATTACTGGTTTAAAGTTGTATATTCAGTTCAAAGTAGTGATTCAGCTGTCGTAGCGGTACGATCGTAGAGTAGATGTAGTATAGTGTAGAGTAGTTAAATAGTGTAGTGTTAGTATTAAAATAATTGACTCAATTTGCTGACTTTGCATTTATAGAGTTTAATTGCAATATTTAAAAGACAATAATTTATTTTTATAAAAATGACGACTCCGAGCGGTATTGACCTACTTAATTGTGTAGTTTGTGAGAAAGGCCTCTCTGGCCAAAATAAAGACATTATCTGTAAAAAGTGTGGCTTGGGTATCACTCTACTTGCACAGGACTGAGCAGAGCCGTAGCCAGCGCTCTGATTGAAGGTAAGACGCCCGGGCTTTCCTGGTCTTGCACCAAGTGCCTAGAGGGTTAGACCTTTCTGTCATTGACAATTACGAGATGCTGATCTCGTCTGTCGTAACGAGGATGCTCGCCCTGGAAGGCGAGGTTAGAAGCCTAAAAAAGGCTATCAACAGTAAAGTAGTGAAACCAATTGAATCCAATCCGCTTCTGACGAAGCTTTAGGTGAAAAACATGTAGTAGATGATTCAAAAAATATTGATGAGGGACAGAAGTCACCCGACTCTGTCGAAGTTGACAACCCTGGCCAGTGCCAGACGACGAAAATGACGAAAAAGATTCTAACTTGAGCTACTCTAGTGCTGTAAAGAGTACAAAGGGTAAAGGAAATCCCAAAAAGATAATAAGGCTGAGGAAAAAGACCTATAAAAACGGACAGAAAAGTACCACACAACCGACTAAAAGACACAAGAGGACTACCACGATCTATGGAACTGGAGAATCAAAAATTGATTCGCTGTCGGGTGCTCCGAGGACGTGTTGGCTGTATGTGGGCCGAACTAACAAAAGATACTACAAAGGAGATGGTATTGAGTTACCTAGAAAAGCAAAATCCTTCACACAAGTTTGACTGTGAAAAACTTGAAAGTAAGAGTGTTTTACCGAGTTTTAAAATTGAAGCTCCGTATGAGCTAAAGGCCTCTCTTCTAGAACCTTCTTTCTGGCCGAAAAACATCAGGGTAAGACCTTTTTATTCAAGAGACGCTCTGCGGACTTCAAAACAAATAAATACTCAAGAAAACAATTCAACACTATATAAGCAGACAACAATAGGTAAATATTAATAATGTTCTTGACAATTCTAATGTTAGAAGAAATGAGGCTAACGAGAACAAATTCTTTTTGCCAATATTTTATCGGTGAGAGAAAAATTTGTTGAACTAGAATCTCTAGTGCATAATAATAAAGAAATAAAAGTAATTGGTTTAGCAGAAACCTGGCTCAAGTCCAGTCAAGTAGAGATGTATCAGCTAGCTGATTTTTATATTTCCTCAAATTTTTGTAGAGAGGATAATACCAGAGGAGGAGGAGTTCTAATATATACTCACAAGGACTTGGTCAGCCAACTGTCATTAGCCAAATAAACCAACTATCTATTCCTTTGTATGTGAATTAGCAGCTGTGAAGGTCGGTGACTGCGTTTATATCACTGTATATCGAACGCCTGAACGAGACTTTCCAACCTTTCTCGAAATTCTCTACGAAGCAGTAACATAGCATATAAGAAAGGAAAAATAAATCATAGTCGCTGGAGATTTCAATATTGACTTGTTAAACCAAACGAATAAAGATACACTAGCTTTGCTCGATTTAATGAAATCATTTGGTCTTCAAACAAACTTTAAAGACGTCACAAGGCCTAGGAGTAACAAATGTCTCGATAACATCTTTTCTTCTTGGGAAGGAAACTGTGAAATTCATCCTTACAGCTTCTCTGATCATCAAAGTTTATGGATCAGCACTCAAAATAAAACCAAGAAGAAAAGACAAAAAAGGTTATCCGCACTAGACCCATTGACGGGACGAAATTAAAGTTGTTTGAGGACAAATTGAAATCACTAATCTGCAACCATCATCTTTCGTAGAATGAGAAAAGTTAGTCTGAGTTCATTAATATTATAGAATTATGTTTTCCTATAGTGGAAACAACTGCCAAACCCAGAAAGAAAAAACTTTACTTTTTTAATGAGGAATTAAAGCAAATGAGAGAAAAACTCAATACATAAACTCATTCAGTAAAGATTTTCAATCTGGTTGGCTGGAAATAAAAGAACACAACTTAGAAACGCTTATAGAAAGGCTCTAAAAACATGTAAAAAGAAAAATATATAGAATATGTAAATAATAATGTAAATAATCCTTCAGCAATTTGGAAAATGGTTAAACAAGAAGGTGGTTTGGAGGCAAAACAAGTAGAAATAGATTTAAAGCCAGATGATATTAACAAAATTTGCTACTATTGCAGATAAGCTTCATGCTAACCTGGCCAAGCCATCAAACTCTACTCCTAGACAGCTCTACAACCACCTCCTTGTCAAACCAAATCCTTCTATCTTAATTACACAGACAGTGAGGAAGTTAAAAAGATTACATCCTTGTTAAAGAATTCAAATAGTTTTGACATTTATTACTTTAGTAATAATTTTATTAAAAAAATTATCTCTTATATAAGTCCATATTTAAGTCATCTAATTAATAACTGTATCTTCCTAGTTTTTTCCTTCTTGTCTTAAAGTCAGTAGAGTCATACCAATATATAAAAGGTCCTGTGAGTGATCTTAACAATTTTCGGCCCATATCTATCGTTCCAATCTTTTCAAAATATTCGAAAGAATCATAAAAAATAGACTTTTAAAATTTTTAAACAAAAATAACTTTTTCATGACCAACAGTTTGGATTCAGAGCGAATCGCTCTACTATTATAAGGCACTTCAACAATAGCAGAAGACATTTATGACGCTTTCGAAACAAAGAAGAATTGCTTGCTCTATCGTGTGACATTTCAAAAGCCTTTGACTGCATTTTTTCAGACGTTGAAACTTAAGCTGCTGAGTTGTGGATAAGGGGTCTCCCTCTGGAGCTCATTATGTCATATCTCACTAAAAGGATTCAACAGGTACACGTTAACGGAAAACTATCTGCGAGAGAATTACAGTATGGAGTTCCTCAAGGATCTGTTCTAGGCCCCATTCTTTTTCTATCTACTGTAATGATCTTCCTGACTTCAGCCATAGGTGCATTAGATTTGCAGACGATACAACGTATTTAATCAAGAACGCCAATAGACAGACTCTATTGAATCAGAAAGATGTAGTTATAAGTAGAGCTAAAGACTGGTTTTCAACCAATTCACTGACACTTAATGATGAAAAGAGTCAAGTGTTGATATTTTCGCTGAGATCGCCAGATAGAGAGAATTCGCTGAAGCTCCTTGGAGTTACTCTGGATTCTCTACTCACCTGGGAGAAGCATACTTCTCAACTGGCAAAGAAGCTATCATCGTTCTCTTCCTACTCAGAAAATTATCAGAAGTATTGGATGTAAAAACCATGATATCAGTGTACTACGCCTACTTCTTTTCAAGAATGTCTTATTGTGCTGCCTTGTGGGGAACCAGTACCAGTGCTTTAAATATTTTTCTACTCCAAAAAAAGGCCCTGCGTATAATTTTTAACTTTAATATTCTGAATCGTGTAAGCCCTATTTTAAGAAATTCTCTCTTATGACTCTACCATCTTTTGTTATTTATAACTTGCTTTTATTTATTCACTCGGAAAGTAACCACCATAGAAATATTGATAATCATAACTATAATACTAGATATAACCATATGCTAATAGTACCTCACTGTAGACTTCATAAAACTTTTAATTCGCCTAAAATAGTTGCCATTAAAATGTATAATTGCCTGAAGCCTAAAACTCAAAACTTAGAGTTAACAGCATTCGCTAAGCAAATAAAAACATATTTGATTACGGAAGCTTTTTACTCTATAAACGATTTTATAAATAATTGTTCTTTGTAATTAAGTTAAGATTTTGACTCAGAGACACAATTGTAATTTTACTTTTGTAATTTTATGTATTTGTATTAACTCTTAGTAAAATAAATAAATAAATAAAATAAATAAATAAATATTTGATTTGGAAGATTATAAAAGCTTCCTAAGTAAGGGAAGAAGATGTTTTGTTAACCAAATCCAATCGTGTAAACCCTAGATTGATGATCGGAGTTGTTTTTTTAGCAAATCCTTGTAAAAATCAGTAGTACTTTGCATTCAAATCTCCTTTTTAGAGTTAATTGAATAAAGATTTTAATAATTATGTCCAAATATTCATTTCTTGTTTTATAAAACCAAGTCACGACTTTTTCGTGGTTTCTTGCGGCAGACTCGTGACTTAGTTGCTAATGAATTTTAGGTTAATTAATTAAGGTTGCAGCCAACTTTAAATAATTAATTTCTGATTTGTCGCCAGAAATAACCAGTTAGTTGAATCAATCTCTACTTCTAAGCAATAATGTATTATATATATCAATATTAGTAGACATATTATAAGTTATATATATATATATATATATATATATATATATATATATATATATATATATATATTATATATACTAAACTAATATTTTACTATTTAAATTTAACGTAAATTTACTATTTCTAGGTGTAGGAGATAAAGTTAGAATTGTGGGAGCATCTTAAATCTAGGGAACAAAAGAATCTCTAATTACATACAATTTCTTAATTTCTGATTTCAGCCAATCTCTTTTTGCATTTTTAATTGTTTATATTGCTAGAGTGTGCTTTGAATGTGAATGTGAAACATATGAAATGTTTACATGAATGGTTAAACCAGATATTTTTATTAGTAACAGTTAAAATGCAAAAAGAGATTAGCAGAAATAAGAAATTAAGAAATGGTATACTACTAGAGATGTTTTGTTCCCTAGATCTAAGATTTCTCCTACTATTCTAACTTTATCTCCAACACATAGCAACACTAAGTATATTATAAGTTATTCTATGCTTTAATTCTTTTTGTTACAATATTTAATTTGTTACATTTATTTAGCCAACTTTGTAACCATCTTCAGAACAATAACTGACTTTACATAAAACTATCACAGACTACTTAAAACAATTAAAAGAGCATAAAAAGATTCTGATTATCTAAAAACTCAAAAATCTACGTAACAGTTAAGCGATAAAATTATTTGAGATATTGTACCTAATTAATTTGATTACATTACTGTGATGTAGGTTTTAAATACTTAGTTTTTAGATCAGTTTTTTAAAAATAATAATAAGTTTTTAAATAAATAGTACCTACTTATGTACTTTTTAATGTTTTTATGAAGTCTGTGATAGATTTATGTAATGTTTTTTTTTTTTTTAAGACGGCAGTAATGTTAGCTATGTATATAATTTCTTTTGTACATAACATGAATATGCCCTGAAGTTGAGAGCTAAATATAGTAATTAGTAGAAGTTAGTAGTTATTGTCCCTCTTAGTGCCCAACCTTACAATAATTAAGCTGAATAATTAAAAGAAAAATTTATTTGGTAAAATATAGAACTAATATATTTAACGAATATATAAAACTAATGCCTACTTTTAATAAATAATTTAATATAAAATTGTTTTAAGTTTTCTAACTAAGAAGCGCTTCTAACGACAAACTATTAGTATAAAAATCTATTATATTTTTTATATATTTCTAATTTTAAAATTCTATGTAAATAAACAGAGAATAATATAAAAAGTACAATTTTTGAAGTACAATATAAAAAGTACAATTTTGAAGTACAATGTAAAAAGTACAATTTTGAAGTACAATATAAAAAGTACAATTTTGAAGAACAATATAAAAAGTACAATTTTTTTAATGTGATATCTAGATTTATACGGAAATTATAGAATTCTTTTTTCAATAATCTAATGTTTCTATATTTCTAAACAAAACATTGATTTTAAACGAGTTCACCCAAATTTTAGGCACATGCAACATCCTTATTAAATGCTTAACAATCAAATGTACATGCGTACCAAATGTACCATGGTCATGGTTATGTTTAAATCCAGCCGCATACTAAGTTGAAAATTCATGGTTAGTATATTTCTTCAATATCATTACATTTTATAGTTTTTACTTTTTCACATTTACCGTAGGTACATAGAAAAAGTATTGTGTTTGCTGAAAAATCCGAAACAGGGATGTCACCTGAATTATCCGTCTCAGTTGGTTTTAAGACGTCCTAAGAGGTTTTCACAAAGTTGTTTGTCTGTGTGTTGGTGTATGTGTGTGTGTTTCTGTATGTTATAATTATATCTCCCTGTGTATTTACGCTACTGTGTTAAAAATTGGTACAAAATTTAATCTTAAAGTCTAGATTTGATATCCGTAAAATAATTTAATCGCAATAAAGACTTGGAAAATTCATGAAACAAGGAATCACTTGTTGATTGGTTTGAGATTTGTCACGCATGTAGTCGTATGTAAGACCAATATATGTGTCAAGTTTCATTTAATTATCAACATTAGTTTAATTTTTATTCAATGACTTGTATAAGTTTGTTAAAAATTAAAATATAATTTAATTAAGTTGAAATTCAGTATAAATATACCTTATTGTATAATAAATAAGAATTATAAGTTTCGTGTTTATTCGTCAAGTGTATCTACGATTTTTGTTGCATGATAAATTTAAGCAGCTTCGAGCAATGTCGTGCCTCGATAGGTATATAATAATAATAATAATGCCCGTTTTAGGGCCTTTCGGCCCTTCAGGGTGTTCGCCCTGCGGGAACAACCTCGGTGGGTCACATCTACTATGCTCAAAAGCTAAAGTTGGCGAAATCTTTTTAATCAAATTCTATTCATAAAAACTGAGAGCATAGCCCGGCTGTGAACCCCGGACCTCCTGTGCCGAAGTATACACCACATACGGAGCACCAGATCTCGATGGGTAACCGCTGCGAATAAAAAGAATGTATTCACTGTCTGAAGATGAGCCAAGCGTATCCAAAGACGTGTTGCAGTATAAATTCTTACTGATTTGTACGTACAAATTACTGATTCCGATTTGAATATTCTGAGGACGAGCGAAGCGAGTCTAAAGTAGAGAGGATGAGCGTAGCGAATCCTTCGTCGTGAAGAAAACTATCGGGGTACCCCTTACCCAATATTTTTTTTATTCTAAAAGTTATTATTATACGCAATTTACTTATCAATTCTCTTACTCAATACACAGAAATAATTCGAACAATAAAACAAACTCTATATTGCCCATTAAAAGTGCAAATTACATTTAACAATAACACATACTGTTTTTTATTGATCATCGTTATTATGTGCAGTCATCATTATTATTTTTTATTTCTCTACTTTATTGCTTTTTTATTTTCTTTTAACTTTTAATTACACTTTTATTTTTATGGCATTTTTATATTTTATTAAACAAGCAACAGGTAGATAAGTTTCCCTATTTTTCACTCTATATTTACTTTTATAAAAAAAATATTCAATATATAACATTGGTTTATAATATAAATAATAAAATAGTTCAGTCAAATGTAGTCAGGCAATTATTTTTATTATATTTTTATTTACTTTCATTCCTATGAATATTTTTTTTCTTTGAGTATTTTTTTACCCAAAGTTATTTTGACATGTGCAAAGTATAGGCTTGTTTGATTATATTTAAAATATATAAAAATTATTATTTTTATTTTCTGAAAATTTAAAGGAAATATTATATTATTAATTGTATTATTTATTATTACTTATTTTTATTTTTTAGATGTTATTAGAAGGTAAACATTTTAAATTAATGGGATTAAACGTCATGATAAAGGGATGAAATTTATTTATAATTTTATATTTATTTATTTTTTACGAGCTTTTAATAAGATTAAAAAATTGGCTATTCATGACTGTATTAATAATTCTTTCTTAAAAAAAGAACGCTTGTTATTTTGTAAAAAAAAAGGCTTCAAAATGAAATAAAAAACCCCTGCAATATCTGTTATAACTGTTTTCATCCATAATTAATTACATTGTTGGATTTTTCTGTTTTATTAACGAAAAAATTGCATACGTCATATAAACCAGTTTATGGTAAATATGCACTTGTTCGATTTTTCTGTTTTAACAACGATATATCATATTTTTTGGCTTATAAAAGTTTCCCCCTTATCTTCATAGATTTTTAACTGTGAGACATGAAGTAATGAAAGTTAAGGTACTTTATTGTGTAAGAAAACTTTTTTTGTGATGTATAAACTTAACGTATCACAATAAATACTAAATTTAGTGCGAAAATAAAAAAAAGTGAAAGGTAAACTTTTATTGAGCTTTTTGAGTCCCTGGGATGAGTACAAGACATTTTGGCCCTTGCATATTTTCGTGTAAGGCAGCTGTGTTTGCGGGAAAAGTGCCAAAAGTGTAAAACTTGGATGTTGTAACTTAAAATTAAAACTTAAGTATTGACATTAAAAAGAATTTGCCAAGAGTAAAAATACCTTATTTTTTGGTCAAGAATACAAATTATTTATTGCCTTTTGCGCCTTACCTTTATTTTAAGGTATTTATTAAAGTCACTAATACTACTAGATTTAGAGAATATAGTAGTAGTAGTAATATAGGGGGGGGGAGTGGTAGTAACTACTAGGCAAGTAGGCCTCGTTGTTGAGCCCTTTTTGCCAGCTCCCTAAGATAGTGTTCTACTCCTTTTAATTTCAAGTGTAGGTATATTTAATCTAATCTAGACAGAAGAGCCGTGGATTTCTATGGTTCCTCTCATGCTTTTTTTTTATCAAATAATCATACATATTTTCACTGACTCTTATAGTCTAGTGAAAACTAGGAACAACACGTGCCTTCGCTGTTAAACCAAACCTCCATACACTTTAAACTACAAGGCAGGCACACTATAATATTATAATGAATCTACTATGAGGGTCTTCAATTTTGCCTCACTGGCTCGAGACCACCGAGTTTACGTTCCTTCTGAAGTACGTGATACGCAGAATTTGAATCCCTCTCATAAAAATCCCAGAGGCCCGTGCTGGGATTGAACCCATGCCTAAATAAACTCTGAAGTTTAAAGTCCATTCATTCTATGTATTGGCCGCGTACCTTAACCTCTACACCACGGGTGACTCCAGGGAAAATAGTAACATTTGACGTTGTTTAAAATTTTAAAAAAAATGGAATGAATGATTTGTGTTCTTAAGCCAAAGATAAGGTGTAAGGTGTCTTTACCCCTGGCAAATTCTTTCTAATGTTAATACTTAAGCTTCAATTTTAAGTTATAGGTATACGTCCAATTGTTAAACTTTAGGCAATTATTCTCGCCAAAATAGCGGTTTTAGAAAAAAATATTCAAGGAGCGAAATGTCGTGGATTCATCCCCAGAATTAAAAAAGCCCAGCACAAGTGTAACATCCAATGTAATTTTTCCTTAAAGCCCGGTGTTGCATGCGGGACACCCGATGTTTCTGACACTACCAATAAAAGCTCTCTTTAAATAAAAAAGTACCCCAGTAGTGATGACTTTTGAGTCGATTGAGTCGATTTTTTTGCAAGTTGATTTGAAAAATCGACTTTTTTATAAGTCGATTCACTAGAGTCGACTTGAATCGACTCGAGTAGACTTGAATCGACTCGAGCCGACTTTTGACCTAAATCAAATAAATTTAACGACTCAAATAAGTTTGAGTAGACTCGTATGAAGTCAATTTAAAAAAAAATCGATTCGGCACGTCACTACCTCAAGTTTGATAAATTTGAGAGATACTCGGCTGTATATTGTGCAGTTGTTTGTATGCAATAATAGTATATTAAATAATAACCTAAAACCTTAAAAAAAATAAAACTATTTACATCGATGCGTTTCTACCTCTATACTAAAGGTACTAGCAGTACTCATTATAGCCTAAGTGTTAATAGAACATAACCTAAGTTTGTTCTCCTGATCTCCCCAAGGAATATCAATTCAATTCAATTCAATTTATTTCATTATAATATAAATACAATAATCACACAATATTTGAAGCAAATGATCTACGCGCCATCAAAAGCCCAAGCTTGTCCGTTGGCGCGAATAAAATTTCTTAAATATATATAATTACAAACAAATATATAACCAGTTGATACAATATTGGAACGCAATAAAGAGAGAGTACATTGAAGACTTCTAGGAGAAAAATAAATAAATAAAAAGTAACAAATGAACAAATATAAATACTAGAGTAAGGATGATTAAACATTTTTTCTAACATGCAACATTCATACATACATGCAACATTCATACATATATGCAACATTCATACACACATGCATACACGCTTTCATTCATAAACATTTAAAAAATTTTATTCATAAAGAAAAGAAAGAATAAAAACAATATGATTTAAAAATTAAGATAAAAACAAATACATACATAAATAGAAGATAAATGTTAAATGGTACATACAAATTAAAAAACCAAAAAAATAGAACAATAAATCAAACAATAATCAGTTGTTATAAGTATAATTTGCAAAACTGTTTTTTGTCGTCTTAAACCGGTAGCATAAAAAGTTAAAATACAAAATAATAAAACACTCCTAATAATACGATTAAGAAGTAAAATTTGGAATTGAAAAGAATGGAATAAGAAATCTGGTAACTCGGACTTTTTCTCACCAGATCGGATTCCAGGTCTATTTAAAAAACTCCAGATCTTTTTTTATAAAACTCCAGATTTATATAAAAACTGTATAGATTCACTCCATGTCTATTTAAAAAACTTCTAGTAAAAAGTAAAAAATTCGGAGTAAAAAATTTACTTCGATTTATAAAACAAAAATCTGATATTTAATCCAGAATTATATACAAAATTTCAGATCTATTTTATAATAGTTCGGGTTTACATCACATATTTTTTTCTCCAGATTCATTACAGATCTATTTTGAAAATTTTTATTACTCTGATGAATTATAAATATTTCTAGATTTATTCGAGAACTAGAAAAAAATCATGATCTGTTTAAACTTAGATGTATTTAAAAACCCCAGATCTATTTTAAAATCTCCAGATTTACTCGAGATCTATTTTAAAAAAAACTCCAGATTTAGATTAACAAAAGCCAAAATTTTCTCCTTTAAACTCTAGATCTGGAGTGAAAATCTCTGCTTTAAGATTCAGATTAACAGCATGATAGATCCACGTAAATAAAACACCCAGGAAGGCTGAAAAAACACCTAAAATAAATTGTCCCATTGAAAATTGCTTTCGGACTTTTAGTGAAAACATGTATTATTTCTGTTTACGGAAGAAGGCGAGAAAAGCATTACCTTATGATAAATAAAGAGAAAGGGAAAAATGAATTATAAAGTATACAAAGATATAAAATTATTAGAGGTAAAAATTATAGAAAATGAGGCAGGTAGAAGTTTATAAGGGCTTGTTAGTATGGAAGCAGTTTAAAGAGAAATAAAACATTGTCACTGCTTATTTTACCCTGCCTTGTTTATATTATAATGAATACGGCTGTCTTACATTCTACTTAACAATATATATACTTTAGAATAACATTTATCATTCTATTTCAATTACGTGTTAATTCGTGTTTTGTTTTATGTTTTTATACATTTTTACTTTTTCTCATTTTTAATGTTAGAACATGGAAAAAATAATTTGTTCACACTAAATCCGTCACCAGTATTTCACCTGAGTTATCCGTTTCAGGTGTTTTTAAGACCTCCCGAGTGGTTTTCAGAGAGTTGACTGTATGTATGTGGTGTGTTATCATCGTAGCACCTATTATATTTATGCTACAAAGTTGAAACGTGGTACAAAAATCGATCTTTAGGTCTAGTTGTGCTACCCCGGAAAATAATTTATATGAACCTATTAACAAGTAATAGTGACTTTGAAAAAATTATGTGAATTCGTGAAACGCGGAAAAATGTATTGATCGAAATGAACTTTGGCACAAATGTCCTATTTTATAGCAACAAATACGCCAAGTTTTGTTTCATTATTAGCATTAGTTAATTTATTTGAATTACATATATACTTTGTAGAATATTGCCAGAAACCTAAAAATACGTAATAAATCAGTTATATTAAGTTTTGTTTCGATTCAGCAAGTGTATTTTTAGTTGTTTATCTTCATCGAGTGTATACGGTTTTTCTTAGATCATAGTGAGGTCAATGCCTGGATGGGTGACAGCTGGCAATAAAACGAATTTAATCGCTGTCGAGCGAAGTAGAGAGGATGAGGGTAGGGAATCCGATGCGGTAAGCAAAAGTTCCGAGGCACTCCGTACCTGATTTTATTTACTAAAATTATTCGCTTAGTTGCTTGCTCCACGGTTACCAAACAGTGGCTTTCTGCTTAGGTAACTGAAAACCACAAAACTAAATGTGCCCGTGACATTAATTTTATATCTTTACGACCAATAAATTAAAGAAAAACTGCACTCCAGAATGTTAGACGCAACACAGCCGTTGTCAATTATTTCTTTCGGATATTCTTGACAAGTATAGAGATATATCACAAGAGAATGCATAGCCAATTTTAATACATTAAGAGGCTTGATACATCTTTTTGGGGCTCTCAGGTGTTCAGCGTAACCTTATTGAAGCCTCTTCTAAGACTAAGATATAGTCTTAGTTCTATACTAATATAGAAGGAGCACAGGACCGTAAACACAATGTAATTCTACTGATAACACGAAAGCCAGTTGACTGGTGGTCTTAGGGTACCACCCTTACAACAAAACATTATGTTAAATATGTGTCATAAATATCCATTAATGAAGAAAGATCGTAAAGAACAAATATGATAACTTAAAACACCTGCTGAGTATTTGATAAAACCGGCCTTAGATGTCAAAAGGATAGCGGAATACAAGAATCTACATTTAGTTGACGAGCATTACTTTTAATATAATTTTAATTAAAAACGTTAAACTATAATTTAAAATGCTTAAAATATTGTAATGCACCGATATTTACATTAGTAATTTATGAATAATCAATCATTAATTGATAATTGAACATAATAATTCAGCCACCGGAAGTATTGCCAACTTTTTTATAAGAAAATTGTTAGGGTGGCAGCATTACTTAAGACTACCAGTGAACCGCCTTTCGTGTTATCAGTGGTGCTCTTTCTATATATAGTATTATTCTAAGGTTATGGTTAAATTAAATCGTCGTCTACTTTTGGCACATTAATTGTATTTTAAACGATCTATTATGTAAGTTATTTTTGATTATAAGCTATAGTGTTCAGGGTACTTTTTGAATGTAATAATATTTCTATGTTGACAAGTCAACAATGTACTGCCGAGTTAAATAATCTTCTATCTCAAAAAAGTTAATTGACGAAATAAGTGTCCAATATAAACCTTTTACTAGGATTTTATTTTACTTTAAAAAAAAACATTTTTAACAGGAAAAATAATTTAAATTTTTATTTATTTTACAGTGTGTAAAGAAAAAATAGCAACATTTTACGAGTCATTATTTTTTCTTTAGTACATTTATTATTTTAAAATATTCCGAAGTAGTTTTTTGTTTTAAGTATTTTAGATTTTAAAATATTCATGGAATCTCAGTTTGGACGCTAAGAACGACTGGTAACATCAGATTTCCTGTTTATCGTGTTTTACTACATCCATTAAATAAAATCAATAACAAAATTCTCTTTTGTAGTTAAAGCAAAAAATATAAATCAATTGTATTTATCAATACCGATACACAGTAATATATTTAAATAAGAAGATAATTCAAGTAATCCATTAGTCCTAATGATAATACCGTTATTAGCTACTCTGGTCATTACTATCATTGTAAATATCATTAGAACACTAACATTATGGGCCCTAAACGCGATGAAGAAAGTTTTGACAAGGTTTTACTTTGAAACCCAACTTAGTCCGGATTTAATGACCAAGCATAAGTAAAGGATGGATGCTTAATGGTTGTATTTAAGTTTGACATGATGATACGGTGTAATGAACTATCAGAACATCGTTTATGCAATGAATGTATCCAATTGTAAGGAGAGTTGGAAAGCCTGAGAATTAAATTGAAGTTTTTAAGGTGATATGGAGTACTAAAGCCGTATTATGGTAAGAGATCATCACAAGGCAGAGTTAAGCAGTATTTTGACATCGCGTTTTTAACGAGTGAAAAAAATCACGTAAAAACCTATTTTTTTAAGAGACGTTTAAACTCGCCGTAAAAAACTCCATGTATAACTATTTAGAAAAAATCGAATACGAAATACCTCGGAACGTTTCCTCATCACATTGGATTTGCTACCCTCATCCTACCTGCTGCAGTAGGATAATAATACCTGCTGCAGTTGTAAATTCTGAGGACTCGTATCGCTCGTCCTCATAATTCACAATTACACAACTCATACAACTTTTCGAAAACTACTCAGGAGGCCTTAAAACCGCCTGAAACGGATAAATCCGGTTTCATCCCTGTTTCGAATTTTTTTGCAAACACAATACTTTTCCTATATAACTACGGTATAAATGAGGAAAAGTAAAAACTGCATCACTCACTGCGCACTTTTCAGCGAAGTAGAAAAGCAAAATTGTAAAAAGTGATTGTGATTAAAGACGCGGGAAAACGTTACAAAAATATCTAAAATTAGATTGAATAAGTTGAGTTCAGAATGTTTCAAGTTACATAAGATAAAGCAGTTAATGACGTAACTAACAAATTGCACCTAAACCCAAATGTTCAAAATCATATAAATTGTTTATATTTGTTCAAACAGTACTAATTTCTTGAATTTCGCATCCTTGACTAAAATAAGGCCGGTCCTCAAACAAGACCCCCAACTATGTAGACATAGGAAAAAATTTACAACTATGACTCAATATAAATTTGTTGCAAGATTTCAAAAATTTTAGTTTAATAGTATGTTCTCATGTTGATTGATTTTATATGAATGGAACTGTTTAAAATGATTTTTTGTTGATGAAATTCAGTTTAATATAGAAAGCCCTATTGTAATGGATCGGATGTTTAGTAACATTTGTGGTGTCGACCTGTCTGCTAGGAAAACTTCCCAACAAGTGTTAGTACATTTATGCATAGACTGAATCCTTCCAATTCATTTTTATGTTTCGGAATACACATTATTTGTTTTGTATTTTCGTTTTATTTTGAGAATATTTTTAACAGAAAATTACACTTTTTATTGTAGCTTAATTTTAATACGAAAATTTAATTCTCATGTTTGAATTGAAAGAAAAAAAAAACTTTTTTCTTATAATAATGCATTGCATTCACAAGTCGACTTAATAAAAACAAAATAATAATAAATAAAACAAACATTGCTTTGCTCATTAGATTGCTCAATTAATAAAAAAGAGAAAAGGAAATCATGCTGTCATTTTGTATCACTTTAAACCAAATTTGTGTATCAATTACATTAAATTGAAGAAAAAACATAGTCTTCCAATTCGGCTCCACTTCATATGACTGCGAGTGCTCAACATTTTATGAAATCGCTCTAATTTTAGTTTTCTTGAAATAGGTGGTTTCCTGTGGGTCGTGTGCAAATCACGAAGAGATCATATTTTAAAGATGGTAAAATGTTCTAGAAAACGAGTGATTAATCATCAAAATCGAATGACAACAACTTTACAAAGTTATAGCTCTTTCAAAAACACCAAAAAATTGTTAATTTATGCAAAGTCATCGTATTTCATAGAAAAAGTGTTGGGTTTTTGTGCCTTTTTTTGCCCATTTAACAAAAATCATAACTGTAGTTGTAGTTATCTGATTTTGACGAAAAACTCTCGTTTTATAGAAAATTTTATCAGCTTAAGAAAATGGTGTCTTTATGTTTTGCACTTGACCTACAGGGTACCACTTATTGGAAGAAAACTGGAATTTAAACGATTTAATTATATGAAGTGCTCCACTTCACTATGCTCTCCTTCATAATTTAAGGTATATTTTCATAAAAAAATTGGTTTGCAGTAGAACAAAATGAGTCACATTTTTTAAGCCTGGCTCTTTGACTATATGTAAACAGCGTAGAATGGAAAAAATCAGTCTGTTTTGTCAGTTGATAAAGTGAATTAGTCAATTACAGATGATCACTTACTAAATAGCAAATCATCTGATGAAATATCGAAGATAATGATGAATGAAGATAATGATTTTCGATGTATATAATGATATAATATAAAGTACCGGTAAACCAAATTTGAGTCAAAAATTTAAAATGATAAATAAAATAAATAAATAAATTTTTTTGATGACTTCTAATAAAATATTAAAGAAAGACGTTAATTTAAATATAAAAGCAAAAATAAGAAACCTAGAAAAGAACTATTACACAAAAAAGCAATTAAGATAATATAGGAACCCACCCAAAAAATTGTAACAGAAATCAGTCTTTAAAAAGTATTTTACAAAAAAATAAATTAAAAAAAAAGATAAAAAGTATGTTTCAACAAATACTCAAAAAAATGAAACCCACTTTAAAAAAGCTTAAAATAATAGAAAAATATAATCACTAATTACTCGTTAAAATTGAATTAAAAATAATGTCGAAAAATCATTAAAAATAAAAATAAATTCACAAAAAAATATTTTCAAAAAGAACAACTTAAATTATTAAATTCTTATGAATAGAAATAAATTAAAAATAAAAAAATTTTTGAAATTTTGAAATATATATAAATAATATATATAAATATATATATATATATATATATATATATATATATAATATATATATTATTATATATATATATATGTGCTAACGATATTTATCGTTACCATAATCTAGTTATTCTGCATAATTTTAGTAACATATTAAGTACTGCAACCTAAGTCCATAAAAGGGCTTCACGGCTAAAATTGTTATATATGAGTAATTGTAATTAATGCAATAAATGAAATATATTTGTTTATTTTACCGTTGGAATGGAGGAAAAATATTGTGTTACAAATTAAAATCCAAAACTAGGATGTTACCTGATTTATTCGTGTCAGGCGTTTCAAGACCTTATGAGTGTATGTTACTAGGTTGAATTTGTGTGTGTGTGTCTGTCTGTTCTCGCTACAAAGTTTTAACTAGGTAAAAAATAAATTGTTATGAAGTCGTGAACCTTTATTTATGAATCAGCAAAATTTCAAATTTATAAAACTCGAAATATTTTTGGAGCATCAAGTATGATAAATTTAATCTCATTATCAGTCTTAAATTAACTTTTATTAAATTGCATATAAACGTGTCTTAAAAAAAATGTATTAAAAATCGTAAAATTTAAATTGAAATTCAGCACGAGTGTATCTCTGTATGTAATTAATTACTTATATTAAGTTTCATTTCAATGTGTGTGTATCTTTGTATGTAATTAAATACGTAAAGTAAGTTTCATTTTAATATGAGTGTATCTCTGTATTTAAATAAATACGTAAAGTAAGTTTCATTTCAATAGAGTAAATCTCTGTATTTAAATAAATACGTAAAATTCATTTCAATATGAGTGTATCTCTGTATTTAATAAATACGTAAAGTAGTTTCATAATATGAGTGTATCTCTGTATTTAAATAAATACGTAAAGTAAGTTTCATTTCAATATGAGTGTATCTCTGTATTTAAATAAATACGTAAAGTAAGTTTCATTTCAATATGAGTGTATCTTTGTATGTAATTAAATACGTAAAGTAAGTTTCATTTTAATATGAGTGTATCTCTGTATTTAGATGCGAGCCAGAAGAAGTAAATATGAGCGCTGCAAATCTAAGTCTTGAGACAAATTTTGATGTACCCCGTGCCCGGTTTATTTAAATTGTGGCAGTCCATGTTGATTTTATTATAAATTTGTTAATTCTTTTCTTTCTCTTCTCATCAAGAGCTATTCAATGATTTTTTACTCGAGTTATTCCTTTCAATTTATTTGTATCGTAATTGTCAACCATTTTGAAATATTGTCGACTGTTTTGAAATTGTTTCCCTAATATTATATTTTCTTCTTCTTCTTTTCAAGGACTTTAAAGCGATACGTTATTTGATTTTTTCATTTAAAAATTTTCTTTTAGAGGTTTGTCATATTTACCGCCATTAAAAAAAACAATCAACGCTTTCCAAAAAGCTGCTAAGTAGCTAAATGGCTGCTAGCATCTTAGATTTAATAGAGTTAGGGCGGAAACACTCGAGCAAAATGCGCGGCGAAACCAAGCATATGGTAGATATGCTTCAAACCGCTGCATACTAATCAGTATACAGTATCACCTTTTATTTAATTTACTGTAGTAATTTTCTAAATTTTATACACATTTTAAAATTCTTTTAGCCTATTTGAGCCGTATGTTCTCACCTACAAAAAAAACTATACATACCTACAAAAAAAAAAAAAAATAAATAAAAAAAAAATAAAAAAAAAAATATATATATATATATATATATATATATATATATATATATATTTATTTATTTATTTATTTGTGTGTGTGTGTATTATATGTATGTATTTCTAGCCATTTCTTTGTAAACCCGCTATCTTTCGAACAGCTAAATAGTTGATAATCAAATTTGATGCAAAAATTATCATCGGGGAGGAAACAAACCCTGTTGAAAACCAGGTTCTTTTGACGTCATTAACCCGGTTCTTTGACCAAGCAATATGTTTAAGTTAAATCAAATGAAGCAGCTTAATTGTAGAAAGTGTTGAATATTATAGATCTAACAACGTCCCACCTAAGTCCTGTTCAAATTGGTTATTTCTTACGGCAGTTATCGCAGTTATACGTACAAACACATACACACTAATAAAAAAACATTGGCTTCATCCCAAGCTCTTTAGTGTTAGAAGTCACGTGCGTTTAATTACATATAATAAAATATTTAATTGTGCAGAGAGTAGCGACTGTAAACTAACTTTATATTGCTTTAAAAAGCAGGAAAGTGCCTTTTTATTGCTTACTTAAAAACTTTTTATTTAGAGAGGTACGGGCTCAAATAAATCTCCTTTGAACATATAAATATATAACATTACATATAATATATATATATATATATATATATATATATATATATAATATATATATATATATATATATATAATTATATATTTAATATTATCTGCGTAGGCAGAAATGATGATACTAGGCTGATACTGAAATGATTTTTCCACCTAAAATTCCTAAATAAACCTAAAACCTAAAATAATTCCGTAACTTATTAATTTTAGATCTTTAAATTAATTAACAACAGGCTCCTAAATTATTAATTGTTGAAACATAGAAGTGTATTTGGTTTATGAATTTATAAAAAATTATGGCTGTATTAAAATTAAGATAAAATTAAAAAATCATATTTTTGCAGACAATAATTTTATTTTACTGCCTTGTCATTAATTAAAATCCAGTATTTTTGGACTATTGGTACTACTATCAGTACTATTGGACCACATACTAAATGGCACTTAGGCCAAGTCTAGATGGCACTAAATTCCTTGTGCTACTAGATGTGAGTGCAACCAGTGGCAAATGAGAGCAGAAACCACATAATTCTTCCTTTCCTCTATGTATGTTCCTTAAGGCCCTGTAATAGTGTTATCATAAAAAAGTCATACTTAACTTAGATACAAACCCCTGCGTATAAGATGCTGTTTAATTCCTAACAATAAATACTTAATTGTTTTTCAATATTTTAATTTAGTTTTATCGTCATAAAATAGATTATTACACCAATGAAAGCTATATAGGACACATAGAACTTCATAAAAGGGCCATTTCTAAAAATAATTCAAACAAGATCCCACTTTTTTGAGATCTTCGGCTGCTGACATCTTCCTAAAAGAAGTGGCACATTTCTTGCTATTACTAAACTTCCCTCTTATATTACAGAAGAGGAGCAAACTACATTAGTTTGTCAAATGATAAATCCGATAAAAGATCTAAACAACATATAGATTATTTTATACTTATTTTTATTAGTCCTGAATCCTGTTAATTATAATAGCAGAGTTCTTAAGCTAAGTTATGAAGTTATTAATTATTTCAGAAATATTTATACGTGTCAAAATAAATCTAATTAAAAATCTTATAAACTAAATATAACAGATAACAGTGATAATCAGATAAAAAATAGTTCATGGTAATAGAATAATTTGGACTATTACAAACCTAAATTTAAAATAAATAAATTAATAAAAAACGAGAAAAGTCTAACATTAAGCTAGGAGAGAAAAGATGTAATTTTATGTTGGTGTAGGGGGTTCCGGAGGGAGACCCAATTTAATGGGAAGTCAAAGGAATTAGACGTTGTGGGATTGGGATAGACAAATGGAACACAACTAACTATGGCATTCCATACATCTGAAGATACACACCATAAAACATCTACTGTAAGTACATAAATATTTACCCTTTTATACCTTTAAATCCCTTTTGGACATGCACAAGCACATGGGGTGTTTTACAGACCCTCCTTTCCCGCCTTTCTACCTTCTTCTTCTTCTCATCTCTCTTGCTAATTTCCTTTGGAATGCGTTTCGTTCTTTCACCACTTCCCTATCACTGTGAAATTCAATCTTTATACATATATTTATAAATATTTGGGGTTTGAGAAACAACCCCCCTTTAAATATGGAATTTTCTTTTCGTTGCAATTTTCTCTCTAAAAGAGATTCCGCAAAATTCCCTATTAAACTAACTATAAATAAACCGGTAACACGAAGTTATTTTTTAATGATAACCGGTAATACGATAAATAATAGCAAACTGCTGTGACGCAGTAAAGTAATAATGAACTAGATACACATATGATCATGGAAGGATCCTAGAATTACGATACGATACGATTCTTCGATTTCCCAAAGAAACACTTGACTCTCTTTATCATTATATGAACCTATTTTTTAAAAAATATTCAATGAAATACCTTATACTGTTCCAAACTTCTAAAGAAATGTTTTTAAATAATTCATATTATAGAAAATTATAGAATTATAGAAAAAAGTAATAAACCCTTTGATCCAGAACCCGTTCAACAAAATACTTGGTCGCTGGGGGTAGGTACAAAGCTGGAATTAATAAAGGCTGAATATATCGTTTGTAACTGTAGAATCAGCTACCGTCAATACTTGCTGTTAGATATGAATATCCCTGGACCGGTTTCGGCTTAACACCATCATCAGCAGACGGGACGTCATTCGAGATCTCAATTAATAATGTTATATCAGTGACTGCCTGCTGCCTGCTAGTCCTAATAAACAAGTTATAGCATTCCCTATGTAAATCTTCTCCTACTCCCTTCTTCATCTTCAGAGGGCTCGTCGTACTCATTGAGACTAGAAGTTATTCACTGATATAACTTTATTAGTTGAGAGCTCGAGTGTTTCCCCGCCTGCTGTTAATCTCAAGCCTCAGAAGTAAACCACAATGCCGCCAAGGCCAGATTATTCAATAAATATTTATATAACCTACCACCGGATACAAAAAGTGTATTACCAAAACGCGTAACATTTCATTATCCATATTATAATGATCCAGACAATCATGATCCATAAACTGGTCCAGGGATATTTAAATCCAACAGCAAGTATCGACAGTAGCTGACTCTTCAATTGCTTCTTCAACTTGCGATAAATACAAACTCTTTAATATCGTTACTAACATCAACTGCTCCTGTCATATGCTACCAGAGGGATCACACAATTAGGTATGTTACACGCTTGACTCCACAAATCTAAGGTAAAAAAGTAACATAAAAATGGATGTTCTAATGAGTGTTTGGTCCAAGTTTCAATCGCTAACAACACCCAAAAACTCGAAATCACGTATCATCAAAGTAAGAGCAAAGAATTGTACATGTTTATATGTGTTTGATAATGATATGGACATTTTCATACTGAACATTAAACTAGAAAACATTTACCTGATATTTCATCTAAAAAATAGTACCATTCATCATTTATGTTAGTTAGTTGGAATCAATAGTATGTTTATGTTTACATTTTTATTTAACCTATGGCAGTCAATGTTAATTTATTTCCTTGCTGGTATCTGTGTCATAACTTATGAAAAAAACCTTCATCGAAAAGGTTTTGTTAGGTAAGTCGATACATTTAAGAAATGCTTTGATTACAACAATGTTTGTAGATGTTACATTATGTCATTGATGTTAATTATTAAGTACTTGTACATGAATGTTATATTTTGAATTACATGTTAAACGTCTGTGGTTTTTGAAGTATATGTAACATTCTTACCGGAATTCACATAATAGCGTTAAGTACTAGCTATTGTATTGAATGGAATAAATAGATATTATCTCTAATAATTACAACATAAATAGATACAAAGACAATATAATTTAAACTAATACAATCTATTACAATAGAAGGACTCTGAAAAATATTCTTTAAATACTCCTTAAATTATTTTTAAAACATCCTTAAATACTCATTAAAATACTAAAATATTCCTTTGATACTCCCTAAAATATTCCTTTGATACTCCCTAAAATATTCCTTTGATACTCCCTAAAATATTCCTTTGATACTCCCTAAAATATTCCTTTGATACTCCCTAAAAATATTCCTTTGATACTCCCTTTATAAAATTCCTTTAATACTTCCTAAAATATTCCCCATATACTTCATAAAATATTAGAATATTTCTTAAATACTCCTTAAAATATTCCTTAGCGTTTCTCACTTTCACGCTTTGTATATTAAGTAAATACGGAATCCTCCATATTTTTGAGTTGCAAACAAGAGATAAGAAGTAAGCAATGCTTCCTTGTGAAGTTATTGATTATCCCTAGTGGAATAATTTTCATATCGAATCAAATTATGAAATTATCGCTTGGGATTTGAGTAAATATTTATCACTATATGAATCTGACCTGACTCAGGTCACCATATTTTTTCCGTCAAACTCGGACAACATTTGACTTTAATTTTCATTTAAGGAACAAGGGGTCAAAACATGTTTTCGCGCATGAGGTGCAGTTTTCTTTGCAAGAGAAAACTGCGTTTCCTATCAACGCTGTTAGGCCGAAGAGTTAACTTCACTGTTGTTTCTCGAGGCGTATAAACCATTTAGGCACTTAATGCCACTTAATACAGTTATCCATGGCATCACTGTTTCTTCTCTCTCTAGGGCGGGAGAGTTATTTTCCAAATTTGCTAGCGACATCATAGTACCTGCTTGCCATACAGGAAGAAGATAAAATTATTAAAGAACCTCGTGCCACAAAGTTTGTCTTTTTCAATCCTAATACTTATTATTTCTAATGCCGACCTACTTTAATATCTGTTAATTTATTATTTTTATGGATTATTACTTGAAGCTATCAATAAAGATAAAATTTTCAAATTTTATCTTTTGCAAATTTTCGAAAAGGACAACTCCAGCACCATAAAAAGCAGCGATAACACCTTATAACAAACACTAACACACAGAGACAGACAACTTTTGTATTTGTGTATCTCTGTAAATACGAGCCTTCAACCCATAGCCACTGCGCCGCGTCAGTCCTTTGGGTTCTCTCGTGGCAAAGAAGTCTCCCCGTTGACGCCTGGCGGCCACATGGAGACCTCACGTGGCAGCTAGATGTGGCCAGATAGTGGCCACATCGATATTCTTTCATATTTGATGATTCATGGCACTTTGCCACGAACTAACAAATGTCAATTCATATTTTTACCAACAATAGGCTCTGTAACCTTTCCAACATCTCGCAAATTTCGCCTATTAGATCGGTATTAGACCTGCATTTGAATTGACTGTCTGGAATAAGAGGTTTAGCTGGGCGGAACAAAAGGACTTCTTCCAAACTGACTTCCCGCCCTCCAACACCTCTGATCCCAACAGTTATCATAAAAGTTATCCAATTAGACTTACACATATATACACTAGTGTATATATATATATATATATAATATATATATAATATATATATATATATATATATATATATATATATATTATATATATATATATATATATATATATAATGGTGTAATCTAAATCAATTGGTATTAAAAATATCTGAAACGGATAATTCAGTAATTTCTTGTTTTTGGACATATCAACACTATGGCAAATATTAAGGACTTATATATCAACTGATTGTGTCGTGTAAACTCCTGGAGAGTCAAGACTCGGGGGAAGGAGTTTTCCTTTAAAGCAAAACATTTCCTCGCAAGTTTCTATTTTTATCTCCGTATACAACTTGACTAAATTTCCGGATAATTTTCTACAAGAATTAAAAAAATTAAATGAGCTCTTAATAATATTTTTTTCATTAGAGTCCACAATGGCTTGCAATATTTGATTTTCATATAATTTTCAAAGTTGAAAATTGAAGACCGTGGCGAGATTCGGGGTTATATTATAGTTTAGCGGATTTTTCCGCCCCGGGCAAATGTACACAATACTTTATTGATAATATTATCTTTATTATCTGCCTCCGTAGCCGCGGTCGTATAGTACTGGACTTCGGCACCAGAGGTCTGGGGTTCACAGCCCGGGCTATGCTCTCAGTTTTTTATGAATAGAATTGGTTGTGAAAAGATTTCTCTAACTTTAGCTTTACTTTGAGTGTCCCCACAGGGCGAATACCCTGAAGGGCTGAAAGGCCCTAAAATGGGCATTATCATTATTATTATTATTATCTTTATTGCTGACTCTTCGCTAAATATTATGCTTTTACAAAAACTCCTTGCGTTTTCTTAGGAATTATTATGAGGCTGTAGATAAATCACAGAAATTTTAAATACCTTTTGTTCTAAAATTGTATGCTGTAAATATTCCGACACAAATTAACAGCAATGACCATATCACTTGTTGTTCCATTGTTACATATCTCTTATATTTCTTTAAACTGTAATTAGCATTCGTCGAAACATCATGCAATGTATAACAAAGCTGAATTTGATAAAGGATCATATTTTGAAATTATTTTATTGTAAGTTGAGCTGTATATGCCTTTTGCTTTTATAGCTATATATAGGTATGTATAACTTATCTAACAAAAGGCATGGATTTTGATGATTTGGGGTTTTGTATTATAGAAGGATAAACATATTAAATTTTATTTGCAATTTGATACTGACGAGTTGTGTAGAATTCTATTATTGTCACGATGTAATTGTTCGAGAAATGTATTGTACATATGTAACGGATTTTATGTTTGTTGCGCTTACGTCGGTGAATTATCTATGAGCCCTTATCAGTTTTGATTTCTGATATTGTTTTGTTTACTTCGTTTTGGAGATTTCATTAGGCAATGCCCGACCACCGAGTGACTTTGACAAATTATTAAATTAATTTAACAGTATTTAATATGTTAATTTAATATGTTAATTTAATATGTTAATTTATTATGTACTTAGTTTCTATATTTAGTTATTAGAAGTGAAGTTGTTATCAGTTGATCATAGTATTTGAGATATAGTTTTGAGTTCATCTTTTTATTTTATTTTGTACTTGCCGTAACCCCACTAATGTTGCAAGATAAGAATTTACTAATATTAAAGAAATATCATTGCACATCTAAGAACATAATACATTTTAAAATCAGGATAAACCTACTCTCTTTGCTGTGTGGTTTAATCATTTTAAATTCTAGGTTAATAAAGAAGACTTCAGTCTTTTAGAGTTTTTATTTACATAAACATTAATAAGAGACGTTTCACATGGCGAAGCCAGGCATCTTCAGTGTTAAACAATAAACAAAACAAACAACCAACACCAAAAAATTTAGTAAAGCATACCATAACCAAAAGAACATCACAAAAAAACAGACGTTTCGCCATACGAAACGTCTGTTTTTAATGTTTATGTAAATAAAAACTCTAACTAAAAAAGACTAAAGTCTTCATTATTAACCTAGAATTTAATTCTTAACAGTCCAATAAATATTTTGTTAATTAAATCATTTTTTTAGCTCACAAAAATGAAAAAAAGTATTAGACGTGGTCAGTACAATCATAAATACCATTGAACGATGCTGCGTGGGGTAGGTACAAACCAAGAGCTGAAGGTTACATTATCGCCAGTAGCATCAATGTCTCTTATAAATTTATTCTAATAGAGCAGCGATTCTCAACCTTCGGGTCGCGATTCGAAATTGGGTCGCAAATGTAATTATTGTTCGGTCGCGAGAAAATAATTAGTTAAAATTCATTATTTTAAAAAATTATATATAATATGTAGTTTAATCATTTAAAAAAAAATGATTTTTTGAAGTGCTTCAAAGATTAGAAAAACCGTTGCTACAAGTGTATAATATCTCATGGGGATTACTTTGAAGAGACAAAATAGGTATTTATGAATAAATAAATAATTTTTGAAAAAAACACAAAATTTGCGATATTTTTTGAACACAACTCGTGTATGGAGAAATTATTATGTTTTTACAATAAATCCGAAAAAACCCAGACAGCTCAAAGATTTAAAGAAAATAATATACCTGAATAATGAATAATATACCTGATATCTTCATTATTGATACTATAGCATAATTAACAATCGTTTAATTACTAAACTTAAAATAAAAAAAAGTTTGATTAGTTTGCATGTCTAAGGAAAAGTTGGCCTGATTAAAAACGTCGTATATTGGGTACTTGTTACGAAACTATTGTGTTTAGAAACTTTTTTCCCCCGAGAACGCGAAGGAAAGGTCACATATTTGTGGTTGTTGGAGTTCAAGCTAACTTCCCTGTTCCTCCACATCCGCTAGTAGATACGCATTTTTGAAAACCCAGATGAAGTGACATAGTAACCTCATATTAAATACAGCACCTTCTTTGTCAATTCATAGTTATTTATCGTTTTTGAATAAATATTCGGGGGGGGGGAATAATTCTACGGTCTATTCAGATGGGAGAAATGTAATAAATCATCTAGAAAGTATGAATGAAAAAAAACTTTTTCCCTTTTTATTGAGGTAAAAAAGTTTCATAAAATGATAGAGGTCAGAATGTTAATATTTTAAAGTATTTATCTAGCACATCCGGATACAACGGACGACAATCAGGAGTGAACAGACACGAGATATGACATAAATCCTAGTAGCACAAGTGTTGCGTGATTTATAAATAACCGATCCCGCTTATAAAATAATCATTTTTCTTTTGGGAAATTGCTAAAAGGTAAAGAAAGGTTGGCAACTCTGAATTTATTTCCCTTACCCCTTTAAAATGTTACCATCTTGCTTTTACAAAAAAATACATATTATGTTTAAAATAGTTGCGGTATAATAAATAAAAAAAAACAGAACATCTAATGTAGGGCCATTTAAAGAACAACGGTCCTACATTTGAAATGTTGCCTTTATTATTTCTTACATAAAAAAATATAAATATCACGAAACGATGAATCATAACTAAACGACTCGACAAAACCCTGCTTATATAATGCGTACTGGGTGAAACATTTCAGGTGCAACAACATTAAATCCATAAAAATCCAAGGAAAAAATGTACGCCAGGAGCCGGTGCTGAAAAAAAGGGACTTATTCTGTACCGCTTGAAACCAAATTTGTTTGTATTTATATCTTAAATGGTGAAGAAAAAATATAGTCTGCCTGTCCAGATTAGAGCCCTTCATATAAGAGTGCATGCTTAAAATTTTAGAAAATCCTACAAATTAAAAATTGTTTCCTAGTTCCCGATAGTGTGCAAAACTAGAATAGATAATTTTTTAGATCTGACAAAATTTCCCATAAAACGAGTGTTAATTCTTCGACGTTGAAAATTTTGTCAGCTTTAAAAAATGTTTTCTTTAAGTTTCCACACGACCAACAATGAGCCGCTTATTTTAAGAATAATTTGTGCAATTTTCTAAAACTTAAAGCGTGCGCAATCATACGAAGGCTCCATCAAGGAGTATAGTTTATATAATACTATACAACCTTATACTATTCTCCTTGACTCCAATCTAGATAGTCAGACTATCCCTCTGCTTCATCATTTAAGATATATTGTAAAATAAATCTGGTTTGAAACAGCGCAAAATGAGTCTCATTTTTCAGGCTTGCCTCCTAGACTAATGGTTCTAAACAAAAATGGTCTCTATCCTAAGTAAATAGACCCTTTGAAGAATAAATTCAGCTATATTTCTTTGATAACTACCACCCAAGTATTTTAATCTAGTTAACTTGATTGATAATTTATTGATTTATAAATTATATCTATTACCTTTCACATTTAGTATTTACAAAAAGCATATGAACAGTTGATTTATATTAACCTTTACAAATGTGGATATAATAGTTTGATTGTCAGCTTGTAGACACCTTATAATCTTTCCAAGGGGCCCCGAGAGGTGGGGGACCTCACTTTGCATAACACTGACAAAGGTTCCACACTCGTCAGACATATTTTCTTTTAAAATTGTAAAAACCTTTCAGTGAAATAAAAATAATCAAAAAAATGCCCGAGGACTTTTTTTAAAGTCTTAATGAAAACAAATACTCGAAAACAGAGAATCCACGTCATTAAAAGTCTTACAGGAAGGCCGATGTCTTTGACGCACTTTTGCTCTCTTCTTGTTTCTAAATGCAGATATAAAAACAAAATGGAAAAGAAATCATCGTGTATAGATTTCTTTTATTTATGATTTTGCACTTTTCAGCTGCAAACTATTATTTATAGAAATGGATCTTATATAATATCTAACTGAAGATCTTTAGAATTGTTGCAAATATTGTAATTTTCGAATTGCATTAAATTAATTAATGTTGTACACTCACAATGAGCAATCAAGTTTTATCCAAAGTGTCCAAGCTCAATTTTGCTGAAAAAATCAGGACGGCTGTGACTTTCCCCTCCGTTCCTTATTGCTCAATAAAATGGACTTACGTACCCAAATCTTTATTGTTAACTCTATAATTATATTGGCTAAACTGGTGAATAGGCCCGTTTTTGATTATCACAACCATTGACATACATTAATAAGGGCTTTTATTTATAGAAATGAATCTTAAATATCTAACTGATGATCTTTAGAATTATTGCAAATATTTTCATTTTCAAATGGCATTAAATTATTTAATGTTGTACACTCACGATGAGCAATCAAGTTTAAGTTTTACGTTCGTATTAAAGTTACAAGTGTTAAAAGTTGGGTGAAAAATAATTGTTTTTAAAGGACTGCTTGTTTACTTAAACTACGTTTAAATATTTAATTTATTGTTGTTAGCTATTGTGTTTGATTCCTTGGAACATTAAAACACTTTCAATGCTTTTTTCAATTTAACATCGTGCATACATAACTACTTTTAGGCGTCAATGTAATATTGGTTTTTCAAAATCCAAATGATAGGGCTCTTCTAGAAATATGTTTCTACATAGAGACGTATACTAGAGGGGGCATAGCCTATCTCATTACATTGAGAGCCTTGAAACATCTTTTCGGGGCTCTGTGTAACGTCATTGAAACCTCCTCTAAGAATAAGTCAAGATTACAACGAATTACTCGTTGTCGGCATTTCCCGCATTTTTTGGGTTTTGTTTCTACTATAAACGTTGTATGACATAAGTTACTGAATTTTTTAATGTTTATTTCATCATATTATTAATACTCAAGGGTGTTCAGGTTACTTTTTTGATGTTTCAAAATTCAACTGATCGGGCCCCTCTAGTAATAATATGTCTATTATCACAACCATAGACATATTTTAATAAAGGGAGCATACCCTATCTTAATACGTTGAGAGGCTTAAAATATCCTTTCCGGGACTCTCTGCGGCTCTGTGTAGCCTCATTGTAACCTACTTGACGAATGTGCTAAAGTTATTATAAAACCATCTTTGTCGGCTTTTAGCATATTGTTTGTGTTATGTTTTATATCATAAAAGTTCTGTTATGTAACATTACTTAAGTTGATCAAAGGTGTTCAGATTATCTTTTCGATGTTTCAAAATTTATCCAATAGGGCCTCACAAGTAATAATATATCAATGACGTTATTTTCATTACTGTCCGGGTAAATTACTCAGATTATAATAGGGACATTATTGCATAAAAACAAAACTCTAAAGTTCTATTATTACCCTCTTTGAGATAAATAAAATTTAAAACTTTAATGCCGTCACTACATAAGACTTTTCTCACCGTTCAACAAACGACGTCTCTTTAAAATTTACCCTTTTAGATAAAATATCTATAATGCAGTAGAAATAGGTATTAAAAAGGTATCTAAAATCACACTGCTTATAAGATCCATCTAATAAAATATCTTTTAGCACTCTTTTAAGATATGCCATAAATATTGTATTAAATTGTTTATTAAATATTTAGAAAAAAACTCTTTTTATGGCTTGGTTATTCAGTAGTAGTTTCGAACTATCGAGACATAAATTAATTCAGTGAAATTTTTCGTTATAAATTTGTTAAATACTTAACAACTTTCTCTCCACTTCAAGGCTTAAAAGATGACTTGCATAATTTTCAAGAGTTTTTGTTTTCTTTAATTTTACTAACGACTAAGAAAAATATTTTTAATATGTTATTAAAAATTTTAATACCATTTTTAAGATAATCTATTTTTAATGATATTTAAAATAACTAGAAGGTGAAATCATTATTAATGCATCGCGTGTCGTAAAGTTTCTTATAGATTCCGCTCTGAGTTAAATGGCAAAATGGATAGATTAGTTAAACATTACTTGTAAATTAATTTTACCACAGGAGTTATTAATTTTAATACAAAAGAAATTAACTTCTTTGGCTTCGTCTCGTGAGTTACCTTGAAACCCTCGGCAGGTCACGAGAACCAACTACATAACACCCTCGGCAGGTCACGGGAACCAACTACATAAAACCCTCGGCAGATCCGGGAACCAACTACATAACCCTCGGCAGATCACGGGAACCAACTACATAAAACCCTCGGCATGTCACGGGAACCAACGACATAAAACCCACGGCATGTCACGGGAATCAACGACATAAAACTCTCGGCATGTCACGGAAACCAACTACATAAAACCTCGGCATGTCACGGGAACCAACTACATAAACCTCGGCAGGTCACGGAACCAAACGACATAAAACCACGGCATGCCACGGGAACCAACTACATAAAACCCACGGCATGTCACAGGAACCAACCATATAAATCCCTCGGCATGTCACGGGAACCAACCACATAAAACCCTCGCAGGTCACGGGAACCAATACATAAATTCCTTGAGAGGTCACGGAACAACCACATAAACCTCGGCAGGTCACGGGAACCAACTACATAAATCCCTTGGAGAGGTCACGGGAACCAACCATATAAAACCCTCGGCATGTCACGGGAACCAACTACATAAAACCCTCGGCAGGTCACGGGAACCAACTACATAAAACCCTCGGCTTCCCGAGGGATTTAATGTTTAAATAATATGGTTTCTTGGAGTTTGACTTTAGAAATTAATTTTACTGCCTAGGAAGCAAAAACTCGCTTTTCTTCCTTTGTAATTAAACTATAGAATTACAGTTAGCAAATCTAACCTAGCTAGCAATAGGCACTCTAGTTCTTTCCTACGGTGCCATGGTACCTTAGGAAGAGTGCCATTGTACCCTAGGAAAGAGTTTTACAACTAAAAACCTTTTTTAAAAATGGACAGAATTAAGTTAATTAAAATTAATTAGTGAATTAATTAAGTTAACTTTCAATCAATTTTTGTTGATGTAAGTTCCTTCCTAAGGCAAAGTCGAACGCAAATGCTTCAACACCTCCTAAGGCAAACAGGCCGAAGAAGATAAACGAGTAAGCTTCCGAAGTTTGTCGAGGGATATTACTAATATTTGACTCCCGAGGCTCCGTCTGGGGAGATGATACCAGAGCTGAAATCCAATATCACTACTATTTATCCACGACTACTAACTCTCAGTAAGTAAACTCTAATCTTCCTGAGATCCGTGTCTATTAAATCTTTTAAAACGGAAATTTAGTTCGCAATTGTAAACTGTAATGTGAGGACTAGACGTTACAGCGAGCCATTTGGTTAACACTTCTAGTATGTATTATCACCGTATAGGTAGGTATTTAAGTATAGCTAGTGAGAGAGGTGGGGAGTAATATTCTCGAGTCTCCAACAACCAATAATCGAGAGGGGCTCGTCTCTATACGATATTATTTCATATCATAATAATATCAATATCACCGTCAATCAGCATCAAATTAGTGTTTTGAAAATACTTAACAACCTACACTTACTTTTTCCAAAATATTTTGATTTCGCTATTATTCACTAATTATGTAGTTTTATTATTGCCGCAAAAAAGAAGATTTTTTCGTTTAAAACATTTAAACAAAAATAATAGCCAAGGAGAAAAAATAATGTATGCAGGAGAAAAAAAGCCTAAACCAAGGAGAAAAAATAATTTTGAGCATAAACTTTAAACGCAAATAACTGAGAAACTCATAGACAACTACAAAAATGAAGACACAACAACAAGACATTTCTTTTACTGAATCAAAGTAAATTAATAGAGATAGAAGTCATCAGACATCAAGTTGTCTCTTCATTCATTGATTCAATGAATGGTTAGAAATCGAACCAAAATGTAGTATGAAGCAATGTATGATTTAAAATTAAATACTATCATATACAGAGAGAAGACAATAATTGATTTCAGTTTTATACAATTAAATTACTTTAAATTTATTAACTATATACATAAAGATACAAAAAATACGTAACACGCATAAATCGGAGAACTAGACAAACACGATGATCAATTGATTAATATCAATATATTAATCAATTAAGATGATAATTAAAAGACAAGTCCCTTTGCGAGGTAGAATAAGGGAAGAACTGTAAAATGTGAAGGGGTAGAATAGAAAGAGCTTGTGGTAGACGAGGTGGGGGGACTGGAATCTTATAACTATATCCCTATCTCACTGCGAGCTGAAACAACTAATATAATATAAGTGTTAACCAAATGGCTCGCTACAACGTCTAGTTAATGTGAGGTACCTTATTCTTTTGCATTTGCAATAATTCTTCATAAGAGGTCCCTTATGGTTATTTTCAGTAGTGGGTTATTATAGAAGGTCCCGTATAAGCTATACGGAATAGCTATAAGCTATTCCGTAAAGAAATATATCATTTCTTTATATAGTATCAGTTAATTCTTTCAATGTTTAACAAGTAAGTATATATGAAAACTATTGAGTAGGGACACAAAATCTGAATAATCTATATTTTAGAATAATCCACTTTTTTAGACCTCCTTAGAGGGTTTTAACAAAATTGTCTGTCTGCATGTGCGTGTATATGTGTGTGTGTCTGCTATCATCGTGTCAATTAGTACGTTCACACACACTCTAGATCCGCGGATCGTATAGAATACGTATGCAATACGGTCAACTAACTTCACGGTTCTTGCAGCGTATTTGTTTAGTCGATCGAGTGATAACTGATCCCGCCAAAACATGGCGTCTTGTATAGTGAACCTTCACTTTTGGTGATAAGGAAGTTTAAAACTAAAAATATATTTAATTAAATTGTGATTTCTTTGCATAATAATAAAGTTACACTAACAAAAATAATATTCCAAAAGTTATTTGATCAAAAACGGTTATATAGAAGTGAAATAAAGTGAAATAAAAGTTCGACGAGAAGGTTATCCGTTAAATACGATCGTCTCTAAAGGTACACACACAAAAAGACAGCGTATCGGGGGATCCATTTAGATTCCATCTCCCTAGTTCTAGCGTATGCGATCGGATCCCCTCCGCATGGTTCATACAGCTTAAATTACCGTATTGAGAGATCGTATCCCATACGATACGCGGATCTAAAGTGTGTGTGAACGTACCGAATGCTAGAGACTTGAAACATAGTAAAAACATCAATCATTCGGTGTAATTGTGCTACCCGATAAATCATTTTTTTATAACATTTTTTCGAACGAAGCAATTCCGAAGACGAACTTAATCATAATTAAGGTGATTCTCTTAGTCTAAGACGAATGAAGCGAATCCGGAGTGGTGAGAATTGTATAGCAAAATTGTATAGGTTAAGGGAAAGCTCCGAGGAATCTCGTACCCGATTTATGAGGCTGCTATGTAATCAAACTGTAAATTAAACCTAGACATCAAAGTATGTATTTGTTTGATATCATTTTTGAGTTAAAATTGACTTTAAAATGCACTCTAATGTTTATTTAATTAGGGAGACTATGACCAACTTTTTACCTTTTGGAATGACACGAGAAAATGATGAGAGGTGTTTAAAGCATTAATTAGGGATGCGACTAACTACCTTTCATAATTGCAGCATGTTTGTCTCACAGGATCGGATTTCAGTGAATAATAATATTATCCGGAGATAATCTTTGTCAACTAGTCATTTGATATACTATAGCTTCCGTAATATACGAGATATCAACTGACCTTCATGTCTATCTGGAATTAGACAAGTTTGCATATTTATTTAATAAATATATAAATGTAATAAATAATTTCTTTTGATATTTATTATTGGTAGTAGTACTTGTTATTATTATTAGTAATGGTAATCAGTTATTTAACATTTGATACTACCGAGTTCGCAAAACATGAATAGTTGACACAATATATTGTGCAAGAGACACCTAGGAAATGTTACAAGAAAAATGCAATGCTACGTCTGGGATATGTTCTATCATTTGACACTTGTCTTCATTGAGATGATTCAACATAATGTCATGTCCCACTTTTTTTTTACGCCTAACTTATCAGAGTAAAGGCGTAGAGCGTTTTATCGTTTTCACTATTAACTAAAGATTAACCTAGAGCTTAATCCTAATCAAATCTTGCAGTTTGTCTTGATTGTCGCTTTGATCAGACTTTCATCTCTCTAGCAAAATCACTTTAGAAGTGATTTCGCTAGACATTAACAGACACAAACTCTAGCAAAATCACTTTTAGTACAGACACAAACTCTAGCAAAATCACTTTTAGTACGACATTAACAGACACAAACTCTAGCAAAATCACTCTTAGTACGACATTCTTAGCAAAATCACTCTTAGTACGACATTAACAGACACAAACTCTAGCAAAATCACTTTAGTACGACTTAACAACACAAACTCTAGCAAAAATCACTTTTAGTACGACATTAACAGACACAAACCTAGCAAAATCACTTTTAGTACGACATTAACAGCAAAACTCTACAGCAAATAAATCACTTTAGTACGACATTAACAGACACAATCTAGCAAAATCACTTTTAGTACGACATTAACAGACACAAACTCTAGCAAAATCACTTTAGTACGACATTAACAGACACAAACTCTAGCAAAATCACGACATTAACAGACACAAACTCTAGCAAAATCACTTTTAGTACGACATTAACAGACACAAACTCTAGCAAAATCACTTTTAGTACGACATTAACAGACACAAACTCTAGCAAAATCACTTTTAGTACATTAACAGACACACATTCTACCAAAATCATACATTGTACAGAAAACTTGGTAAAAACCACTCGCGATATCATAATAACACCTAAAATGGATATTCAGTCTAAATCCCGGTTTCAAAATTTTAGTTCAAACTCAACACGCATCTTATATAACCACGGTATTAATAATGAAAAGTAAAAATAGCACAGGAATTGTGCAAATACATCTAAAACGCATCTAATAATACATATAGGCATCAACTTGATTTTGAATTTCGGTATTCGAATTCGTAAGTACTTGAACGCTGACATTAGATAGAAAAAGTAAGTGCCACGTCACAATACTTTCTTTCACCTAATAGAGAATAAAGTGAAGCATAAAATATGGACAGTAAAACTACATAAATATATAACTATTATTATTATTAAACTCTGTTAATAAATCCTATTCGTAATTAACTTAGAATTAATTCAACGAAACAAAACAAACCGTGATGCGGATTTAAACGTTTTCCTTAGAAGTAAAACAAAAGTTTTATTTATCTAAAATAAATTTAAAATATTCAAACTCAGAAGTGTAAATAGAAAACCCGAAAAGTTTCAATCCCAAAACTTAATTGACTCCACTTCAATCCTGAGGGTTGCTTTGTCAATTTTCTATTAAAAATAAGTTAATACAATGCAATGCTGTAAAACAATAATACAATAATATACTCGAGCAAATAATTAAATAAAACAAAAGTACTATATGAAATTTTATTACAAAATAGTATTAAACAATAGCTAAATAATAAAATACAACACATGTGTGGTTTCACCACTTGGTCAAATTTTGTTTTGTAGCGCTCAAATCCTTTAAAACTTCTTTTGTAAAACCATACATTTTAACAATAAATATTTAAACATAATCCGATTGTATTTTAAGGATGAAAAAATAAATTAACAATAGTGGCAATTCAGATATTTATAGCGTTTAAGGAAAAGATGAAATTAATTGTACCATGCATTCAATGAAAAGCAGTGTGGGTTTTCAATGAAGTGATATTTTTGTCATATCAAGTAAAACATATCACTAAAGATTCTTTACTTACATATCACGTAAAGAAACATTCATCTTACATATCACGTAAAGAAACCTTTACCTTACATATCAAGTTAAGGAACCTTTACCTTCCATATCAAGTTAAGGAACCTTTACCTTACATATCTAGTAAAGGAACCTTTACCTTACATATCAAGTAAATAAACCTTTACCTTACATGTCAAGTTAAGGAACCTTCAATAAAAATGTAAATTGTACCTTTTTATTTCAAATAATACCTAGTTAAAATTTTGTTTCCTTTCCTACCAGAATGTTTTTTGTTGCAATTTTATGTAATTTAATAAGACAATATGTTTATTTTTTTTATTATAAATTTTAGTTGTAATGTGGGTTGAATTTTAGTTTTGACTATTTACGCAAATACTTTTTGTATTTTAATGTAAAGAAAAATATTTTTCTTCTTCTTCTTCATATCAAGTAAAGGAACCATCATATCAAACATATCAAATAAAGTAACCTTCAATAAAAATGTATATTTCAAACCGATTTTTGAAAGCAGGCCTATTAATTCCTTCCGATTGATTGACCTTTAGGCTTTATCGGAATGATTGACCTTTGGCCTTTAAAGAATTGATCGACCTTTAGGTTTTATCCGACTGATTGAGCTGTGGGCCTTATCCGATTGATTGAGCTGTGGCCATATCCGATTGATTGAGCTGTGGCCTTATCCGATTGATTGAGCTGTGGGCCTTATCCGATTGATTGAGCTGTGGGCCTTATCCGATTGATTGAGCTGTGGCCTTATCCGATTGTGAGCTGTGGGCCTTATCCGATTGATTGAGCTGTGGGCCTTATCCGATTGATTGAGTGTGGGCCTTATTGATTGAGCTGTGGGCCTTATTCGATTGATTGAGCTGTGGGCTTTATCCGATTGATTGACCTTTGGGTTTTATCTGATTGGTTGACCTTTGGGCTGTATTAGATTTATTGAAATTTGGGAAGTATACCATTAATTGCTTTTAGGGCATATAATATATATAAATATATATATATATATATATATATATATATATATATATATATATATATTATATATATATATATATATATATATATACATACATATATATGAAACAAACTATGGAAAATTATAACAGAATAAATAAAAAATGTTTAAAAGTAACGATTTATGTATATAAGTTAAAGTATTTATTAACAATTGCAAAAATCTTTCTAAGGGAATATTTTTATATCTAAATTGAACAATTTTATATTTAGCCCTTTGATAGACCTGAGATTTGGATATTTTAGCAAGGTAACCCTTAGAAGTCCCCAAAGTAAGGTTGTGTTTGTGGTGGCCTGGGTATAACCTTTCTTGTAACTTTTCAAGTTTTCGGAAACCTTTGTAATAGCTCTCAATTTTAGGTTTAGTTTGTCGGTCTCAAGGGATACTAAGATACCTAACCGAGTACGTTTTAACTACACCAGAAAACTATCTTTATACGAGAATGACAAAATGCTGACTACATTATTTTGATTTAAATAGGGGTCTTTAGCCCCTCAGGGGCTTCACGGTCCCATGGGCCTCACTAAAATTCATCGCTCGGTTTGAGATTTGGCACGCATGTAGTTATATATAAGTCTAATATATGTGCTAAGATTCATCTCATTAACAGCATTAATTCAATTTTTATTGAATGACTTGTATACGTTTTTTAAACATTTTTAAAAATCTGATTAAAATAAATTTTGGGACAATTGACTTTTTTTCGCTGTTATATTATAATGCATGTATGTTTTTAAAATAATAAATAAATTTATATTAATTATATAAGGTTTTATTTAAACACAGCAAGCTGTTTTTGTTGGATGATAAAAGTTAAGCAGGATGGAGCGAGGACAGTACCGATAGTTGACCGCTAGGAAAAAAACGAATGTATTTATTCTCTGAGGACGAGCGAAGCGAGTCCAAAGAAGTGTTGCAAAATAACTTATTTGATTTTAAAATTCTGGGGTGTGATGTAGTGAATCCGATGTAATGAAATAAGTGCCAAGGTATTCTGTACCAAGTGTTTCGATATGATATCATTTTTTACACTTCCTATTCTCTTTGGAATTTACGAAAATTATTGAGTTTACACTAAAAATCCAAAATCGAAATTTTACCTGGATTATCTGCACAAGGTTCTAAAGACCTCGTGTCTGGTTGCTCTCATTCGTCTGATATCATCGTGTGGTTATGCAACACAGTTGAAACTTGGTACGAAAATTAATTTTTAGCTCAAGTTGTGCTAAAAATATTATTCAGCAAAAACTTCGAAATTCAAATTGTGACAAAGTATTTACTACTTGTTTTGCATCAGAAAGTCTGAATTTGTACGGGAAAATAAGATAATAATGTACAAAAGAAAATGGTACTGATTATTTTCTAGAATAAAAAATTTGGATACGGAGTACTACGGAACCTTACAATACCTTATCAAATTTACTACGCTTATCCTCGCCATACTGGACTCGCTTCGATTGTCCTCAGGTGGTAAAATAATGCCTTTTATTTTCATGAGTCATCAAGGTAATGACCTTGCTAAATGCAATGCAGCCAAAACCGTCAATATAAGAATAATAACATTAATGCCCGTCTTCGGGCCTTTCGGCCCTTCAGGGTATTCGCCCTGTGGGAACCACCTCAGGTGGATCACATCTACTATGCTCTAAGCAAAGCTGAAGTTGGCGAAATCTTTTACAACAAATTCTATTCATAAAAACCGAGATAATAGCCCAGGCTGTGAACCCTGGACCTCCGGTGCCAAAGTCCTGTGCTATACGACAGCGGCTGCGGAGGCAGATATACTAGCTGTATTGAAATTAAGTATAGTATACTTGTTGGATTCACCTATGCCAAAGTTCAACTCATTTGAATAATTTTTCGATTTTTAATGAATTTTAAAAAAATATAGGCACCTATTGTTTGATAAAAAGTGAAATAATTCTCATAATGAGGTAAAAAAAAAAATTATTGGGTCTCACAGAACTACATGGGAGCAAAATTTTAAATCGATCCAAACATTTTAGCGTTTTATAAATTTTTGAAATATTTTCTGTTATTAATGTTTTATTTATACAAATCGATGCACTTGCTACCTAGTTAGACTTCAGCTTGAATTCTGACCTTTTACACAAATTGTTTAACTAAAAGCATTTACTTCATATATATTAATTTGGCCCATTGGTAGGGCTCTATTTCTCAACGTCACTTAGCATATCGTCGTGAGTCACGGCTCTGCTAAGTAAAGTTAAATAAAGAATTAATATTAACTTTGCAGAGGTTAATATTAGATTGTAAGCGAATTTCCGAAGAATACAAATACAATAAGTTTATTTAGCGGTACAGCCTCTTTTTATGAAAAGAAATAGATAGTTTTACAGATAATAACTACAATTATTATTATTAGGCACACTAGAATTTGGTGTGTTATTTTTAACAGTTTAGTTTAGGACTCTTAGGACTTTAGTTTAGGACTTTACTCTAACTAAGTGCTTAAGTACTTAGAGAGAGTCCTCTAATCACAAGTTCAAGGGTAGTCGGAGTTTATATTCTATAGACTACGGATCCAGAGGCCCGAGTTTAAATCTCACAGGGCAAATTATTATTTTAAAGGACAATTATTTCAATTTTGTTGATGTTAGTAAAAAAAAAATACGAGCACGTTAGTAGTAGTAACTAGGGTGGGGAGGCATTAAGCCAGGCAAACAGGCCGCGTCGGGCTATTTTTGCCAACCCCGTGCCAGGCCAGCCAACCTGGACTACAGAGGCTTATATCGGTAGGTAAATCTTTTACGAGCACGTTAAGTAACCAAATAATTCTGGCGCGGAGGTCAGCAAGCCTAGCAAGTTACCTTTGAAATGCGTGCTTCTTTGCTTTACAATTCGTATCTTGCTTAAATGTTCTGTTTATGATTCATAACCTGGAGCAGTAGCATTACTTGTTGTTGTTACGAAATTGTTTCCCAATTTTTCAAAGGGAAATGCGCTCAAAAGTTTCAAAAATTAGGATAATGTGAGCTTGATATTAGTACGACTATTGCTGTGCATTTCCGACTTTAGAATAATGACTTTAGTTTTGAATAACCTGTAGGATAAATAAGCTCATTTCCTTTAAAAAGTTCGGAAACAATAATAGTAATAGTAAAAAATTCAGAGTATCAAGTAATAATCCTACTGGGATTCGGTACGCTCATACTCACTTCTTCTTACTCGCTTCGCTTGTCCTCAGAATATAAAAAATACTAAATTTATACTGCAACACGTCTTGCGACTCCTTCGCTTGTCTTCAGACAGTAAATGCATTTATCGTCTGAGTTTACTGGTGACTGCATTTGTAGCAGTCACCCATCTAGTCACTGACCTTGCTTGATTCTGATTAGCTTTGAAAATTGTAGATACACTTGCCTATTGGTATCTACAGATTTTAAGTGTAGTAAAGTAAGTGTATTTAAGATTGATTTTTATGCCAAGCTTCACCTCTTTAGCATAAATAAACTAGAATAGCACAACTACGCCTATAGCCTCATTTTCGTACAAAGTTTCAACTCTCTAGCATAAATACACTGGGGTCTACGATGATAACACACACATACAGATAGACAACTTTGTGAAAACCACTTAGGAGACCTTAAAAACACTTGAATTAGATAATTCTTGTGACATCCCAGTTTCGGATATTTTTGCAAACACAATACTTTTCCTATATATCTGCGGTATAAATGAGGAAAAGTAACAAAATGACCAAAGCAGAAGAACTGTCTGGAAATCAGACAAACAAATTTGTTTTTTACAGGAAAACCAAAAAAGGCCTAATAAGTCCTATCAAAATAAACACGATTAAGAATTTAGAGGAAAAATAGCAACTTTGTCGTTAATAACAACTTCCACATAAAATATTTTAAAAAATTATTTAATCTATATAATTTTATGAGGAAGTGGTCAGATAGGTAAAGAAAACACAAAATTTGAGCTTTCGGCCGTAAATTAGGCCTTCATCAGAAGTCCTTCTGGTGAAGGCCTAATTTACGGCCGAAAGCTCAAATTTTGTGTTTTCTTTACCCATCTGACCACTTCCTCATAAATTATATAGTTTACATAGTTTGGTCAATAATTTTATATAAATTATTTAATATTAAAAAAAACTTATATTAACTAAAATAACTTCTTAAAATTTAAAGTCATGACTTTTATAGGCAAAACTGATTTGTAGCTTGCCCTTTAAGACAGCAATCCATTTATTGAGATTTTTTATTTGCATTATAGATTGAATTAGAATTTTAGATTTAGAATTATAAATTTAGATTGAATTATATCAATAAAATTGATATTTTTACATGTTTCATTTCTGTTCAATCTTCATTCTCAAATCAGTCTAAGGCTGTAGATGATTGATAAGTTTATTTTTGATGAGTTAATGTTTTTGTTCTAAATACTACCTATTTAATACTATTGATTTTGTTTTAAATATTATCTGTATTAGCAAAATCTTTCAGCTATATCAACAACGAGAAAATTGAAATACTGACGTTTTTGCGTTTAAAAACATTATGATTTTCAACGCCTCTAAAGATACGTTTTAGCGGTAGAAAGGAAATGTCGAGAATTTAATTTCCTCTTTATAGCTGTGGTTACCGGAAAATTTGGTAGTTCTAGATATTAATATCTATATTAATTATTAATATATAATATATATAATATCTATTTAATTACCTGCAATTAATACTATTCCTAACTTATATTTAAGTTTTGTTGAAATGTTTCAATGCATTTAAAAAACACTCAGTAGCGGATTGTCGCATATTTTTGGCCAGTGAATAATGTTATTTCCATAGAGATATTATTACTAGAAGGGCTCTACAGGTTAAATTTTGAAACAGCGAAAAAGTAACCTGACCACCTTCGATTATAAATATAACCAAATAATCAGTACTAAATTACAATAACTTATATAGTTAAACGTTAAAACTACAAATAAAAACACCAACAATGTGCGGAAAACCGAAATAAATTTATTAGTTATAACCTTTAACCACTCTGGAAGGAGGTTTCAATAAGGTTACATTGAGTCCCGGAGAGCCCCAAAAAGGTGTTTTAAAGTCTCCCAATGCATTTATATAGGCTATGCATCCTCTAGTATATATCACTATGGTTATTACTGCTGCTACTGATATCCCTATTTTCTAAACTTTGAAATACTCGAACTAAAGTGAGTTCTGTCTTGGTTCGAGTTATCATCAAATAACATAATTTGTATAATTTATGTAATGAATCCATGGAATATACGAAAAAATAATCAATGAATCAATACTCAGTAAAGTTAATATAATTAACGAGAGAAATATAAGTAAAGGTAGAGAAGTAATAGCTGAATAAAATAACAAATTGATGAGAGAAAATTATAATTATTTATTATGAGAGTTGGAGTTTTCCCTAAAATTGAGAAGCTGTAGCTTTCAATATTAACCCTTTCCTTCCACTGGGCCTTCAAACCTAAACAGGTTCGCTCCGACAAAACTAAACTATGCTATCCTATTATATTTTATCCGAATTGCACCACTATTTCCTAGTGCTAGAATTTCAAATAAATGTTAAACTAGATAATTTACAACTAATTCACAACTAAGCATTTACAATTAAAATTAATGGTTGAATATTGGTCTAGATTTATTTACAAAAATATTGCATAAAATAGTTCTAACTTAATAGAACCAACAGCATTTATTTTCTTTTAACTTTTAATGGTTCTCGATACAATCAGTTTTATCAATAATTTCAAGAACCTACAATATTTGTTTTCACTCAGCTTTTAATTGCCTTTGATTAATTTGTTTGCACCTATAATTTAACAAAACAATAAATGTTGCTTGATCTAGTTTTATATTAAATGTTGAACATGTAGTTGAAACAACTATATGTTGTTTCCACTCAACTTTTAATAGCCTTTGGTGTCATAGAGATATATTTTTAGAGGAGCCCTATTGGTTGAATTTTGAAACATAAAAAAATAACCTGACAATCTTCGGCTATGTATATAATCAAATAAAAAAAACAAAATTACAGTTACTTATATAGTATAACGTTCAAAATACAAACCGAAACACAAAAATTGTACAAGAAGCCGAAATAATTGATTAATAATAACCTTAACTCAATCTTGGATGAGGTTTCAATGAGGTTACACAGAGCCCCAAATGATGATTCAGGCCTGTTAATGTATTGAGATAGGCTATGCCCCTCTAGTATATATCTCTATGTTTTGGTACAATATTTTGTATATATAATTTACCAGATCTTACAATATTTGTTTCCACTTAACTACAATAACCATTGATACAATAGTGTGTGTCTATTACGAACTACAATATTTGTTTCCTCTTAACTACAATAAACCATTGATACAATATTGTGTGTCTATAAAGACCTACAATATTTGTTTCCACCTAACTACAATAAACCATTGATACAATATTGTGTGTCTATAAAGACCTACAATATTTGTTCCCACTTAACTACAACAACCATTGATACAATATTGTGTGTCTATAAAGACCTACAATATTTGTTTCCGCTCAACAAAAATAATATTCTGATACAATATTTTGTATCTATAATCTAACACTACACTATTTCTTTCCGCACAACTTTCAATAGCCCTTGATACAATCTTTTGCATCTTATTATTTCCACTTATCTTTTAATATTGCTTAATATGTTATCGTACATATTAAGTTTTATAAAAACATACCCCATTAAATAGCACTTAACCTTAAATAATTAAAAAAACATAACTTCCATCTTCATCCAGAGAACTACTTCCCTAGATTTTTTAATCTATTTTCATACTAGATCTCACCAGATACATACTAGATCAAATTAAGTTTTAATAGAAGTTAACGCATACTAAAATGTTAGCCTTCACAAAACTTTTAACACAACTAACCATGCTTTTACTTAATATTAATAAAAATATATAAGTCCTTAATATAATATTCTTTATAACATTACAAGTACAGCTAAACACAGTGCTTATTAGACAACTTATGCAAGAATTAGTAGAAATACTAAGTAATTTCTACTTAGTATTTTCTACTTACTGTCTTGTTGACAGTAAGTAGAAAATACTAAGTAGAAATACAAAGTAATTTCTACTTAGTATTTTCTACTTACTGTCTTGTTGACAGTAAGTAGAAAATACTAAGTAGAAATACTAAGTAGAAATACTAAGTAGAAATACTAAGTAATTTCTACTTAGTATTTTCTACTTACTGTCTTGTTGACAGTAAATAATAAGCCTCCCAGTATGCTTATGCTGAACAGTTATCATTAGGCACGAAAATGAATTTTTATGTCTACTTATGCTTTCCAGAAAATACTTTTTATCTACTCCTTGTATTGTAAGTTCTACTTACAGTCTTGTCATCTCACACTGTAAATGCACTTTTACTTCCTAGGGAGGAAAAGTGAAAGTGTTGCCAACTTGACAGAATTTTTAGTAAAATGTTTAGGAATTTTAGGAAATTTTTAGGATTTTTTTTCGGTGTTATGTTGGTACTACGGGTAGAATATACAATATAAACACGCTAATGTTTAAATTACAAATATAGTATTACACATTATTCTATTGACAGCTTACAATAAAATAATGTGAAGATAGTGGCTTTATTCTCTCTTCATCAGAGTAATTGACATGTTAAGAATAAACTAAACTAACACAATAACAATTAAGGAGCTGAAGAATATATTAATAGTTGTTAATATTAGTTTTCTAGTCGTAGATAAAATTTAATATGCAACAAGGGAAGAAAGTTTTCAGCTCTCGTATCATCTCCCTCGTCAAGCCTCGGGAGCCAAAATGTTGGTTAACTCCCTCGGCAAGCCTCGGGAGCTAACTAGTTTATCTCCCTCGGCCTACCGGCCTCGTGAGCTAATGAAGTTTCCTCCTTAGAAGCTGCCTTAAGACGAAACTTTAACTTGAGCTGTAAAACTTACTTTCATCCCTTGTTGCATAAATAACTATTACGTCACGAACAGCCAGTAATGATTAAGTAAAAAGTTATGATTAAGTTGTTAATTCATAACACATAAAATTGATTGAAATTCGGTACTCTTTCAGTCCTATATATTCTAACAAATGTGCCAACCTTTCATTTTATTATCAGCACTAGTTCAATTTTTATTAAATGACTTGTAGATTTTTTAAAAATTGTTAAAAATCAAAAATAACCCTATAAAGTTTAAATTCGGTACGAATGTATACCTTTATGTAATAAGTAAGTAAACTAAACTTAATTTCAATACGGCTAGTATATCTGCGGTTTTTGTTAAATCACAAATGTGAAGCAGCATCGCGCAAGGTCAGTGCCTGGACGAGTGACCGCTGGAAAAACTGGACAGCAACGCAAGTCCGGCGACGAGCGACGTACTACAATATAAATTTAAGTATTTTGATATTCGGAAGATAAACAACGCGAGTATGAGGAAGACGAACAACGCGAGTATGAGGATGACGAACAACGTGAGTATGAGGATGACGAACAACGTGAGTATGAGGATGACGAACAACGCGAGTATGAGGATGACGAACAACACGAGTATGAGGATGACGAACAACGAGTATGAGGATGACGAACAACGCGAGTATGAGGATGACGAACAACGCGAGTATGAGGATGAGCTCAGCAAATTTGACACAATAAGGAAATGTTGCGATATGCCCTCTACCTGATTTTCTTGCTTATTCTAACAATCAGAAAACTATCTTAACATAGATGTATTTTTAGGTTTGTTGTGCACATTTCTCACTGATTCTTTAACATCTTAGACATCTGTAGGCTTCTCTTATCAACGTTGCACCAGTGTATAATGGTGTGAAATCCAGTAAAATTTAACTTACTATACCTTTTCCAATTGCATGACGTATTTGCTGTCTTTGTCTTGTTACTCAAATTCTTATTCCTTTTTATTATTATTTTTTATATTTTTTACTCCCAATAGATAAAATTAATAAATTTATAATCACACCAACCAGAAACATATACCACCTGTCTATTACCTGTATTTAGTAACTAAATCAGTAAGAGCGGCTCGTGATTGAAGTGGTCAAGATTTATGTGAAATAAAATTAATAGATGAATCACTTTGTCATTAATAAAGTAACACTTAGTCAATGCTTACCTACAGATACCAATAATATTGCGCATATTCCGACCATCACCAGGTGAGTCATGCCTCACCTAGTGTCAGCGGTAAGCCAAAACCTGCCTAGAGGTGTTATATTTATCAGTAAGTAATCGACCTTTACGGACCTTTATTCTTCAGTTCTCTCTTCATATTGCTGTAAATATTACCGTTTTAGTTTTAGAACTAAATCATTAAGTCAATCAACTCTCGTCTCTACAGTTTATCGTTTAGTTTAAAAATCTCCAAGGTCATAAGCATTTTGGGGATTGACCTATCAGAGGAGCCACTGCCAACCCCTTACTTGAAAAGAGAAATAAGTCTCTACTACCATAACCGCTGTAGAGAAATAACCTTCTTCCCGACATTCGTTTACTTTATTTGTGCTTCTTCTTGTGTTTACATCGTTTTGAAAACTACTTTCAAATTAATCATAAAAATTATATTATAAAATAAACCTACACAAATTAAATGTAAAAAAAAACATCGCTAAGGAAATACGGGTAAAATAACCCGCTCCCTTCTTGCAGGGATTATTTTTTTTTTAGAATCGGCAGTTCCTAAACTGACCTGTCAAGATTTTTAAAGTAGTCGATAGACTGTAACATGAGTTAGAACAATCAAATAAATAGAACTACATTTATAGAAAAAGAAGTTAGTTTTATTTAGTTATTATGGTTATTTTTCATAGAAAAATAACTATATTAAAACTTCATTGCAATAAAATATAAATACAAAAGGTCATAATCGTAGTAAAGTCAGAGTACCAGGAAATTTTAAATATAATTCCGCATTATAAAATCATGCAAACTTATTTGCATTTACATAAAAATATTAAAATATTTATTTTAAATACGGTTTTTACAAGAGGACTTATTTATAATTTAATCACATTCTAATCAAAAGATGGACAAATTAAAAGTGTCAATGAAATGACAAAGTAAACAAGGAAGGTAAGAAAACCCTCTTACACTATATGTCATTCGTTGGCAAGACCTAACAGCACCAGTTTCACAAACATTTTTCGCTTTGTTTTGTCTTATTTCATCTTGTCTTGTCTGTTTTCTGCTGTCTAAAACACAGTCAAGAAGTCTAAAAACACAGTTTCTGTAATTTTTCGATTGCAGGAGTTACAGTAATTTAGTATATTAGTATTATGTCGATTATATTATTTATAGTCTAAGAGCGAGACCTAAAAAATGTGACTCATTTTGTACTACTTCGAACCAAATTTTTCTGAAAATATACCTTTAATTATGATGGAAAAGCATAGTCTGCCTATCCAGTGTTGAGCCCTTCATATGAATGCGCTCGCTCAAAATATTAAAATATCGCACAAATTTCAGTTTTCTTGAAATTTGTGGTTCCCTGAGGGTAGTTTACAAAACATGAAGAGATCATTTTTTAAAGCTGATACAATTTCCTATTAAACGAGTGTTATTCGTCAAAATTTGATGACTACAACTAAAGTTATGACATTTGTTAAATGCCCAATAAAATGCACAAAAAGCCAACATTTTTCCAAAAAAAATCGCTGACTTTGCATAACAACATTTGTTTTTAGTGTTTTTGAAAGAGCCATAACTTTGGTTGCAGTTATCCGATTTTGATGATTAAACACTCGTTTTATAAAATATTTTATTACCTTTAAAATATGTACTTTTCGTGTTTTGCACACGACCCACAGGGAACCACTTATTTCATTTGTGCGATTTTCTAAAATTATGAGCATGCGCGATCATATGAAGGGCTCCACTCTGGCAGACTATGGTTTTCCTTCATAATTAAAGGTATATTTTCAGACAAAATTGGTTCGAAGTAGTGCAAAATGAGTCACATTTTTTCAGGCCCGACTCTTGGAATATTATACTATCATATTAAACGTAAAAAAAACATTATATATGAAGTCCATTTTACATAATGCGCATGCCTTTCGGCGGATCTATTTGATAAAACTGCCCTCTGTACCACCTCTATAATCACTAAATTTGGCCACTACTTGGTTAGAAAATTTTATAAATTTTGCTTCTCAAGTATAAAAATTAGTTGTATATATTCAAAATAATAAATTATTAACTTAATTGCAATTAATAATATTAATAAACATAAATAGCTTATAAAATGTCAAAAAAATGTGTAAAGTACGCTACAAAATCGAAAGGTCGAGAACTTAAGAACTTTGTAAGCTGAGAAACTAAGTTATTTACTAGTCTTAGAAACATTATTCTCGTCGAACAAAACAAAACGATAAAAAAATTATCAGAATAGAAATAATTACATGGGTGGCGTAGAAATTGCTAAAAAGAAGAAACTTTTGTATCATCGTGAATTACAAAAACAAGAAAAAAGTAGCGAAAAGAATGAATAAACAGTCTCCAAATTTGCCAAAATAAACAAATGACATCATCCCTAATCGTCTAACTAATGTAGCTTTAGCAAACGGTACTTTCTGTTGTAAAGTTGAGAGACATTTTGACAGTTTTAAGAACTGTTGAAAACTTATTTATTGATGCTATTCCACTGGTATGACAGTGGCAAAATCAAGTTATTGTTTAGGCGAGAGCTAACTACATTTTAAAGCGATCTGCGAACCTGCAATAATGAGGGCTCAGTATATAAATGAGGCATAATAAGAAGCCAATACAATTCTGGCACGGAGGGAAACATTTTTTTTGATAATGCGCTAAACATTAAGATAAGCTGACCTTCAAATTATTGCAAATAATGCAGTGGCGTGTAGTGTATAAATATGCGCATTTTTTTAAAAAAAATCAAAAAATTAAATAACAAGTCGTGTTAGCAAGTCGACACTACTGCTCAGGTTATTAAATATAAACCGAAATCTTAAGCAGAAAATTAATTATAAGCAAGAAAACGCTTGTTTCAAAGAAAATTCGCTTGCGGATCTCCGTGCCAGAATTTTATTTGATTAGTTGTCATTATTTCATTAATACCTATATAATTGTAGTTTTTGTCACCTCTTGCATAAATATTACACCTTTTTTTGATGTTTTTTTTTGTTTTAATTCCTCGAACGTTTTCTTGGTTGAGTTTTTCTTAACTTTTAAATACCTTTTTTGAGTTTCTAATTAAATTAAATCTGTTTTGTATTTCACAGTTTCCATAACACGTGCTCATCCACTAAGTAGTACAAGAACATGTATTTTTCTTTAACAAATTTTAAAACATTTTCTGAGAAAGGCGAGAAGACAAAAATACGTACTAAATAAATTTTAAAAAAACATTTGAAACCATCTAAAGAAGTAAAAAGACATTGTGTAGAATTGATTAAAAAATTCTTTATTTTAACCATATAAGTACAATTTTAAATGTTATTTCAGTGATTTAATAATGGAAATAATTTAAAAGTTTCTTTTTTGTGGACTTATAAAAACATAAATAACAGAATAATTACACAAAAGTCCTTTATTTTTTTAATATATATTAACTAATAACCATAACAAGGTGCAATATGATGTAGTTTGTGAAATTGTTTTTTTTTATTTTATATTTTATATTGTTAAACTCTGATGGTGACTAATTTGTTGTCGAAAGCTTAGTTAATTATTATTCATATATTAAGAAAATATAGGAATTTTGTGTAATTAATCTGTTTTTATTTAATAGAAATTATATTACAATTATTTATCACTGTAAAACAAATAATTTTTATCTGCAGCATGAGCTTGTGCGCGGCTATATATTTTCAAAATTATAATTTCATTTCAGATTGAATAATTCAAATTCAATCTTTTAATTACGGATTTATATAAAATTTAATAAACTAAATATTTAGAAATGCATCATTATAATTTGTTTTCTTTCAATGAATAATGAAACAGTTTCATTCTATTTAGTGATTTAAATCCAAAAAAGTGAAATTCACAAACAAGTGAAAGCGTTACTGGTCCAACTATGAAGTATAAACCGAAAACTGAGCAACACCTGGAATTATTTTGAAGTCATATTCTTACATAGTGTAAATATAACGGAACCAAGATCTGAATGCAGGCCCCCGGGTTTGAGTGGTCGTATCGACTCCATGACGGTTTTATTTTTATTTATTTATTTATTTACATACTTGAGGTTAATTTATTGCAAAGTTTTTCAATTGTCAAAATTATACAATTAAATGAAAAAACAAGAAAACAAATAGATTATTAATTATTAAATAGACTGCATAAACATAGGCAGCATAACTTGAATAACAAACTTGATTAAAAAAACAAAAAAAAAGCATAACATAACACGAGAAAGACTAAAAATTTAAGGTGGAGATACTAAATTATCAGCTAAAAATTCGTTAACGTTAGGCTTTCTCGAGCAACAATGTTTTAATGCTTTTTTTGAAATTTTTGGGTGGAAGTTCAACTACTGAAGCTGGTAATTTATTAAAGCACCTTATTCCATTAAAATTTGGGGACTGATGTGATTTGTTGAGCCTACAAGTGGCAATATTGATGTTAGCAATATATCTAGTGCCATAATTGTTGTTCTTAATATAATTGAACTCCCCCTCATCATACTTTGCTTTAACGAACAACAACAATGAAAAAATATAGGCTGAATGAAAAGTTAAAATTTTATTTTCAATAAAATATTGTTTGCACTTAGAGTCATGTTTAGCATTATTCATGATACGAATAGCTTTTTTTTGCAAAATAAAAATACTGTTGGCTACGGGGGCTGCTCCCCATTCTTTAATACAATACAGCATACGTGAATGAAAATGCGCATAGTAAGCAAGCTTCATGGTATCAATATCTAAAGTTAAACTAAGTTTACGCAGCAGAAATAAAATAGATGAAAGTTTACTTCCTAACTCATTAACATGAGCTTTCCAGTTAAATGTACTATCAAGGGACACTCCAAGTATTTTAATGGGTGAAATGTTTATATTATTACTATAATTATTTTTAAGAGTGTGAGTTAAAATCTGGTTTTTTGACTCATTTAAAGTTCACTTATTTACTATAAACCAGTCATTTGCTAGCTTGATAATATCATCTATTTTATTAACTATTCCATCAAGATTCTTCCCACTAACTGCATATGTAGTATCATCCGCAAATCTTGGACTCATGGCTCCATATCCAGGGAGATCATTAATGTAAATTAAGAACGGCAGGGGTCCAAGAACAGAGCCCTGAGGCACTCAGTGCTTAGAAAGCGCCGGAGCGCTCGTCTTTCCATTAAATATAGTGACCTGAGTCCTAGACTTGAGGTATGACTCGATAAGAGCTAGCGGGGTTCCCTTATACCATAATGATATAGCTTTTACAGTAAAATATTATGACTAACACAATCAAATGCTTTAGATAAGTCGCAGGATAATGTAATAACATCTTCTTTAGATTCAAAAGCCTCATAAATGAAATTGGTCAAAGCATTAAAAGCATTCTGAGTGGATAAACCTTCCCTAAATCCAAATTGAGAATTATTAAAAATTTTACCTAGGACTGGTGTCAAACTAATTGGTTGTTTTCGTCATCAGGGTTGTCTTTCTTCAGAAGTGGGACTACTTTGCTAAATTTTAATATATCAGGAAAATGTCCGTGGGAACATTATTATTTCGAAAAAAATAAAAAAACATTAAATTAATAAATAATTTAAAAAATAATAAAATACATTAAAAAACATTTAAATAATAAAACATTATTGTTTCGATATGGATGAAAATAGTGTATTCGATCCATTATCCCAAAAAACGACACCCTGCTCGAACTTGGTAGTTTACCGACCATATTATAACTTTGCCGGTTGTTAACAGGTTTTTTGGACGTTATAGTAATTTAAAATAGTTGTATCGACTCTAGACAAAATTAATTTGATTCTAGGCCACAAAAAAAAGTAAATAAAAAATGAATTTATTTGCCAACTATTTGAACATATTGCTGAGTCAGCATACTTTTTTTTAATTATTATTGTATTGACGTTATATTAATTACAGATAGGATTCAAAAAGGGTTTGTGTCCTTCTCAAGATAGATTAACAAGTTATAGATAACATGTTTTATAAAAAAATATGATTCTGTTCAAAAGAATGCGTGTTTACAAGAATTCTTTAGAAATCTAGAAATACACACACACAAATATATACATATACTTATGAGCGTATGTGTGTGTGTAAGTAGAGTTTACCTAACCAATTGATTAGGAACATCTAAAACAGATATTTTCCACATTTTGAAGATCAATTCTTGCGACGGCGAATATACCATATGCGTATTATTTCCAAAAAATATTTGTAAATTTGAACTTACTCATAACCTACTTCATCATTTACAGATTCACATATTAGTTTTTTATATTTCTATTCACGCTCTATATTTGAATTTAATATATTTTGTTTTAAAGTTTTAAAATCAATACGGCGTTTTACTTGTAATAAATCTATGGTTATTCTGTATTATAAAATTTTACTCAAGTACTAATTTCTTTCTACATTTTGCCTACTCGTTTCTTATTATAATTCATACTGTGTATGACAATACTTATTTATTCATTTATGTTTATTTATTATAATTTGGTGTGTATTAATTAACTTTATATGTTACAATATTTATTTTATTACAATTCTTTTTCTTATTTATTAATTTTATTATACCTTATTGCCTGCTTTTATGTAAACCATAATCAATGTATATTTTATGTGCATTTTACTTTCATATTAAGTAATTTATCTAGTTAGTTTGCCTGTTATCATATTTGTTTTAAGAGTTTCTTAGTTTTATTTTAAATATTATTAATAATTTTTCATACTATTTTATTACGCCATGTACTGTATAGAATATACTGTAATATATAATATATTTATATATATATATATATATATATATATAATATATATTTATATATATATATATATATATATATATATATATATATATATATATATATATATATATATATATATATAGATGTATGCTATTTATATATATTATATAGTACCATTCAATTGCTTTGTTCTTTATTCCCTGACTAGAAACATTTTATGCAACTTTTTTTTCATTTAGTTGATAGGAGAAATCAACTGTGAGTTGGCTGGATTCAGAGATCTACTCATTCATGTAGGAAGCTCTAAAGATTGTCCTGAACTTCGTGAAAAGATAAGGAAACTAAGAAGAAATTGTTTGGATGCGTGTAAGCACACGGTGCAGTTGTTACTGCCTCAGATAAGAAGGTAAAGACACCTTTTAAGGTTTCAATTTTTTTTTATAATACAGACCTAATAAGTAAGCCTTTATAAGTAATAAAGGCTTAACACATAAACAATGCATGAATATTTAGCCCTAATTTGTAAAATACTGAAGGATATTTCATTAAAATTATTTGAGATGATTAAGTGTGTTAATTTTAAGTTTCGTTTTAATATAATTATTATTATTTTATTTGCACCCACCCAAAAGTTTTGAAAAGAAATTTTTGATACAATACCAATCCATTTACTCATGGCGACGATCAAATGATCAATCAAATATATTGTGTACGCCATTGGGTCAACAAGATGCCCAATGAAGTTAGTTCATCTCATCTCCCGAGAGCAGAAGCTGCCAAAACAAACTAAATTAAATTGTTTGAAAAAATGTCTAAATAATTACCTAGAAAATACATAGTCTCCGCCTATAACCAAAGCTGTAAACTTCATATTATAGCGCGTGCTTTAAATTTAACCCTATTTTTTAATGTGGTAAACAATCAAATAAATTCCTCATTAGTCGCAAAAATAATTTGACAAGATCGTTTTTAATGCTAATCAAATTTATAAACCAGTTAGTGTTCATTAATTAAAGTCAGACTACATTACGACTAAAGTTATAGCTTTGGAAAAATACTGAAAACGACTCAAAAATCAATATTTATTCTTTAAAACTCACTGACCTTATAATCAGATTAAATTATCAGATTTTGCACTCTCCATAACAATGACATTAATTGTCCGATTGTTATGATGAAACATTTTTTTTGCTTGAACTCTTAGGGTCATTTTAGCGTTTGTGCTTTCCTAAATGCCAGTCTACTTATAACCCCTGTAATTTATGCACACACTACATATTTTCTACACACTACATACTATGGAAGACTTTGGTACTTTGACATAGGGTAATAGCCTCTTTGCCGCTTCGCGGGCACATGGTTGTTGTACTTTATCAGTTCGTCGTATTACTGGTTTATATAAGTGACATACTGCCACGGTATAAGCAAATTTTCAAATGTATTAGTCAAAGAACGTGATTTGTTTACATTATGTAATACATGTCAATTAATAAAAAACGTGATTTGTTTACATTATGATGTCAAATAATAAAAACGTGATTTGTTTACATTGTGTCAAATAATAAAAAAAACGTGATTTGTTTACATTATGTTATACATGTCAAATAATAAAAAAACGTGATTTGTTTACATTATGTTATACATGTCAAATAATAAAAAAACGTGATTTGTTTACATTATTACATGTCAAATAATACGTGATACATATGTAAATCAATGACATAATGTTTTGTTTAACATATATTTGTCTATCAATAAAACCAGTACTAATACTGATAGTAAAAAAAAACTTAGAATTTTTGTTAACCATACCAGGCAGTACATGTGTCAAAATTTTAGTTTGATTTCTAAACATTTTAAAGATTTGTGATTTTTTGAAACTTCTGTGGGGTCATTTTGTGGGATAATGACGTCACACATATTTCATAAACAATAAGGTTTGGGACATACGAGGTTGATTTTTGTACGAGTTTCATTTCGTTCTGAGAAAGCGTTCGAAAGTTATCGAACCGGTCCTTCCCCGGCAAGATTTTTATCATCGACCTCCAGGTCATAAGGTGAGAGAGCTCTACCACTGCGCTACCGGTCTTGAGTACAATCCATTATTTTTATAAATTGTATCAGCTTCCTAAAAAAGTTTTCTTTGAGTTTTCATATTCCCTTCACAGGACCTCTTATGTCAAGGACATTTAAATTTGGGTGATTTTAATAAATGTTAAATATGATTTTATTTATGAAGTCCATAGTAGACCATACTTTCTGTAAAATAGAGTACATATTTGCATTTTTCCAACAAAAAAAATGTTTTTGCTCATAGAATGATTAAATATGTTTAAAAAATATATTATGCTGTAAAAAAATATTTAAATTAATTTTGAGAAGAGGTGAGGGGAATGGTTGAGAGAGTGGGGTAAAAACGGAACATTCTACAGGTTGGGTCGTTTAAGGTACAGATAGGAGTTTTAGTTAGAAATATCGTAAAGTAAACAGTTGCTTACAGTTCAATATAATGTAAAGAAGACTGAAACAAAAAAATACCGTGTTCCAGGTTATACAATGCCTAAGGAACGTGATGGTTACAGCTGTCAGTATCTTGTTGACAGTATAGAATAAACTCTTATGAGTGTTGCTCTATTGAATATTGTACTACATGGCGGTATTCTTACGTCTGACGTCACACAAGCAGTCGAAGCCGTTTTCCCGCCAAAAGAACATGTTTAAATATATTTTTCGTTTTTTTGCATCATCATCAAAAGTATAAGTTTTTCCATTCTAATATTTTTACAGGGTGTTCTACCCCTTGATATGACGTACTTAAAGATAATGCAATAAAAAAAAATGTGCAAATACTGTGGGTTTTATTTAGAAAATTTGGGTTTGAAACAGTACATAATAATTCACGTCATGTAAATCGGAGTTTAAGATCATTGACCATACAAGGGTAAGTTTGACGTAAGAAAGCTTAGTATCGTATACGACACGCAAATCCTTTCTGTCATTTCCTTCCTAAATATAAAATTATTATATCAGTCAGCTATCGTACGTATAAATCTTTTCACATATAGAATCGTTTTTTTTTTATGAGCTGCTATTATCTCTCTAATGTTAATTTTTTATCAACATTCACAATTAATATCTAAACACATATTTCACATTATATACCCAACGTAAAAAATTAAAATAATTTTATCGCTTGGTAACCTTTTTGCAAAACTCGTATAATTCGTTCTTAATTTAGAATCCCACCCCGTTTTTTCATATAAAAAATTAGTTAATAAATAAATAATGCTTCGTATATCTGTTACTTTGGTTAAAATGTAACGAGGGAAACATGTTTAATAATTACTTAATTAAAATTAAATGTTTGAAATATGATGCTCACCTTTGATTCAATTTGTTTCGAGAGTTTTCCGTTTACTTGTTTCAATAGATTGATATTATATTCAGGGAAATACATAACGGAATACGAAGCTATTAGAAATATTTAGCAGTAAATTACATGAAGCATGCTATATTGTTGCTTTGATTTTGATTTAGATTACAATACTATCCCATAGTTTACCATACATGACGGTTTATGCTCACGAAACATGAACTAACTAATTTTATTACGAAATTTTTTTATTGTTCAAGCAATCTAACGCTTTTATTATTTTGTTATTTAATGTTTTTAATTTTCCTCATTTATACGTAGGTATATAGGAAAAGTATTGTGTTTGCGTATCCGTTTCAGGTGTTTTTAAAATCTCTTGAGTGGTTTTTACAAGTTGTTTCTCTTTACGTGTGTGTGTGCATGTGTTATCATGGTAGCTCCCAGTTTTTTTATACTAGAGAGTTGAAACTTTGTTCGAAATCCAACCTATAGATGTAGTTGTACTATCCGGAAAATATTTTTATGACGTCATTAACCCACAATAGTGACTCAGCAAAAATTTCAAAAAATCATAAACGCGAAAAAATGATGTGGTTTTTATGTGAATATAGCTACTAACCGAAGAAGTCGGTTTTCATAAATAATTTTAATGTTCAAGTGCCGTTGCTGAAGGTATTCCGGCCGACCATCCACACCTGGTATTGCTGTTCTACATGTGTCAACTCTTCCTGAGAGAACTCGCTAAATGCAGCAGACTAGTTCAGTTAATACCGATGGACATGACTGGATATTTTGGTAAGTCGTTCATTACAATTTCTTTCATTGCAATTATTTAAGGCGGGAGAATTTTATCAGGTTTGCTTACTTTTTCTGATAAAAACATTATTCCTTTGCTAAAGTTTTCTGTTTAGCATTTATAGTCTAAACAATAAGATTAGCACCTGTTAGTTAATTTTACATGATTTTTCAAAGTAAATGCATATGTTCTCCCGTGTGGTATTTAAAACTATGTTAATACTTTCAAAGTCAGCTCTGCAAACTGATTACGCACTCTTTAATGCGTCATTTTACGCTAATCTTTTAAAGATTTCCTTTAAAAAATTGCGAACATTGCTACTTAACAAAAGCGATCTCACAGAATCCGTGGATATACTATTCGTACTAGGATAAAAATCGGTTCGAGGGTACCTCGGAACTTTTTCTCGCCACATCAAATTCGCTACGCTCATCCTCCTAACTATGGACTTGCGTCGCTCGTCCTCAGAATTTAAAAGTCGTCAAATTTATACTGCAAAACGTCTTGGGTCTCTTCGCTCGTCCTCAGATAATAACATAATTACACCCGTTTCATTCACAGCGGTCACCCATCCAGGCAATGCTATTTAGGATGCTGCTTAACTTTTAAAAAACACAAGTCATCTAATAAAAATTGAACTAATGTTGATAATGAGATGAAACTTGGCACATATGTTAGTACTATAAATGGCTACTTGCGTGCCGAATCTCAATCCAATCGCAATGTTTTTTCGCGTTTCATGACTTTGTGAAATATTCGCTGAGTCATTATTGCGGGTCAATAACGTCATAAAAAAAATAATTTTCCGGATAGCACGACTAAACCTCTGGACTGATTTATTCAAAGTTTTGAATTTCCAGCATAAATACACTGGGAGTTACGATGATAGCAGAAACACCCCCACACATACATATGCAGACAGACAAGTTTGCGAAAACCACTCAGGATGCCCTAATAAACCTGAAACGTATAATTCAGGTGACATCCCAGTTTCGGAGATTTTTGCAAACACAATATTTTTCCTACATACCTACGCTATAAATTAGGAAATGTAAAAATGTGCATAATTCTTTTTTATACAAAAAAACAAATGTAATTTAAATTATATATTACATAAGATTGAGAACAAAATGTTCGTTTCATTACGAACAGATTGGAGTAATCCTGTTCTAAAACATAATGCTTCTTCTTTCTTATGTTTTATAAAAAAACATTCTTTGCGTCGTTAAAAACAAGCTTTTAACGATTTTATAAAAACGTTTACACGCCATTCGATAAATATTGAACAAATGCTAAGAATAAGATGAAACGTAGCACATTTGTTGGTGCTATGATTGTAAGTATTATGTTGGTGCTATATGATTGCTATGTTGGTGCTATGATTGTAAGTTATTATGTTGGTGCTATGATTGTAAGGTTATTATGTGGTGCTATGATTGTAAGTTATTATGTTGGTGCTATGATTGTAAGTTATTATGTTGGTGCTATGATTGTAAGTTATTATGTTGGTGCTATGTAAGTTATTATGTTGGTGCTAAGAGCAACATGTGTGCTATATTTCATATTATTGTAAGCATTGGTTCAATATTTATAGTGTCGCGTATACGTTTTTAAAAAATAGTTAAAACTTGTTTAGAACTACTTGCGAGTCAAATTTCGAATTGATTCCATAGTTCTCTCTGCATTATGAATTTTTGAAAAGAGAGGAACATTATAAAAATCTCCCCCCCCCCCTCCCCCCCACAACGACCATGATCTCATAAGCTCATTTTTCTTTGAAAATTCGCTTGAAAGAAGAAAAATTTTCAGCTCCTAAAAAATTAGTGAGATTAAGATTCGTAGCTTTTATATTAAAACTGGATAGAAATTTAATAAATATAAGCAAGAATTAAAAAAATATAATCAACTAATGACAACTTTAACTCTATAATGGAAAAGAAAAGAAAATGATGACATTGTGTTTCCTGTTAAAAATATTAAAGGTACAAAAAAGGAAAAAGAAAATAATCCCTAGTTTAGCCAAAAGGAAGAAGACTTTAGACAAAAACTACACATGTATGACAAGAGTAAACATGATAAAATATTTAAAGAGTGGGAAACTTGAACGAAACGAAAAGAAAAAAATATAGACAAATAATAATGTAGGAAAACTTAACTATAATAAACATAGAATGAAAAATTCCAGTTACAGTAAATCTTCTGGGAGAATTATGAGAAATGGGGTGTAGGGTACCTCAGGAGCATTTCCTTACCTTCACAGATTTGTTGCTTTTAATATCAGGCTCGCTTAGCTCGCCTCAGGATATGGAAGCAAAAGCAACCTAATTCTATTGCAGCACGTCTTTTGACCTTCTTCGCTCGCAATCAAATAGCTAAAAAAACGTTTGATTAGCAACGCGGTCATATCTCTACGAGAAGCCTTCCACAACTGATGATACGACAAAAACTATTCATATTCTAGCTGCCCTGAAGTAAAAACTTGTGTACTAGACTTACTTTTGTCAAGTAAACTAGGTATTGTAAAGTTAGACCTAACTAGACTCTTTCTCTCAGACGCTTTTTTTTAGACGCTTTCTTTTAGACACTTTCTTTCATGTTTGAACTCTCTAGCATAAAACACACTGGACTATATGATAATAACAGACACATATACAGAAAGACAAACAATTTGTTAAAAACCACTCAGGAGATCTTAAAACACCTGAGATACCTAATTCAGTTGAAATCTCAACAGACGAAGAGTAGAAATACAAAACTTCAATGGATTTACAGAAGGAGCTTTATGCTGAGGGATTTCATTACAGATCTGATCCCCAGGCTCAGCTAGACTCCACGAGAGTTTACTTCTTTTTACATTGAGAGTTTTTTTTAAATAAACCACAGATTACTTCAGTTGAATCAAATTGGGTGGTTGAAATTGTTTTCTTCGATTACCTTTTTTAATTAAGTTTATTTAATTTATAGTTTCTTATGCATTTATTAAGTAAATAAAGCTGTTTTTCGTTGAGCAATGAGGTGGTTCTTAAGAACTACGTGAAACGGAGTATTTGATACCTAAAGCAAAGCCGAGGGAGTTATAACTATTAACTTCCGAAGTAAAGCCAAGGAAGAATTATTGCGTAGAAAAAAATAGCATTTTACTCTCGATGTGAGTGCAAGATTTTATTTCCAGTCCTGAAAATTACTCAGGAGGTCTTAAAAACGCCTGAAACGGATATTTCGGTTTCGGATTTTTTTTTTGCTGACTCAATATTTTTCCTTTATACCTACGTTATAAATGAGGAAAAGTAAAAGCTTAATTAAGTTAAACTCTACTAAATATAAACAAGTACACGGATTAAAGAATGTGTTATAATATTTATCCGCGAAAAGTATCTATAAACATCCTTACTTGTGATAAACATCGATAAGTTTACTTGTATGGATTTAGCATTGAGCGTAATCACTAGATGGATAGGTGACCACTACAGAACCTTGTTTTTCGTTTATCATTTCCTTTAAATGTATAGGAAAAGTTTAAACGTACTCCGTACTCGTTCTATTAATTATTTATTATTATAATTATTGAATTATTTGTAATCAATTCTTCTAGTTTGCTGCAATGTTGTGAATTTATATTCTCGTATAAGTTATGTACATCAAAAAGTAATAAATTAATAAAAAAAAATGCTGGGTTTATAAATAAAATTTTTGTATTTTTTAGAAAATCGAGCTGGACCTTCGAACTTGGGTAACGTTATTAGCCAGATTCTTCTTTGTAAGACTATCGCACCTGATTTCAACCAAGAGGAAATATGCAGTATAACTAAGGATTCTCAAGAAGTTGTCAGGCTTATAAACGAAATGCAAGAATATCTTCCTCCGCAGGACGCTGCAGCAGGTTTATTGATTTTTTTCTTTGTGTCTGGTGTTAGAGGCAATATTAACCAAGTAAAATTTTCTCAGTATTACTTCTCAGTAAACTATGTTCTTGGAGATTAAGTAATTCTTAGGACTACAGAGGAGCCCGAGACCTGCTCCTAATGATCTCAGAGGATTCCAAAAATTACACCTAAGAATCTTGGAGGGTCCTGAGAATTACTCAGAAGGATTTCAGAAGATCCTAAGAATTACTCTAAAGAATCTCAGAGGATCCTGAGAATTACTTCTAAGAATCTTAGAAGATCCTGAAGATTCAAATCCTTGAGAATCAAAGAGGATCCTGTGGATTGCTTTTAAGGATCTATGAGGATCCTGAGAGTTACTCCTTAGAATTTTGGAGGATTCTAAAGATTGCATTTAAAGATTTTAAAAAAATCTTGATCATTGCCCTCCATAATCATAGAGGATCCTTATAATTGCACTTGTAAATCTTAGAGGTTCCACTGAATGGCTTGTGAGGATCTCGATGGATTCTAAGGATTGCTTCTCGACAATTGCTCCTAAAAATTCTGAGGATTGCTCTTGGCACTTTAGAGGATCCTTAACATACAATAGAATTTTATAATTAGGTTCGCAATAATTTTTCGCAGGCATTATATTGTTTTACTTCATTAACTGCATATTTACAAATTTTAACAACTAATCAACAGATAAAAGCTTAAAAGCTAATGTATAGTACTGTTGTGTTTTAGAAATATTCTGTTCTCAAGTCTGAGAACAGAATTTTTTTCTATAATAGTCAAAGTAAAAGCAAAAATTAAATAATCGCATTTTCTAACATATTTATTCAGTAAAGAAGTTCTTGATGTGAAAAAAACAAAATATTCATTCTATTTTCTCACCGTGCTTCAAAAGATCTCATAATGAATGAAATGTGTTTAGTTTATTTGGAATCAACTCCCGCCAGAGTGCAATCAGTGGATTGTTCCTCTTACCAGACTTCTCAAGCCATGAAACTATATTAATTCTAATACTTGTAACAATAATTGTTGTCGTATTACTCAATATAAAATGTCAAAAAAAGTTTATTTGGAAATACTTAATTAAAGGTAGAAAGATATTCTTTGTGTGATAACTAGTGCTGGATCAAAATGTTCAATCAAACTGCTTTATCATTGCTTCCTCATCTCTTGCTACTTATTTCGTATTGAAGCATCGTGTATCTAATCTTAACTAGTTTACAGTTTAAGCTAGAAACTTTCTGTTTTATCAAATTTGAATAAACTTTCTACCTTTGATATCATTTGAATGCGTCTTATGCGATAGTCTATCTTAATTACAAACTTATGAAAACGACATGACAAGGAAGTTGTTCTACGTATAATCCGTAAGATGGTCAAACTGTAAATTGACTAGACAGTACTTTGATGTTACTTCACTATGTTTTTGAATCTAGTTGTGAAGTTAGATGAGTCAATAGAAACATATGCGACAAGACTACATTTTGTCATTACCATGCCACTTGATAGACTTTGTGATAGTTTCAGGCACAGTTACGGTTACAATCCGCATCTTTTGTTTCCAAGTTTGAAAGTGCTAATATTTAAAAGTATTTATATAAGAAGATGAAGTCTATTAAGATATGAGAATCATGACTTGATTGATAAAGACAGGTTACTTAATATAATATTTACTTAAGGACAGTAAATACTTACTTAAAATGCATAACAGGGTCCTGTTATGCATTTTTTATTGTCTTTATTAATGCGAACAAATGCCTTTAACATTACATTTGAGACTACTTTTAAAGAATAAATCGATTAAAGTAAACAAAAACAATATATATAATCAAAGTCATGTCAAAACTAAAAAAAACCGATTAAAATAGTATTTTAGGCGGATGTTTTTCATTTTTTTGGGTATTGAGTAACTTTTCCTTTCGTTTGTAACTTTTCCTTTAATTTTTCTGTTTCCTGATAATTTATTTAAAACAGAGGAAGGTTCTCGATAAAACTCCAAAGTGCTTCAGCGGAAAATACAAAAGAGTAAGACAAGCTGTTTAGATCTATTTTAATAATTTTTAAGTGTGTAAAAACGAAAATCAGGTTGCTTCTCTACAAGAGACTCGAATGATCTATCAGAGTGCTCGAAATTCACCACTATCCCAATATGAGTGTCAAATGCCACTACTACCGTCAAGTATACTTTTAAAATGATCAAATTTTAATTAATAAGATCGACTTGACTGATGGCAATCAGAAGGTGGATAAACCACAAACTTAAAGGTTGTCTTTTATCTTGCTTAGCATAGCTGGTCTCGTAGCAAATACCACCATAAGTACCGGCAATTAAAATTAACCCAACTTAAGTTTATAGCTTGGGCCATTAAGCATTAGTGATCAGCCTCTGCTCTTGGCCAGAACCTTAATAAACTAAAAACTTTTAGAGTTTGACCTTGTATGTTTAGCATAACATGTCTCGTGCCGCGTCGGCAAGGCTATAAATTCAAAAGCACGTCTCAAACGAAAAATCAATTTGATAACGAGATTATGTATTTTAGATAAAACCTTACTCTGACCTTCTTTATTACAGAGAAACCTTCTGCTTTAGCTCTGGAAGAAGGGAACAATAAGTGGACCAGGAAGCGGCGAAGGAATTCTGTCTACAAAAACTTCACTACTCTATGTTGCATGCGACGACATAACTACCTGTGATCACTACATTAACTTATTTACTCCTTGTAATATTTTCTATGCGATATTTGTACACCATTTCATAACTTTCTCGTATTTATTTACGCAGGGGAACAAATTTAATTTTGCCTCTAGGTAACTTCTATCTTCCATAATGTTTAATTCATGGCGATTTTTTAAAAGAAAGTGTTCAATTATGTAGAGGTTTAAGCTTAGACTGAGGAAACTGATTTCAATTATACGCTGACGATGTAGTTTTCTAATAATGGATTTTATAGAAGTAGTGTTGGTAAAGAGGTTCCGGTTTTAAAAGCGATTAAAGCATTAGCTAATATCGATACTTGCTGGAGTTGAAGATCATTGAATGGCGTCAATACGACATCTCGGACTTCACTCTAACTCTTAACTTAAGTTATACAATCTAAAAAACGTTTCGTCTTACAAAACTGTGAGTATTTCTGTAGATTCGACTTCAGTAGACTCCCAAAAGCAGTCCATTAAAAATTTATATAAGCAAGTTTTTTACAAATTTTATATCTACTTGATCTAAATTTAATTTTATTAGCTTTGTCAGAGTTAATTTTGATATATCAAGCTACAAAAGATCTGATACAGCAAACTAGTTTCGTAGTCAAACTAGATCTTATAAACTTACTAGCTACTGCTAACAAAAACAATTTTTATAACAACAGTTTATATCGTCTATGTGTAGTTGAGTCAGTCCATCATATGGACCATGAACAGAAAATGTATCTAAAATGTTCATTAAACACCAATATTTGTAGGTAGCAAGATGTAATATTAAGTATAATTAAGTATAATAAATTAATAATATTGTATTATTATTATTAAATATTGTGTAGTATATTGATAAGATTTGATAAGATTTATAAATAGATAGGTAGTATGTTGTTGATGAGCTTTAGCTGAGTCTGCATGATTGTGTATTCGCATTGCTTTGGTTGGTTCAATCGTGTCCTGGTAATAATAGGAACTTATCGAGCCGTTTAAAGCAACCCCGTTGTTTTAACTTTTAAATTTATTCTTACAGGACTCTTTTCGCGAGTTAATATAGACTTTCATACTTGAGCGTCCTTGTGAAGATATTGTAGAAAAAAGTTACTTTTAATTAGTAATTAGAGTAGCTGTGGACTCCAGTCTATTCTGGACTACTTAAGGTATTTAAGCCGAAAAATACGTCTTTATACCTGCAGAAGGACCGCATTTACCACCTAATTAAGTAATCACTATTTTAAGTTATTGCAATCTATTTATGTTTCATACATTTTAATATCTTATTGGTGATTCCTTGAATTGTTACCTTTCCTCAATCATAGTAAGAAAAGGTAACAAAGGCAGCTACGCTAATGTCCTACTTGAATGTACAATGGATTTAACCTGACTTACTGATAACTGAGTTTCTATAAGCAGGTAATACTTTTAGGATTGAATAACGTCATTGTCGGTTTATCAAAGCCAGGTTAAATATCGTAAGGAACGATTAAAATAATCGTTGTCGGAATAGTAAGATGATTTGGTACCTGCATTTGTAAATAAAGGAACTAAAATTCTAAAATGATTAAAATTACGATTTTTAGAAAAAGAGTCGAGAGGTTAGGAAGCTAGCGCCAACACTCGACTTTTGACTTTTCTTACGGGTGTTTAATGACTTAAATTGTCTCGATCAGGCACCATATTATGATCAAGACAAAGTCTTGTATGGTGTCATTATAATATGGTGTCTCGATCAGACATCATATTATGATCAAGACAAAGTCTTGTATGGTGTCATTATAATATGGTGTCTCGATCAGGCACCATATTATGATCAAGACAAAGTCTTGTATAGTGTCATTATAATATGGTGTCTCGATCAGACACCATATTATGTCAAGACAAATAGTCAATATTTCTCGATCAGACACCATATTATGATCAAGACAAAGTCAAATTTTTGGACACCAAACCAAAGTCGTGTTTTTTCACAATACGTCCAAATGGTTGGTATCAACAGGATGCAGCAGATGATGTGTGGTATGTTTAAAACGTTTTACTGGATCTGGTACCAAAACGAACTATTGCCTTTGATTTATCATTTGGTACAGTGATATACGTTTTATGTTTGTTGCATCACAAGAGCCAAAACGTTTTACTGGATCTGATACAAAAATGAAAAATAGCAAATGACTCCGTATTTCATATCGTTAGATACGTTTTTTGCTCATTCTATTACGGGTACCAAAACGTTTTACTGGTTCTGGGACCAAAACGAACAATAGCAGATGATTCCTCATTTGGCATCGTCAGATAAGGGTTTTGTTCCTTGCAATACAGGTGCCAAAACGTCCTGCTGGTTGCGCCACCAAAACGAGCTGTGACACATAGTTCCATGATTGCCTGCATGAGCCAAAACGGAAACTTCTTCAGTCCCAAGAGTTTGTGTGTTTTGCACGTGTAGACTTAGCGAAAGCAATTGGTTACGTCAAGTCAAAGTAATAAAACTTCCCGATTCCCTCTATTATAGGCATTCCTTTGGATCACAAGCATTCTTTGTTCATGGTCATTGGTTGTATTGTAAAGAAGTGTAATTAGTTGAAATGACTCCAAAGCCTATGATATAAGAGTTACTAGTTTTTCCACTAAATGACAGATAAATATAATTGTCACCATATGTACTAAAGAAGTTAATAAAGCTTAGAAATTAATCAATTTAATTCAAGTATTTCTTATTAAAGATCGAAATAGTTATACCTTTTACTAATACTTTTACTAAAAGATCGAATTAGTTTTACCTTTTACTTTTTAATAGATAAAATCTAATACAGGTTTAATAGAAAATATAAAAACAATACTAGTTTTTAATCTTAAAGTTAAAAACTAACTTAGCTTTTGTCAGATAAAATTGAATTCGAAATTAAACATGAAGGCTTAAACTGTTTTAATTTTTAGCTTATAAGGTAACAATTTTACTTTTTAGCTTAGAATATAAAAACTACTTTAGTTTTTAGAAGATAGTATTTGAGATTTAAATAAAACTGTTTTCATATGATGAAAACTGCATTTGTTTTCAGCTTGAAAAGTAAAATTTAATTTTGGTTTTATAAGATATAATTTAATTCAGACTTCAACATGAAGTGTGCAAAGCAATTTTATTTTTCAACTTATAAGGTATCTATTTTATATTTGAACTTAAAAGATGAAAGCAAATTTAGTTTTTTAGTACAGAAGGTAAAAACTGATTTCGTTCTCATTTAAGGAAGTAAAAACGAACTTGATTTTAAGCTTAGAAGATAAAACTTGTTACATGAGTTATCTGCGAAATGTGGGTCAAAATTAAACTTCTGTCTTTTATAGGTGTAGGGAAAAAATGAGCCAATGTATTAAATATATATTTTGTACACGTAGTTTTTTATATTCATATGGTTACAATCGATAACTATCATTTATATGTTAAAAATAAATTGTCTATTCTAAGACCGGTTTCTGAATACTAAAGTGTAAGTAAATAGAATAGAATGTCTTTATTTAGAAATAGGGCTCAGAGATGTTGTAATATGTTTTTCTTAGCAGCATGCCACAATCTTTGGAAAGTGTGATTTATTGATATGGGAGATGCAGTTACTGTCGTCATGCTAAATAACACGAGCAAAGCATGCTTAAACATAAATAACATTTTTTAAGAAAAGTATCTTCAGTGTCATAACCTATAAAATATAAAACTATCATGGAGACCAATAATCAAATTAATAATAAATAACATGTACATAACACAAGCAAAATATGCTTAAACATAAATAACATGTACATAAAACACGAGCAAAATATGCTTAAACATAAATAACATATACATAAAACAGGAGAGACATCTTGTAAATCGTACTTAAAAACTTCATTTTCCTTTGATAAACTATTGTTTATAAAAAATCAAAGCAAGCTGCAAAGGTTAAGCTTCCCTATTTTATTTATAAAATCGTGAAATACACTGGCAGCAAGGCTTGTGTAGCAAGAACTGTGCTGACCATAAATCAAAGACGTGGTCTAGTTAGACCTGGATCACTTATAACTAGGCACTTCTGCAAAAAATATTTTTTCAAACATTTATGGATTTTCAAATTGAAATAGCCACCGTTATTGAATGTTGTTTAAAAATCTAATCAGATCTTCTTTTCAAAGGACTTGATTTTTGTATGAAGTTTCATCTTATTAGCTTGATCCGCATGGCATAAGTTGTGATCTGTATATTTGGTACTATTACAAATCTTTCCTCTCCTTATAAGTAAAAATAAAGAAAAGCTGTGTAAACGACACAATCACACATTTTATACAAATATATCCCATTAGCGAATTTTATTCCCAAAGGAAATTCGCTAAAAAACAAGTCCTCGTCATGTAAGGTACTACAGATAGAACTAAAGTTTTACCACTAGGGACAAATACATAATTTTCACCAATAAAAAAGGAAAAGTCATTTTCGCCACTTAAGACGAAATCAAGATTTTCTTAAGTAGAGTTGAAAACGAAATCGCCTCTGAAGACATAGAAACACTAATGTCTCTATAAACTAAAATTACTTTTCTTCGCTGCGATTAATAGGAATCTAACCTAGGCAAAATTACTTATCTTACATCTAAGCAATCGAATAATTGCAATGAAAGGTTATTATGACCTAGCAATACTACGTAAACATGATTACTTGTATTCTTGTATTCAGAAACCGACCTAAGAATAATATATGTTTAATTGTTTTATTAAATGTTTATTAATAAAAATAAATAAAGATAATAGTGCGCAGAAACTATTTCATTTAAGAATACGGGGCCTAGTCAATTCGCCAAGCAGTTCAACTCAGTTACCTTGTTGTAAAAATGTCATTAAATAAAATTCAGTAAAAGAGTAGGATTAGATTAATTATACGTAAATTAAAACAATGCAATAAATAAAAATGGCATAACATGTTCAATGAAAGGGCCTAAGCTGAAATAAAGTACACTTTGATTAGCTCAGAGGCATTTACCCTAACCCATATAAATTTTGATGTATTAGATATACCGGGTAGAACATTTCATATGCACCATATTAATCCAACAGACTTTAGAAAATGCTCTTAACCCCCGAAAATTTTACTGTCTCGACATTAATTTTACAACCGTTATTTTGGTAACTATTACCATAGTAATTACCATGATGATTTTTTACCACTTTTGGTAACGTCGGAAAGCTGAATTAAAACATACCAAAAAAATTATTAAATGTAATATTACTATACCATAATAATGTCTATTTAAGAACTCAATTAAACCCCAAGAAATGTGATGCAAATATAACTAAAATATGGTAATTTCTCATTAACCTATTATTCCACAAAAATTATGGGTTTTTGTTAGCATTTTTTTCTTGAAGTGTTTAACAGAAATTAATTGTGAAACCCCACAGGGATTTTTTTTAACAACATTTATGATTTTTGAAAAATTACCGGATTAGAGTGATTGGTATCAAATTCCATAGGTTTTTTTTAGTTTTTAAATGGACATCATTATGTATGCTCTTATTTGCCAAATTATTTTTAATTAATTATTTTTACCAAAAGTGGTAAAAATTAATAGATATTAAAATAATAATTATGGTAAATTTAACCTCACAAGAGTTTAAATTCATTAGAGGTTGAGAAAATTTTTGAAAATCTCGGGCTCTGTTTTCCCTGTAGTGCATCTGACAGGTTCCACCCGGTATAAATCGATATAACTAAAACAGTAACAACAGTAAATAGATAATACTAGTTACGTTTTCGGTTTTATAAAAAAGTAAAAATTTAGCAAGTCACGTCTTTCCTATTCCTATTCCACACATTAGTCTTGATCTTTACAACAATTATGGTCTTAATAATTCCTGGCATAAAATGTTTTATACATTTAATATCACAAATAGAGATTATTTTAGTTCTCTAAACTTTAAACCTTATTATTAACGAGGCCAATCTAGGTTATTCTACTGTAGCTGGGTGCTAAAGCTCAAGTAAAAATACCTACAGCTCAAGTTAATGTGTTTACAGCCAAAGTGAAATTACACAAATTTATTAATGTTTAATTTGAACGACTATTACTCTGTTAATTATAATATTAATAACAAAGAACTGTTAAAAATATATTACTAGGCGCATTAAAATCGGCCAATAAAACCTAGTCAAAGAGATTCGTCAATAGTCTTAGAGAGATTCAAGCAACAGTAATTACAATACCTCTTGCTTTATTGACAGCTTTACACTTAACATGGACTAAACTTGTGTATGTGGACAGAGCTTTACACTTAACGTGGACTAAACTTGTGTGTGGACAGAGCTTAACATGGACTAAACTGTGTATGTGGACAGAGCTTAACATGGACTAAACTTGTGTATGTGGACAGAGCTTTACACTTAACGTGGACTAAACTTGTGTATGTGGACAGAGCTTAACATGGACTAAACTTGTGTATGTGGACAGAGCTTTACACTTAACGTAGACTTAAATTTGTGTACGTGGATATAGCTTTATCATGCAGTACATAACATTCTCAGAGGCAATATATCCAAATATATTCATTCAAATAATTTAATAAAGACTGGTTTAATAAGACTAGAAACAATATTTTTGACAATAAGAAGGTATTTATTTTTAAAATTAACCTTGGATTAATAGGTTTGTTGTCTTATCATATTTTTACTCTGTAATGTTTATCTATTGACATTGTGACGTCACAAACCTTATTTTTACCACTAACAAATGCAATTTTATAGCCCAAACTATAATGTTTGTCTGAACCACCCCACATTCGGTTTACGTAATATTCAAACCCATAGAATGAATCCCTTAAGAATAGATTTTTGAAAAAGGACAAAAATGTCCTTCCTGAACATGATATCGAAAATTTAGAAAAAGTGATTCAGCTAAATAATATTTAGCACCTGTACAAATGGGTTAAATCAAAGAGGAACAGTGCATTTTGGAATACGAAAAGTATAGAGTCAGTACACCTCAAAGTGTTTCTAATTTTCTAAAAAAACTGGCATTTCTTTGTCCTACCTCTATGAGTATGTAACAGCTAGATAGCTTTGTTTTCAGTTCCCTCAAATATAAAAAATACTTGACAATAACTATTTATTCACTATCTCTTGAGCTTTTTATGAGCAAAGAAGTAACAATAAATATATATTGTTACATATGGTTTAGTTAGAATTGTTTTATAATTTTTCAGTTAAAAATGTAACATTTAATCTTGTACTTGTAAATTATTATTATTATATAAATAACTTAAAATTAAATTTATTTTCAAATTTATTAAATTAAATTTACATTGTAATTTATTAATTAAATTTACTTGGATTAATTAAATTAGGTTATTGTCTCAGGTGTAACCAAGACGTTTGTAACCCCAAAAAATGCTGTCACCAGAATTTCTGAAAAACTCATTTCTAAGAGTTACTATAACTCAAAACTAAATTCTTTCTAATCCCGAGTTAGGTCTTGTTGGTTCCTCATCCTACTCGAGCTAATCCACCTATTGATACCCTGGCCTATAAACCATTCAGCAAGTTAATGCCTGAATAAAGTTACCAATAAAAATAAAAATTATTATATTATTAATATACCTATAATACTATATTTTAGATGGATTTATTGTTAAAAATTTAAGTATATATTTAATACTAATGAAAAATATGGTAATCTCACTATTTATTGTAGATCTTGCATGATTGTTTAAATGGAACAACCTCTATGTCATTCTAATTGATAATATGGCTGCAAAGAGAATCAATCTACTTTAACTATATCTAGATCTATGTATTCTTAATAAGTAACTTTGAAACGAAACTCTAATATATGTCTGTTCTTTTAGAGTATTTTAAATAAAATTAGCTGAAGTGAAAAATCTGTGAAACGCAGTCTGTGTAGACGCATAATACATACATCTATGTATGCATGACGCAATTTACTTCTAAAACGCTTATCAATAAGAAACTTCCATTTTTGCTTGTTTTACGTCTAAATAGCCAAAACAAAGTACGTATTTTACTCTATTAAAACCCTTATATCATACATTAAAATTACATGCAAGAATTTGCGTCTATTACTCGTTAACAACTTCTTTATACATTTTCATACGTCAAAATTACCGGTAAAAATGTATGCCTCTTACTGGATAACAACATCTTAATACGTTGAAGTCAGACTGAAAAACACCCAAACCCCCGGCATTGCTAAAAAATACTTACATTTAACATCTGTCACCTGCTTTAGAGGTAAACTGAGAAGTAATATTTGTATAAGGGTTTAATCATGATGGAATAGAACTTAACAATCGTCCATTATTCTTTTATACCCAGGTCACTGTCATTTATTGTACCCAGTGTATTTCCCTTACTAGAATACTGATTACAGCTATTGCTAATATTTGGCTCTCAATGCAGACATATAATCAATTTAAAAAAAACTATTATGTGTAATGTTTTATTTATTCAACAAAAATAATTTTACAGCACTAAATAATTGTTACCTTCCGAAACAACACTGTCTCATTCTCATCATTTTCTGTATGAAAACAAATAAAACTTGAAAAGAGAAACTATTGTATAATTTTGCTCTTTTTACCCCTACTATCGAGTGGACCACGGGTTTTTTTAGGGTGATATGATTTTTAAATTTCATAGGCGTTATACTTTCTTCCTTATATCTTCCTTTAATGAAAGTGGTCATTTAAGCGCTTATTATTAAGATAATAGAATATACAAATTTGCTAAAACTCATTGCACAAAAATGCTTAGAGGAAACCTAATTGTAATCAATTAGACATTGATTTGAAATAGGTTTAATGACACTAAAAAGGGCATTAGTGCCATGTGAGAGCTACGGTAGAAATAATGATGGAAAAATAGGATTGGATAGAACGAATAAGAGATGCATAGAAGTATATATATATTCATCTATCAACACTCTTGGTGGAACAAAGAAAAAAATCTAAAGCCAAATACGGTATTTATAACATTAATGAGGTTACAGCCTTGACAGTTAAAGAAGAAAACATCGAATTCGGCCTTATGGGTAAGAGAACGAAGAATAGCCGAAATGGAACCGATAGGATAAAATGACAAGAGCGGCCATCCAACTTTTTGATTTTGAAAAAAAGATACAATCGTTGATGTTTTTACTTACATTTAACTACACCACTCTAAAGGTTAGCACTCTCTTTTTTAATAGCATCTTACTTTCAAAAGGTAGCTTACCACTAAATTTTTGCAAGGGATGAGTAGCATTAATATTTTATTATTGTGATGCATAGTAATTAATATTTTACACTTAGGTTTATATTATGCTGCACTGTGACAACATAATAAAAAAGAGGTTTGTTACGAAAATTGGATTAAATGCGTAGCAATAGATCCAGATAGCAATGATATCATCAAAAAATATGATTGGGTCCACTAGACATTACCAACCCCTGTAGGACTGTAAGGAACTAGTGTAGGGACTGTATGAGAACTAGTGTAGGGACTGTATGAGGGAACTAGTGTAGGGACTGTATGAGGGAACTAGTGTAGGGACTGTATGAGGGAACTAGTGTAGGGACTGTATGAAGGAACTAGTGTAGGGACTCTATGAGGGAACCAGTGTAGGGACTCTATGAGGGAACCAGTGTAGGGACTCTATGAGGGAACTAGTGTAGGGACTCTATGAGGGAACCTAGTGTAGGGACTGTAGAGGGAACTAGTGTAGGACTGTATGAGGGAACTAGTGTAGGGACTGTAATGAACGAACTAGTGTAGGGACTGTATGATGAACTAGTGTAGGGACTGTATGAAGGAACTAGTGTAGGGACTATGACTATGAGGGGTAATGAAAGAACTAGTGTAGGGACTGTATGAAGGAACTAGTGTAGGGACTGTATGAAGGACTAGTGTAGGGACTGTAAGAGGGAACCAGTGTAGGGACTCTATGAGGGAACCAGTGTAGGACTCTATGAGGGAACTAGTGTAGGGACTCTATGGGAACTCTGTATGAGGGAACTAGTGTAGGACGTATGAGGGAACTAGTGTAGGGACTGTATGAGGAACCAGTGTAGGGACTGTAATGAGGGAACTAGTGTAGGGGCCTGTATGAAGGAACTAGTGTAGGGACTGTATGAGGAACTAGTGTAGGGACTGTATGAAGGAACTAGTGTAGGACTGTATGAGGGAACTAGTAGGGACTGTATACATAGTGTGGGACTCTATGAGGAAACTAGGTGTAGGGACTGTATGAAGGAACTAGTGTAGGGACTGTATGAGGGAACTAGTGTAGGGACTGTATGAGGGAACTAGTGTAGGGACTGTATGAGGAACTAGTGTAAGGGACTTATGAAGGAACTATAGGGACTGATGAGGGAACCAGTGTAGGGACTGTATGAGGGAACTAGTGTAGGGACTGTATGAAGGAACTAGTGTAGGGACTGTATGAGGGAACTAGTGTAGGGACTGTATGAAGAACTAGTGTAGGGACTCTATGAGGGAACTAGTGTAGGGACTGTATGAGGGAACTAGTGTAGGGACTGTATGAGGAACTAGTGTAGGGACTCTATGAGGAACTGTGTAGGGACTGTATGAAGGAACTAGTGTAGGGACTGACTAGTGTAGGACTCTGAGGGACTAGTGTAGGGACTGTATGAAGGAACTAGTGTAGGGACTGTATGAAGGAACTAGTGTAGGACTGTATGAAGGAACTAGTGTAGGGACTCTATGAAGGAACTAGTGTCTGTAGAACTAGGACTGTATGAAGGAACTAGTGTAGGGACCTGTATGAAGGAACTAGTGTAGGGACTCTATGAGGGAACAGTGTAGGGACTCTATAGGGAACCAAAGTAGGGTATGAGGGAACTAGTGTAGGGACTCTATGAAGGGAACTAGTGTAGGGACTGTATGAGGGAACTAGTGTGGTGTATAGGGAATAGTGTAGGACTGTATAGTGTAGGGACTGTATGAGGGAACTTAGTGTAGGGCCTATAAGAATAGTGTAGGGACTGTATGAAGGACTAGTGTAGGGACTGTGAAGGAACTAGTGTAGGGACTGTATGAGGGAACTAGTGTAGGGACTGTATGAACTAGTGTAGGAATGAGGGAACTAGTGTAGGGACTGGTATGAAGAACTAGTGTAGGGACTCTATGAGGGAACTAGTGTTAGGGACTGTATGAGGAACTAGTGTAGGGACTGTATGGAGGAACTGTAGGGACTGTATGAAGGAACTAGTGTAGGGACTCTATGAGGGAACTAGTGTAGGGACTGTATGGAACTAGTGTAGGGACTGTATGAAGGAACTAGTGTAGGGACTGGAACTAGTGTAGGGACTCTATGAGGGAACTAGTGTAGGGACTGTATGAAGGAACTAGTGTAGGGACTGTATGAAGGAACTAGTGTAGGGACTGTATGAAGAACTAGTGTAGGGACTGTATGAAGGAACTAGTGTAGGGACTCTATGAGGGAACCAGTGTAGGGACTCTATGAGGGAACCAGTGTAGGGACTCTATGAGGGAACTAGTGTAGGGACTCTATGAGGGAACTAGTGTAGGGACTGTATGAGGGAACTAGTGTAGGGACTGTATGAGGACTACTGTATGAGGGAACCAGTGTAGGGACTGTATGAGGGAACTGTGTAGGGATGAAGAACTAGTGTAGGGACTGTATGAAGGACTAGTGTAGGACTGTATGAAGGAACTAGTGTAGGGATGTATGAGGGAACCAGTGTAGGGACTAATGAGGAACTAGGTAGGGACTGTATGAAGGAACTAGTGTAGGGACTGTATGAGGGAACTAGTGTAGGGACTGTATGAAGGAACTAGTGTAGGGACTGTATGAGGGAACAGTTAGGGACTAGGGAACTAGTGTAGGCTGTATGAGGGAACTAGTGTAGGGACTGTATGAGGGACTGTAGGACTGTATGAAGGAACTAGTGTAGGGACTGTGAGGAACCAGTGTAGGACTGTATGAGGGAACTAGTGTAGGGACTGTATGAGGGAACTAGTGTAGGGAGTGTATGAAGGAACTAGTTTAGGGACTCTATGAAGGAACCAGTGTAGGGACTGTATGAAGGAACTAGTGTAGGAACTGTATGAAGGAACTATTGTAGGGACTGTATGAGGGAACTAGTGTAGGGACTGTATGAGGGAACCAGTGTAGGGACTGTATGAGGGAACTAGTGTAGGGAGTGTATGAAGGAACTAGTTTAGGGACTCTATGAAGGAACCCAGTGTAGGGACTGTATGAAGGAACTTGTAGGGACTGTATGAGGGAACCAGGGTGTAGGGACTGTATGGAGTGTACTTGTAGGGATGTATGGGAACTAGTGTAGGGACTGTATGAAGGAACTAGTGTAGGGACTGTATGAGGGAACCAGTGTAGGGACTCTATGAGGGAACTAGTGTAAGGACTGTATGAGGAACTAGTGTAGGGACTGTATGAGGGAATAGTGTAGGGAGTGTATGGAAGAACTAGTTTAGGGACTCTATGGAACCAGTGTACTGAGGAACTAGTTAGGGACTCTATGAAGGAACCAGTGTAGGGACTGTATGAAGGAACTAGTGCAGGGACTGTATGAGGGAACCAGTGAGGGACTGTATGAGGGACTAGTGTAGGGACTGTATAGGGAACTAGTGTAGGGACTGTATGAGGGAACCAGTGTAGGGACTGTATGAGGGAACTAGTGTAGGCCTATATGAAAGAACTAGTGTAGGGACTGTATGAGGGAACTAGTGTAGGGACTGTATGAGGGAACCAGTGTAGGGACTGTATGAGGGAACTAGTGTAGGGCCTATATGAAAGAACTGTAGGGACTGTATGAAGGAACTAGTGTAGGGACTGTATGAAGGAACTAGTGTAGGGACTGTATGAGGGAACACTTTCTAAGGAGTTGAGGTCACCCTCATCAGGCATAGTATTGTAGATGCCCTTAGGTCTTCCGACAAACCCATGAAATTATTTTTATTAAACCAAAGTTTTAATTGAAATATGATTTCCAAACTTAAGTAGCTTTGATGATAACAGACAGTAACATGAAGATGGACACCTAAAAATACCTTAAACGTATGATTCAGATGAAATATCTGTTTCTGATTGCTGTACAACGACATTACATTTTCTATTTACTAATGTTATAAAGAGGAATAATAAAACACTTCTCTAGTATACATTATATAAAATACCTCTTTCAAAAATACTTGTTTAACCATTTCTATTTTTTCTTAGACCTTGTTAGTGGGTGAAGGAGTTATGTTTTTAAACATGTAATAGCTTGTTTTCATTTGATTTCTTTTATGATTTTGTACCTTTTAAAAGACTTAATATATAAATGAAAGCTTAGTAAATTGTATTTTATTATCTTACCTTTAGATCGTTTCTACATACATTCTATAACTTTTGAGAACATTCAAAACTCTCAACCGAAACAGTTGCTTGCTAGTGGGGTACTATAATCCTTAGAGAGCAATATGGCTATATTTAAGAATATATTTTGTAAAATATGCCGCTTATATAAACTAGTAATATGATAAACTGATATAGGAAGGTGCGGAGGCTACGAAGCGGCCCTTAGTTTCGACTCAGAATAGTGACTAAGAGACCAAAGGCTTCTTGTTTATGCTAATAAAGGGTTCTTTAAAAAAAATATTAGACAATATTATAAAAACTTGGCAGTAATTGCTTTGTGGCGCCTAGATATTTTATTAGTAGACTAAACCCTCATTACATAAGTGTATTGCAAAATAACTGTAACTACTTCTTAACATTTTTATTTTTAAGAACTTTGTAATCGGTTTTCTAACCGATTAGGTAGTTTTGGCTACTTCTTTAAATCTGGTGTTTTAAGTTTAAATGTGCATGTTTCAAAACACTAGGGTCCAGATTCATGTATTAAAAAATTAGTTAATTTTTTTAAAATTAGTTAAAATGTATTCGACGTCACATTTTCTGTAGCCAGCCCTAGCGTTGAACTAATTGCGATATACATCATATTGAAGCCAATGGACCCTAATATCGAGATAAATGCCCCGTGTTAACGTCGATATATATGTATATGAATAGAAGTAGCGAGGGTTTTAGCAAAAAATATATTGAAAGAGTAGATAAATTTAACAGATCATGTGGTACAAAGCAAATAAGAATAGATAATCGTACGGTAAATTAAAAATAAAAATCAAATATATCAGCAAATAAAAGCAAGATATTTTAAAAAATACCTTAAACTAATAGTTTTAACGTACAATTTACAGACGAATAGAATTAAAAATGTTAATCAATTATTATTTTATTTTAAATTTAATTTGTTTTAGCAGTATATGAATATTTTATTGAATTTTTCGATAGTTTAATTACATTTTGCAGTAATTTTTGTTAGCACCTGAAATCCATAAATCCTCATTCTGAATTAAATTACTTTCACTTAATAACATTCTTGAAAAAAAACTTTTATTTTTCCTTGTATTTATTATTTTACTGTGCCTTTATTTTATGTTTAAGCTATTTTAAAAATGTTTTACAGTCATAAAGTAATTTAAGGCATGAAATTCGTTTTTTTATGTTTAATTGCTAAAGGAGGAAGGAAGCACTAGTTTAAACTATGGAAAGTAGCCCAATTTTTTGGGCCCTTGGTTACTAACTCGCAAACAGCTGTATAAGAGTTCACCACGCGCCGCTGAAACAAGTCAAACATATACTGTTCTGAGCGGGATTCGAACTCCTACCGTGGCATTGTATTTAAGCAAAGAAGAGCAAAGTAACCAAAGTCTCTCGACAACTTTTCGTGAGAAAGCACATTTCCATAGGAAAACAGTGGTACGTTAAGTATATTTTACTTAATTGTAAGAATAAGTAGTTGAGTAACTGGTCACTAAATCCAATTTTCAGAAACCAAATCTATTTAAAATCTAATAGTCGTACTTTAATACTTTAATTAATACCGGTTATCCTATACAAATTTAAGACAGGTTTTAAAATGTAAAACTTAGTTTTAAAACTGTCGAACAAATTACAACCTACTAACTGTTTTGCTTGTTACATTATTGTCTCTCGCACAATATTATTGTGTCAACTATTCATGTTTAGCTAAACTCGGTAGTATCAAATGATATATGTTTTGCTTGCCATGCATGATGGCGGTAAGAGAGAACCGCTCGTCTCTAGTAAATAAGCTGTTATGACTTGAGACTCGCTTAGCACGACGATGTTTTACACTGTCTGAAGCTATGTCGTAAGCCGAAAAATAGTAAAAACATTGCAAGTAATAATTCGTCAAATTTCAAAATGACGACTTATATCAAAATAAAAATTTTAAGATTAATTCACCACTTATACACGTACATTTGTGTCCCATTCAACTCGACCAATCAAACTTTTTATTTGACTAATCAATAGGAGGAGACTCTTCAGAGCCTCGGCTGACGACGGCCACCCGACTACCAAGACCTTGCTAAATTAGCATTTATAATCTAATAAAAAAGTATAAATAAGTTAGCATTCTGTAGTAATAAAAATAAGTTTGCTAAGTTTTATTTCGTTTGCGATTTTGGTTGGATCACTTTTGTTAAGGAACATTGAACGAGGTCAGTACCTGGATGAGTGAATAAATCTGATATTTTTAGAGTTTGAGCACGAGCTAAGCGAGTCTGAAGTCGTACTGCAATATAAACTTGGGGATTTCTATACTCGCCATATAGAATATATAGTTCGGAAGGCGAGAAAAAGGTCCGAGGTTCCCCGTACCCAATTTTTTATGTTATACATTTAAACAAAATTACAAATGAGGGGGGTAAACCTCGTAATTTTTCAAATCACTTGAAATTGTCATTCACTACTTCTGGCTATAGGATTTTAATATCTGTTTCAAGTGCCTCATTCAAATATGAACAACACACCTTTGTTTCATATAGATAAACAAATGAGCTCCATATTTTATTTATTCATAGAAGCATGCGATGTAATAATCAAATATTTTAATAATTCTTGCTCTTGAGATTTCGCCACTTAAAGACAAAAATTCAAGGTTTTACTTATCTCATCAAATCTCGACGTCAAATAATCTTATCTTCTGGGACGAATTCCAGTAATAAGGCTGATATAAAAATTTATGAATAAAATCTCAAAAAAATACTTAATTTGAGCATAATAATTGTGTTGCAGCACATTATACCGAATTGGCCTTATATATCTGTATCATTTGATACTACCGAGTTTTGCAAAACATGAATAGTTGACACAATATAATTTTGCGAGAGACACCAAGGAAATGTAACAAGCACAATGCAATTCTACATCTGGGAACTGTACCATCTGGTAATACTTCACATTATATTCTTCGGAATTAATTGAAGGTCAGAGTGAGTTCAGGCTCTGTCGGCGCCCTGATGAGTTAGACGTAACGAAACAGAGTGGGACATGACATTATGTCGAGCCATCAACGATGACGAATGTCGAATAATGGAACAGTTCCCAGATGTAGCATTGCTTTTTGCTTGTTACATTTCCGAGGTGTCTCTCGCACAATTATATTGCGTTATATATCTGTCATCAAAATTTATAGGATCACAGCCATTGTTAATGGAAAATTTATGAGGGGGACATTTTTTTAAATCTTGAAACGGCGTTTAAACATAGTGTCGTTGGATAAGATAGATGGCAATGGTAAATTAATTGAGGCCGGTTTCAAATCTATGAGACCATCTTTATTGGCACAAATAGCATCCATATAGCATCCATGGTGCTAAAGATTGGGGAGTTAGTAGGACATCCCCTGGGTATCCTACTAACCTAGACAGACAGTGTAATAAGTGACTACGGCACTCATACAGAAAACATACAGATTTTCTAGAGATTACCCGCTAACATTAATTTAATTTAATCCAATAGTATTTTAATATTTTTAGTATTAGTCCCTGAATTCGTTTAGTTTTTACTGTCAATCTCATCAGTGTCCCAAAAAAAGGAAATAGCTTTTATAAGTACTAAAACACTGATTTTAATAAAACAGTTCAGACCCAGTTGAAGTACCAACGCGGAGGTACTCCCCCTTGCCTCGCAGTAGGAGACCATTAAGAACTTAGACAACCATGGCTTTTAGTCAAACATTTAGAATTCAACAAAGAACTCATAGCATCTAATATTTAGGAATTTAACCAGCTGCAAAGCTCATTCTAAAACTTTCTGGCGCGGAGCTCCGCAAGTCGTACAAATTTCCTTATTAATGCGTGCTTTTTCGAACAACAACCCATGTCTGGCAGTAACTTGTTTATAATATTACCGGATTTTGCGAAGAAAATGTTCATGTTCGTCCCATTGATTGTAAAACGAAACTTTGTGTACTTATTTATTAAGTAAAGGTATACACTTGTTCTAAATTCCAACTCAATTAAATCATTTTCTGATTTTTTATTATTTTTTAAAAAACGTACATAAGTCATTCCATAAAAAATATTCAGTATTATACATAGCTACATGCGTGCTAAATTTCAATTAGATCGCATAATTTTTTCGCGTTTTTTCAAAATTTTTAAATTTTGAGTCAATATTGCGAGTTAATGACGTCATAAAAAATATTTTAAAAACAGTACAACTAAAGCGGTAGATTGATTTTCTATAAAGTTTCAATTCTCTAGCATAATACACTAGGAGCTACGGGGATAACAGACACACACATACACATACAGACAGACAACTTTGAGAAAACCACTCTGGAGGCCTTTAAAACACCTGAAACGAATAATTTCGGTTTCATCCCGGGTTTGGATTTTTTTGCAAACACAATACTTTTCCTATATACCTACTGTATAAATGAGGAAAAGTAAAAATAGCCATTTTTAATGTTTTCATGTTTCCTTTCTTAAGGCAAGTTAAGTTGCCCACCATTTTTTTAAAAGTATAAATATTTTTTCAGAATTTTATTTAAAATATTTTTATCTTAGTTACATCGAAGAGGTGTATTTTAACAGTATAACAAAGAATGATAACAAGACACGATGTACACAATGGAAGCCCAATTACCTACCTAAACTTTTATTGCAACACGTTTTTCGGAAAAAACTCTAGCGGGAATTATAAGAAAAAAAAACTTATAATAAGTGTCTACATTTAAGTGTTAAACTTTTTAAGAATAATCCATACTAAATATTGAATGTCATGCGCTGTCTTTTACAGCATCTAATTACAAATAAAAATCGTAGCTCATTTTGTAACTAGACAGTAAAATTGCATTTTATTATTATTAATTTTTCCCTCAAATACGATTTTCCCTTTATTGTAAACCTATAATTTTATTATATTACTATTTTTAATATTTATTACTATTATTAACAAATGGTAATGCTTATATTAGTAGACATGTGGCTACTTGTAAATATTACAAGTACAAGTCCTTCTACTGGTAGAGCTATAAATACTACTAGAAACATATCAGTACCGCTTTTAGTAGCGGACTTTTGAATACTATTAAAGGTATGTGCCTTTAGTAAATACTATTAAAATTGTGCCTTTAGTAAATACTCTACGATACTATTAAGGCCAGTCCGCTTTTATAACTTGAATACTATTAAAGGCATTGCTATTAGTAGCGAACTTGTGAATATTTAAAGGCATGCCTTTAGTAGCGGACTTGATTAAAGGCATGTGCCTTTAGTAGCGGACTGTGAATACTATTAAAGGCATGTGCCTTTAGTATGACTTGTAAATACTATTAAAGGCATTGTGCCTTTAGTGACTTGTGAATACTATTAAAGGCATTACTTGTGAATACTATAAAGGCATGTGTCTTTAGTAGCAAACTTGTGAATATTATTAAAGGCATGTGTCTTTAGTAGCGGACTTGCTATAAAGGCATGTGCCTTTAGTACTGTGAATACGCAAGTATGACTTGTAAATACTATTATTAAACTACTATTAAGGCATGTGCCTTTAGTAGCGGACTTGTAAATACTATTAAAGGCATGTGCCTTTAGTAGCGGCTTGTAAATACTATTAAAGGCATGTGTGCCTTTAGTAGCGGACTTGTGAATACTATTAAAGGCATGTGCCTTTAGTGGACTTGTGAATACTATTAAAGGCATATGCCTTTAGTAGCGGACTTGTCAATACTATTAAAGGCATATGCCTTTAGTAGCGAACTTGTGAATATTATTAAAAATGGTGTCTTTTTGATGTCTAAATTAGCGGTGATGCCTTTTAGTATACTTTTGTAAATACTATAAGGCATGTGCCTTTAGTACAGCCGGACTTGTGAATACTATTAAAAGGCATGTGCCTTTAGGTATCGGACTTGTAAATACTATTAAAGGCATGTGCCTTTAGTATCGGACTTGTAAATACTATTAAAGGCATGTGCCTTTAGTAGCGGACTTGTAAATACTATTAAAGGCATGTGCCTTTAGTATCGGACTTGTAAATACTATTAAAGGCATGTGTAGCGGACTTGTGAATACTATTGCCTTTAGTAGCGGACTTGTAAATACTATTAAAGGCATGTGCCTTTAGTATCGGACTTGTATTACTAAGGCATGTGCCTTTTAGTAGCGGACTTGTAAAACTATTAAAAAGGCATGTGCCTTTAAAAGTATCGGACTTGTAAATACTATTAAAGGCTTGTGACCTTTAGTAGCGGACTTGTAAATACTATTAAAAGGCATGTGCCTTTAGTAGCGACTTGTAAATACATACTATTAAAGGCATGTGCCTTTAGTAGCGGACTTGTAAATACTTTTCTTGGTATATGCCTTTAATAGTATTAATGAATTTTACGCAGTAGTGGTTTTCTTTTGCTCCACGTAGGTTAGCCTACTGTCCCAGAGATACAGGACCGAAATGCGAACTAATTAATTACAGTATATTTTTCCGGTATACTAATGTCATAACCTTAGTGGTAGTTATCTGATGTTGACGAATAACACTCGTTTTATAGGAAATTGTATCAGCTTTAAAAAATGTTCTCTTCATGTTTTGCACATGGCCTATGCTTATTGCAAGAAAACTGAAATTTGTGCGAGTTTATAACATTTTGAGCGTGCGCAATCATATGAATGGCTCTACTCTGGATAGGTAGACAATGATTGCCCTTTATAATTTTCAGATGAACTTTTTGAAAAATTTGGTTTGAAGTAGTACAAAATGAACCACATTTTTTAGGCCTGGATCTTGGACTAAAAGATCATCAAACTGAACTGCTATGATTTTTTAAATCTTAAATTAAATTCAAATCTTGTAAAAAATTTGTATCAGTAAATTTAAATCCATGACTTTAATAAGGTGAAAAAAGGGTTACAGGTGTTTTCTTCCCTAGTCGGAAAATAGAGAAAAACTTGGTTGAGTTAGATATGCAGGAAAAAATAATAATTGGGAGTGAATTCAAATAGTGTCATCTCTTTAGAAATGTATGTAAAAATAATTATTCGCGGTAAATTCTATTTGACGTTGAGATTGTTAGTATGATTTTTTTCCTTGTTATTTTTTATCGAAGTGTGATTCAGTAAGAGTAATAGGACGAGATATAAAAGCCTCAGGCTGATGGGGGTAAGGACATTACCAGGTAGAATAAGGATGCCTCATCTTGCATCGTATCTTTACCAGAGGAAAAGAGATGGGGCAAAGGTGAAATTTCTCCTTCCGGGGGCAACTTGTTGATTCCCCTTAGGCGCATGCGTCTTTCACTCGATAAATAAAACGGCTACCTCTTTAGTTACATATCGGTTCTTCCCGTATAAACCCCCTCTCCTATAATAACCTAAGTTATAAATAAACATAAATAATGAAGAATGTAAAAAAATTATAAAAGTGTAATAAAAAAATAGAATACAATTTTATTATAATAAAAATATAAAGCTTAAAATAACTTTAGGTGTTAGTAATTATAAAATACAAAAAATTAAATGAAAATAAATAAAAAATAAAAGGCAAGTATAAAGTATTTTTAAATTATAAAAAAAATTTGAATACAAAAAAATGAATCCTCTTAAAAATATAATAAAGTCTTTAATTAATTAGCTTGTTAAAATTACAAATAAAAATAATTAAGAGCATTTTTCATTTGGATAATTCATTAAAATATTTTACAATTTTTATTCATGTTTTTTGTGGGAGGAAGTAGTAACTGTTTTTATTATTTTTTATTAAAAAAAAGAGAGAAAAATAGCAATAATTTATTTTATTTTTGTTTCAAAATTAAAAAAATAATAAAAAAATTATTTTGAATAGCATTATTAAAACTTTCTATTATTACTTATAGTAATATTTTTTTCTTAATTAAAAGGGCTCTATTTTTACAAATATTATTATTTATTAATAAATAAATCCATAAATAGTCATATTACTTTTCCAATTTAAATTAAAACCAATCTTTATTTATAATTTGAACATTGAGAAAACATTTTTATAAATAATATATTTTTAAATTGTATCAATTAAGCTCCTGTAATATGAAAAAATTAAAAAAAACACACTAAATATGATTTTTTATAAAATATGTATACTTTTTTTCTTTCAAAAGCTAATTAAGGTATACACTTTTATTTTTAGAATTCGATTGTTTAAGTAAAAGCTATAATTAATATTATTTTTTTCAAAAAAAAATTTGAAATTTAGCGTGATAGCATTTATAATATAAATGCTATAAATAATATAAATTTAATACAATAAAATAGTATTTATGCATTTATAAAAATATATTTTTATGATATAAAGATATTATTATCTTCATCATAAACATACTTTTATGTCAGTAATAGGTAACATAACGCATGATGAATATATTCTTTAATCGAGACGAAATGTTGTCTCGGTTTCAGCTTAACCAACCGTTCAGTTGGAAAAGCCGAAAAAAAACTACTTCCTTCTATAGATGAAATAAATGTGTAGCAGTATATTTTTTGTGATGATAAATTTAATAAAACAGGTCCCAACGCGACCAATCACCGGAGCCAAGGGATGGTCACTAAGTGTACATTGTTGCGTAGTAGTTTGAAGATCCGTTGAATAGTGGCCAAAATTTTTAAATTCGCTTATCACGTGACCACAGACCTCGGGGCTCCTAAATATATCCCCGTAGGAACCACAGCGATATAAAGCAATAATAATAATGTGCTGTGCTGAAGTTCTTATTTAGAAAGAATACTTAATTTTTTGTTTGTATAAACTATTTTTTATTTATTCTCCCTTAATTTTAACTTATTAAAATTAAATCAAATATTATAATTAAAGATTAAATGAATTATCAAAACATTTGTGAAATGTTCATTCCATATAAAAATAAGCATTAATACGACAACTGTATAATAAGTGAAGGTATATATAATAATAGTAAAAATTAAATTTGTGAAAATGAAAAAATATACGCACAAGAAAATTATATGAATTTTTAAAATTAAAATAAATAAAAAAATAAATCGAAACATAAATAAAACATTATAGTCTACTTTTCTCTCTTTCAGTACATGCATTAAATCGTATGTTATTGTAATTTATTAAAAAATAATAATTATAACAAAATAATAATTACAAAAAATTAAAAAGAAACATTAATTAATAAAAGCTCAATTTAAGCCCTAAATAATAATTAGTTGGGTAAAAAATAAAGATTAATAATTAAAAGCAACATTATAATTATAAAAAATAATAAATAATTAAAAACAACTATAACTATAAAAATATTATATATATTATATTACAAAAAATATTAATTAATAAAAGCCCAATTTAAGCCCTAATAATAATTGTTGGGTAAAATAAGAATTAATATAAAAGCAACATTATAATTATAAAAAATAATAAATAATTAAAAACAACATAATAACTATAAAAATTAATATAATAACTACAAAAAAATATTAATTAATAAAAGCCCAATTTAAGCCCTAATAATAATTAGTTGGGTAAAAAATAAAGATTAATAATTAAAAGCAACATTATATTATTATAAAAATAATAATAATTAAAACAACATAATAACTATAAAAATTAATATAATAATTACAAAAAAATATTAATTAATAAAAGCCCAATTTAAGCCCTAATAATAATTAGTTGGGTAAAAAATAAAGATTTTTAAAAGTGTTAACGTTAATAAGATAACTTTTTAAGAGGTAGTTTTACTTACTCCGCCGTCTCGGCATAAATTGATTTTGTAACTTTATTACCAAACTTTTTAACCACAGAGCCTCCCTTTATTACTTTATAATTACTTTTAATTTACAGTATTTACATTTCAATAAGAAAAAGTAAATGAAAGTTTAATACAAAGATTTGTTTTGATAATGAAAGCATAATTATAAAGTAAAACAAGTAATTAATTAACAAGACGAAGAGTTTATTTTTTGTTATTCTGTTTATTGATAGGTATTTAAATAACAAGAAGACAGTTTTAGTTTACCATTTACGTTGAAATTATTATGAATCATGTTAAATAATAAAGAAAAAGTCATAAAAATAAAGTAGCTCAAGCACTATTAAGGAATAGAGATGTCAGAAAAGCTGTGTGACGTAGCTGCACTGCAAGAAGACGTGTGTAATATAACTGTTAACGAGACCAACTTGGACTTATGGGAGTGTATAACTAACGCCAGTCAGAGCCAACTAATGATTAGTACAGTTTTGGTTGTATTTTCGTTGGTAACAGTTTTTGGAAATACATTAGTAATGTGGGCTGTGGCTCAAGAAAGATACCTCCATACGGCCACCAATTATTTTGTTACCTCGTTAGCTCTAGCCGATTGTTTAGTAGGTTTAGTCGTTATGCCTGTTTCGGCATTCTACGAAGTATTAGGGTTACCTTGGCAATTGGGCGTGGGTCTGTGCGACGTATGGAGATCTTTAGACGTTCTTTTCAGCACGGCTTCAATCCTCAATTTGTGTGTCATATCTGTAGATAGATATTGGGCAGTGACCGAACCCTTTAAGTACACCAGAAGAATGAATAGAAGGAGGGTCGTTATACTTATAGCCTCTGTGTGGACATGCTCGGCCGGTATATCTTTTCCAGCTATAATTTGGTGGAGAGCTGTTCGACCAGTTCCGTCCTGTCTAACTTGCCCTTTTACTAAAAGCCCTGGGTATCTGGTATTCTCGTCCGCAGTCTCGTTCTACTTACCGCTTTGTGTTATGGCTTTTACTTACTATAAGATCTACAGAGCTGCTGTGGAACAGAGTCGGTCATTAAGAACAGGTTGGAAGAGAGTTTCCAGAGAGGTAACTCTCCGTATGCATCGTGGAGGGAACATCCCCAGAACTCCATCCGACGAAGAACCTCCTTCTCTTTCTTTAATCAAAGCTTCCCATTTTCATTCGAGAAAACTATCTCGATTTGCGAAAGAGAAAAAAGCTGCAAAAACTTTAGGAATAGTAATGGGAGTGTTTGTGATTTGTTGGCTGCCGTTCTTCCTCGTCAATCTACTGTCGGCTCTCTGTGCTGACTGCATCAGGATGGCAGACAGCGTGGCTGCAGTTGTTAACTGGCTGGGATGGATCAACTCCGGCATGAATCCTTTCATATACGCTTGCTGGAGTAAAGACTTTAGAAGGTAAGCAGTTAATATTACAACTAAATACTGGGCAAAACATTACAGATGCAGGCCCCTGGTAAAACATTACAGATACACGCCCCTGGTAAAACATTACAGATCTGGTAAACATTACAGATGCAGCCCTGGTACAGAATGCAGGCCCCTTAAAACACACGCCCCTGGTAAAACATTACAGATACACGCCCTGGTAAACATTAAGATGCAGGCCCCTGGTAAACATTACAGATGCAGGCCCCTGGTAAAACATTACAGATACACGCCCCTGTAAAACATTTCAGATGCAGGCCCCTGATAAAACATACAGATCACGCCCCTGGTAAAACATTAACAGATACACACCCCTGGTAAAACATTACAGATGCAGGCCCCTGGTAAAACATTACAGATACATGCCCCTGGTAAAATATTATAGATGCACGCCCCTGGTAAAATATATAATTTAATATTTCAGAGATTTCCAAAACAAAAATAGTTAACAAAATAGACTTACCATATTTGGTAACTAGTCATTTATTTTCTGTTATGGAATATATTTTAGTTAATTTTAACTTGCACAGGTCGATTACTTAGGGTTAGAGACCATTTCTTATTTCGTAAGACTTCTTTAAGCATTTCATCAGAGATGTGCATCTGATGTAAATGTAACATTTATCTAGAGCAAAAATCAATCTTATTCTATAAGTATACATTTTTTAATTTCATTTTAAATATTTAATTTAATATGTTTTAAATTCATTTTAATGATAAGTATAAATAAAAATATGTACTTATGACAGCTATTACTTGTGTATGAAACAATGTAGTACATAAAAATATTATGTTTTATTCTTAATCAGATTTAGTGGTCGAAACGTCAAGCGTTAGCTTTAGTTTTAATTTAACCTAAAGGATTCGATTTTCTAATCAGCAATCAATTTAACTACTTTATTTCCTTCAGTACAGACAGCAATAATACGAGGTGGTGGGCCCAAAATATATTTGGCCTTTCACGCCTAAGTTGGGTGTCTTTTTAAAAGTTATAAAAATGAAAAAAATCTGTTCTGTTGAATGATAAAAAAAAACTTTCAACGAACTCTATACAGAATTGTATTTTATTGTTAACACATTGTATCAAACGGTATTACGATATGTTCACAGAGCCTTTGCGACGATTTTATGCTATTGCTGTCCCTGCAAAATCAAGCAGCAATATTACAGACCACACTATAGTCAGGTATCCTTCTGTTTCATCTATATTTATTTGTTTCTTACATTTTCTTACCTATTAATATACCGTTGGTAAAGTAATATACATATAAACTAAGTAAGGAAACAAAAGCGATTTCTGTCAGATATGGAAAGTAATTCACATTTTGTCCACTAGGAAGTTGGCTCAAATTTTCTTATGGGCGCAGCCATCTTGTTTTATTCTTGTAAATGCAAAAGACTATTTGCGGTACTCGACATTATTGTTTCTAACGGGTAGCTTTTTAGTTTTTAGTATAAAATGTTTATTATTTGATTGAATGATATATTTCGTCACATCCAAAAGAGTTTGAAGTGATTCTGTAAATACTAGGTTTGTTTAAATTACTTAAAACGAGCGGCTAATTAAACTTTTATTTTAAGTACGCACTACTCAACTATTTACTCAAGTATTTTTGCAAATAATCAGTTTTTTCCTTCAAAAATCATATTTCATTAGTAATTTAAGAATAATTAATTTCAAATTTTGAAAATAAGCAGAGTAATAGTATATAATTTTAAGTTACATTTAAGGCAATAAACTTTTGAATGTATATTTATCAAATCTTTAAAAAAATATGGTAGGTATACCTTAACTACAATATCTTTTTTTAAATCATTAGTTGTTTTAACGGAGATTTTGTGGTATATATATGTCAACTTAGTTTTATCAATCAACGTATAAACTCTCAATGCTACTTATGTTTTCTGATTAACACCCTGATATCTTTCAGACTTAACTAGGCCAGGAATCCTAGTTAAAGGAATCCCCTTTTTCAGTGGGGTTCCGGACTGGCCATCCGGTATGAGTACACCCAAACCCCACGGTTAAAATCATGGTAAGTCTATGCCACAAAATCTCCGTCAAAACAACTAATGATTTAATCAACGCGAGTCGAGCATGTTTCACGAAATCATGGTGTTTCTTTTTTTCTTTAACTAAATGATGTAACAATTATTTCACAGAATTTAATTCTAATCTTTAAACATAAGTATGTTCAAAAGAACGATAAAAAGTAAAAATTACCTTCAATTATCAGTGTTACCAGTAAAATCAAACACCCAAAAAAAGTAAATCCTAGAGTGCTCATACGCAGATGTTATGAAAAATGTCTGTATTAATTATTAAAAACATTAAATAAATTATTATTTACTTTTATAAATTATCAAAAATGGAATAAATATTCCAATTTCAGCTATTTTTTATTTTTGAGCCATCTATCAGCTGATCAGCCATGTTTATTTTTATACATGGGTTAGTATTGGAGTTGCCCTACTTGGTTTATATATTACTTTAACCGTAGGTATAAAGAAATAAAACAAAACCGTGATTCCATCAGAATGGTTCGTTTTGATATTTCTCCAGAGGTATGCATCATGATGACTGTGTGTGTAAGTCTGTCCGTGTAAGGCATTACCCCCTATTTCTCCAACCTAAGTTGAAACATTAAACAAAAATTAAACTTCAGGCCAAGTTGTCTTAGAATCGATTTTTATACCTAAGCAGTACAAAGAAGCTCGTTTTACCTTTAAAAATTCGCTAACTGAATCTTTTGATTCACTAGGGTTTGTAAAAATTTGATTGTTTGATTTTTTTCAGTATTACGGAGCTCACAATGTGGTATTGGCTCCAGCCACTGTGACGTACGCCACAGTCAGCCAACACGGTGTTTACAGTGTCTGAATTCTTCACCGTCTTCGTCCGATCATTGACAATAACATCAAATGTTAAATAATATCGTTGTTGCGCTTACTTGTAAAATAAAATGTTTAACATTTCTAATATCATTAGCGCATCGCAAAATTTTCAATGTAATTAGCAAAAAATTGAACTAATGGCGCATTAGTGTCCCACTCTCACACCTTATAATCAACTACTCTTTCTTATCTGCATCTTTGCCTTTTCTTTTACTATTAGATATTAACTGTACAATATATCACCGTGTCCAACCTATTCATTCTACATCCCCAGCGTCAACTGTCTTGATCTCCATGGTAGAGCTAGTTCGTTTTAGACGTAAACTTATCATCCTGTTAGATATCCTTTCTTAGCTTCTTATCAAAGTTTTAATGTATGCTCCTCGAGTTTAAATTTTAAGGGATATTCTAATTTTTTTTTCTTTTCTACATTTATACCGTCTATATATATGAAAAGTATTGTTAGCAAAAAAATCCAGTTTTTAAGACCTCCTTGGTCTTGTGTCTATGTCTTCCTTGGTGGAGTGGTTTTCACAAAGCAATGCATGTGTATTTATTTGTGTGTGTGTGTGTGTGTATGTTATCTTTATACGTCCCAGTGTATTTATGCTATAGAGTTGATACTATAATTAATCTTTAGGTCAAGTTGTGTTACCTTGAAAATAATTATTTTATGACGTCATTAACCTGCAATAATGATTCAACAAAAATTTAAAAAATGCATATTTTGGCGAAAAAATGTTTAAATTGACTTGAGATTATGCGCTCATGTAGTCATATAAAAGATCAACTGATGTGCCAAATTTCGTCTCATTGTCAGCATTAGTTCAATTTTCATGGAACAACTTGTAATCGTTTTTACATTTTATTAAATCAGATAATAATCCAATGAACTTTGGTACAATCAGTCAGTTATTACCTCTTTCTTTTTGTTTTGCATTTGTTAAACTTAGGACTAAGGATCTTGAATAGAGGGGATGACGCATTAAGGAACATTTCTGACCCCATGGTAGTTGTATGAGATAGAGAAATAGGAGCAAATTTACCTTTCCTATCGTTATAATAAAAAAAGGCGCCAAACGCAGGTTTTGTAGCAAGGTTGTTGATTTTGCTTCTCAACTTTCTTCTGTGCTTCTCGTGATTGTCACATTTGAGGTGCTTGTTAAGTCATTTGTGCTCATTTAATTTTAAATTTTGGACTATACTTTGCCACTTTAGTGAGTGATAATTTAAGCGTGTTTTTTTTATAACCCTCTCAAGCAATAAACAATGGTAAACCATTGAGAGGTAAGTTTGCCTCTAAAATTTAAGACCTGCGCTGTTATAAGAATTGTAAGCATGCGCTGTTTTTACCAAGCATGTGCAGTTGGTTTTTGACGTGTGTTTCGAGTTGAATTCTCTTTATTTTTTGGTTTTCGATGGGATCACTATTTTGTATAGCAAATCGACTTAGTGCATTATTCCCTTTATTCAAGATCCTTGCTTTGGTTAGGACGTAGATGGACCTTTAGATTTCTAGTCATTGTTTTTATAACCTTCCTGACAATTTGAATTGATTCATTTTCGACGAATAGGCTCGACTTTATCAAATGTTATATGTTATTTAAAAAATTGCTGTTACTAAACCGTATAGGTTTATTATCTAATAAACTTTTCCTAAATTTAAACTGTGCGCGCCCCTTTCTCAGAACTCTGAACTCCAAATCCATTTCTCAATAATGCAATAAACACTAATTTTGACAAATCAAATAAATAAAATTTAATAAAATACTGAATTTCACATTATGTTCAGAGTGTCTTTTTATTGTTTGTAATTCATTATTATTTAAACATTTCCTCTTTTTGATTGAAGTAATCAATCTCCAAGATTTTTTGCACGTGAAATACAATTAAAATTAAAAGTTACTATATCTTGAAAACTGATAAAGCTAATCTTCAACGCCGCATAAATGGATGCTTTATAATAATTGAAATATCCAGGTGCAATTGTATATTTTCATATTATCGAAGCGATGTAATGAGGAAATAGCTGAGCAATTACTTAAGAAACATAAATAATATAAAATAATAAAGGTATGAAGACAAAATAAATATAAGTATTGTTTGAGAGAATAAGAAAGTAAATACGTATTGAATTCAGAGAGCAAATTTGTTGGAAAACAACCTGAGAGCGTGAAAAGAAAATCCATCACTATTTTTTAATTTTGAGGTTGTTCCAGCTAGAAGAACCCTTGAGTTTTGTGGTCAATACAAAATAGGGCTTTCAAACTATTTTTAACTTGATGAAATTTATCGAATTAAACGAAGATATTTTTTCCCAAAAAATGCCGGCTAAGATAACGCAAAAACACTTTAAAAATCAATTATTATCACCTTATTAAATGAATCGACAATAATTATTTCTTTGAAGAAAAATGTAATAAAACATACTCTTATTTTGTGAAACACTGTAAAATAGAAGATAAAATTAGGGGGGTCCCTTTTATTAGACACCCCTTTCCCCCGGCTAAAATAGTAAAGCTATTTAGGAGTTTATGTTTTCTAACTATTCGGAGTTTATTAATTCTAAACTATAAAAGCTACAAAAAATAAGTTTTAATGTAAAGTCTTGCTTCAAAACATCCCGAGCCATGCGCATATGGTAGTAATACATTTACACGGGTAGTTCAAATCCATTTGAAGTAAGTTTGGAAAAAAATACAAGGTTTGAGATAGACTTAACAAACAGGTAAAGCCAGAAAAAGTCGTGTAAACACTTGGGTTTGACTTGAGATATTCAGAGGTATTTTAATTTTACCGCTAGTATTGATATTACCTTTTTTACTAAACTAATGAAATAGTTTAAGTTAAGATTTATTTAAGCTTAAACACTATGAAAACGAACTATTTAGTTTTACCGAAATTAAGATCTACTTAAAATAGATTACAGATAGCTTTTAATAGTGTGTAAACTAGGCTTTAGATAGTTCTGACTTGAGATAAACTTGACTTTAAGTATATTTGAAGTAACCGTGTTAAATGATTTAACTTATTAAGCATTGCTTAGCGGGCGGACGCTTATCAAGCTTTCGTGTCTGCTCGTTTCGTATTATCCCGTTAAGTTTACTTTGTAGAGTTTGTAATGTTTCAATTTTATGTTACCAAAAATAAAAATCGCTATTGAAAATAGGAAAATAATCCTTCAAATTTCGTGTCCAATTTAGCACCATTTAAATCGGAAAATAACGTTGTTCATATAGCTTTCGATTTTGATCAAGTCACGTTTCCCAAGAATTAAATCTATTTTATCCCATGGTAATTTAACAGATTTCGAAAGCTTGAAACGCCTATTATTTATCCAGATATGTTGAGAAAGCTATTAACTCCAAACGAAACCACGCGAACATACCTTATAAGTATCTTTGGCTCTATATATCAATATTAACCAAACATATCACCCAGATATAAATCTTGTCTTCTAAATCAGTACAGACTTTACCTCATTGAACAGTTAAAACTTGCAATCATCAGTCCAACATCCAGCAGCTGCCTAGTTTCAATCATTGGCAGCAATGCTACACTAAGTATGTGATAAAAATAACCTCAAGAGTTACACTCGTAAAGTATTCTTTGGCAGAGCTTTAAAGGACTTAAAAGAGATTTTTCAAGAAAATTTATCTTACCTATTTAATGACTCCCCTGAAACTAACTTGCAGAGAATTTTATCCTATCCCACTTTATCTCAGGCTATTTTCATTTATAATTTTTTTTCTAAGGCCACCGAAAGAAGAAGATTTCAATTATTCAAGTTGAGTAATTGTTTTTTACTTCTCCCCATTTATACCTCAGGTATAACAGGGTAGGTATATAGGAAAGGTTATTGACCTAGGTTAACAGGAAAATGAGAAAAGTATTGACCTAAGTATAAACAGGATAGGTATATAGAGAAAGTATTGACCTAGGAGGAAGTATGTAGAAAAATGTATTTACCTTAGTTATAATACTATGGTAATATTAGTATGTAGTAACAATAATTTTACAGGATAGGTATGTAGAAAAAGTTTGACCTATGTAATAACAGGATAGGAATGGTATAAGAAAGTATTGACCTTAGGTATAACAGGATAGGGTATGATAGAAAAAGTAATTGACCTTAGGATAACACAGAATAGGTAGTATAAAGTATTGACCTTAGGTTATAACAAGGATAGGTATGTAGAAAAAGTATTACCTTAGGTATAACAGGATAGGTATGTAGAGAAAGTATTGACCTTAGGTATAACAGGATAGGTATGTAGAAAAGTATTGACCAGTATAAAGATAGTATATAGAGAAAGTATTGACCTTAGGTAACCTATAAGGTATTGAATTAGGTAAAATAGGATAGGTATTATGTTACGTTATTATATTATAATAACGTAATTAACCGGCAATAAATTCAACTAATTAAACGGTAATAAACGTAAACTGACTTGGCAAAAAATTCTTAACATTATTAAATGCAGAGTAATAATTGGACCATTTTAAACATTTTATAAGCATATACAATATAAGACCTATAAAATAGTACAATTTATGAAATAGTTCGTTTTAAAAACTCATATTTAAAGCTCGTCTGCCAACTCGTCGGCACTGGAGGCCGCTTCGCGGCCACATGCCCGTTATTCTTTATCAGTCTTATATCTTGTTTACAAGAGAGGCATACTGCCACGAAATCAGCAAATTTTCAAAAATATTTAATACTTATCAAAAAACACGATTTGTTAACATTAGGTTTTATACGAGTATATCTTTTTTTTATGTAAGAAAAAAAAATAAATAAAGATAATTATTATTAATTATTATATCAATCAATAACACCGGAACTAATACTGATAATAAACTGTTACTTCGTACTTTTGTTAAACATACATAGTATTAAAAATAAAAATAAAATGCCCCATTTAGGGCCTTTCGGCCCCATCAGGGTATTCACCCTGCGGGAAACAACCTTAGGTGGGTTGCGTCTACTTCCTCTAATATCATTAAAGTTGGCGAAATCTTTTTAATACAAATACTATTCATATAATCTTAGAGCATAGCCCGAGCTGCGAACCCCGGTCCTCCGGTGCCGAAATCGAGTGCCTATACGATCACAGCCATAGAGGCAGACATATAGAAGTACATGTGTAAAAAAATTTTCAGAACGGTTTAAACACTTCTTAAAGTGTTTTAGACTAAAATCAAGTGTTTTAGTTTTGAAATCAATAAAAACATTCCACCCCATATTATTCGTCGTTAACACAGCAAATTTATCATGGTTACATCAAATTAAGCCTAAATGTGGAGAGTGAATCACCAAATCGGTTTTTGAAAGCTATCCAATGTAAGTGAAATTAAAGTTATCATACCCTTAGAATAATCGAAATATAGTGGAAGCATATGACCGTAAACACAATGTAATACTACTGATAACACGAAAGCCGGTTGACTAGTGGTCATAAGTAGGGGTACCACCCTAACAACAAAACATTATTTTAAATATGTGTCATAAATATCCATTAATGAAGAAAGATCGTAAAGAACAAATATAATAACGTAAAAAACATGCTAAGTACTTAATATAATTGGTCTTAGATAGCAAAAGATTAGCGGAATACAAGAATCTACATTTAGTTGACAAGGACTACTTTTAATAAAATTTTAATTAAAAACGTTGAACTACAATTTAAAATGCTTAAAATGTTGTAATGCACCGATATTTATATTAGTATTTTATGAATAATCAATCATTAATTAATAATAGAACATAATAATTCAGCAACCGGAAGTATTGCCAACTTTTTTATAAGAAGATTGTATATTGTTAGGGTGGCAGCATTAATACTACCAGTGAACCGGCTTTTTCAACTGAAACGGCCTTCTATATATAGTATTATTCTAAGATCATACCGCTTACAGGTTCAATTTAAACGTTAGGAAGTCAGATTTTTAATCAAAACTAAACAATAATAACATACGTATGTTATTCATGAACGTTTTTCTATTGAAGTTTTATTGAAAATACGCAAAAACTCGTCTAGGCCAAATAGAAAAAAAAACTATTTTTCTAGTTCTACCAAACCATTGTGGCCGATAAAACCATTTTTGGCCAAAGGTTTAATAGATTCTACTATTTTGTTAACTGAAAAGTAATTGTATTTTATTCCGAGATTTAATGTATAAGTTTATGTTTAAGACTTTGAACTGTTAAATTCACTTTAGCTTTAATATTTCAGCTTTAATTCCGTGTGAAATAGTCCTTTGTATTGTTATGGTTTGTTGCATGTGGAACGCAGTTGCATAGACGGATCTGTTAAATTGAATTTTTTGATAAATCTAAAACCAAAGAATATGAAAGAGCATTAAATGTCTTAGTTAGGGAGTCAGGAAGCTCAGGGGAATGTTCTATGTCCTAAAATTTATGAAACATTTGGTCATGGGATTCACAAGACCATAGAGTAGAGTAAGAAAACACCCGGTCTGATGTTTTACTGGGCTGGACAATAGGCTGACTCAGCAAAATTTTAAATTATTATTAATTAATTAATTAATAAATTTTAAAAAAATCTAAAAAGTTTCAAATAAATGCTTTAGTCCATTATATTCCAGATTTAAAGGCATTTGAAGTATTAAAAAAAAACAATGAGTGCGAGTGAGTGAGACATAGTTTAAAGAGAGGGCAGATGACATTTAGATGGGCTGTATCTAATCTAGTGGCTTTCGGCCTATGGGCCGTTCCGCGGCTTCGGCGTTTTGCGCCGCCTTGTGGCCGCTTAGTAGCCGCATGATTGTTGAACTATGTCAGTTTGTCATATTACTGCTTATATTGTGGCATACTGCCACAATATAAGCAAATTTTCCATTCTAAGGAAACTAATTTTTCCTTTAAAAATTTTCTAAAAGTGCAGCTATTTAGGTAAAAATGCTCAGGACTAAAAATGTTTGTTTTCTTCAGTAATACAACTTTTATTTGTAACCTTTTTTGGTCTTTTAAAAATAAAATGGTCACAGTAATTTTCAAATTTGGCCGATTCGTCAAGTTTTGCTCTAGGTGGGTGTTAGATTTTCCCCGCGCTATCCTTTACTATACTCCAGATATTTATTGTTTGTAGTTTAAAGTAATAGTTATTTATGCCATAAGGCTGAGAAGTGTGTCTTTATTTCACGGCAATTAGATTTACCGACGAGCGAAGCGAGTCGGAAAAATTGCCAAGACATAAAGACATTCTCAGCCGGATGGCATACACTATTTTTTTGAGGTAGCACTCATTAAAAAAAATCAAAAAATAGCACTCATTAAACTGCGCTATACTTAATTGAAAAAAAAAAACGTCCAATTATTAAACTCCATATTATCGCCGTCATTAAATTCATCCATAGCTTCAACACCTTTTACTCAAAAATGTAAAAGCTTTACAAAAAACACACAAAAAATTGTCAATTAGAAACACCTTTTTGAAAACGAAAAAAAATTAGTCTACGAACAAAAACAGAAACAAAATGAACGTTTTTAAATAAAGCTCATGAAGGTTTTAACACAGATTGTTTTTGAACACGCTACATTACAGTAATGCGGCAACATATGAATTACTTTTACGCCTAGGAGTTTTTTTACATTCATTGTCCTTGGAGGTGAAAAGTACTAAATAACTTCCTATAACAATAATGATTGGCTTCTCGTCCTAAAAACGGTCCCATAAAGTGCTCAATTACGTACTACCTCAAAAAAAAAAAAAAAAAATTTCTGTTTTTGTTATTTTTTGAAATGATTGTTTGAAGCGACAAGTGTTAACTAGTGCTGTCACATCTATAACTTCTGTGTGGCTAGTTCTATCCTAATCTATACAACTTTATTTGTATCATTTGATACTACCGAGTTTTGCAAAACATGAATATAACACAATATAACTTTATTTGTTATTATCCTTGTAGCTTTAATAAAACTAAATATACGGGACTGGCTAGTCATTTCGATAAATGAGTTAGGGATGCCAAGTTCCATATTTGGCTGCTTGATTTAATTGAAAATATCAGTTTGTTTGAAAAATAATATTAAAAAGGGATAGGTTAGTAAAAAAGATATGAGCTGATCATTAATTTTCATGCAAGTCAATCCTGTTCTTCATTCGTACCTTCTGAGTTTACCCCTGAAGGTACATCGTCCGTGTTCCATGCGCAACAAACCCAAGGTCTGTTTCTGTAGCAAAGTTCCATATCAAAAAGCATAATCCAAAAGCCCGTTCCGAATTTCATGAACGCAGAGCCGTATAAGTTTAACCCGCTATATTGATTTATTTTGGCTTCCTGATATATGATCGGATATGGTCTTCTATTTCAGACCGGGGAATTTCGGCCCCTGTGACCCTTCAAAGTCCATAAATCAGTTTTTGACCTATAGCGCTGTTCCTATTGGGTTTATCAAAACATTTAGAGGGCTCTTATTTTAAGTTAATTAAATTCGTGAGTAACCATTTTTAGTAACTCATATTTGAGGTAACCATTGATGGTTAACACAAATCAATGGGTTAACCATCAAAATTGGTTCAATAGAACCAGAGAAGTAACTGTTCAAATATTACTGAATCTACACCCTAGAACGCACAAAAACCTTAAAATTGCATGTTTTCCAATGGTTATATTGAACCAATTTCGATGGTTAAAACATTGATTTGTCACAAATTTAATATGCAAAATAAGAGATATCATTTGATACTACCGAGTTTTGCAAAACATGAATAGTTGACGCAATATAATTGTGTTCAGGCTCTGTCGGCGCCCTGATGAGTTAGACGTAACGAAACAGAGTGGGGCATGACATTATGTCGAGTCATTAATGATGACGTATGTCGAAACAGTTCCCAGATGTAGCATTGCATCTTGCTTGTTATATTTCCTAGGTGTCTCTCGCACAATAATATTGTATTAAATAATAGCCCTTTAAATTTTTTGTTAAACCCGATAGGAACAGCGCTATTGGGCAAAACTGATTTTGGGGCCCTTTTTTTGGACTTTGGTGGCGACCAGGGGCCTAAATTCTGCCATCTGAAAGGAATGACCACCTGATACTTTATCAGGGAAATCTAGCGAGTTCAACCATTGATGCTCGGCAGACACGTGATTTGCTCTTGAAGGCTCTCAGACTAGCAGTTTAAATTCGAAATTAAACTAGGAGATCCCGTGTAGTACTTTGATATCGAATTATGACACAAAACAGTCTTTCGAATCTTCCTTTTCGATACTTCACATCATTGTACCTATGACAATTATTAAAAAAAATTGTTTTTTTTTAATTATTTATAATAAACGTGATTGTATTCTGTACCTGTACCTATACTGTCTATGATATTTTTTAATTAACTTGTTGTTTAAAATTAATATGTATCATTGTTGTTGTAAAAGACTTATTATATTTATAATTATACGAAACAAAAAATATACTAGAGTAAGCAAGTACCTAAATATACTTTAGAGTGAACCTTATTATATTAAGTTAAAATATATTATTAATATATATTATACAATATGTTAATTTATTATATTATATTATTATAGTTAATTATATATATTGTTAAGTTATATATTATATTATATTAGGTTTTATAATATTATATTAAGTTTTTATGAAATTATTTAATTACATTTCATGAGTGTGCAAGACAACCAGGTAATAGTCCAAGAGCTGGATCTGAAAAAATGTGACTCATTTTGCACTACAAACTAAATTATTCTAAAAATATACCTTAAATTATGAAGAAAAAACATAGTCTGCCTATCTAGTGTGGAGCCTTTCATATGAATGCGCATGCTCAAAATTTTATAAAATTGCACTAATTCCAGTTTTCTTGCATTAAGTGGCTCCCTGTAAGTCGTGTGCAAAACACGAAGAGGCCATTTTTAGAGTTGATAATATTTCCTAGTCAAGTCAGCGAATTTCTTTGGACAAATATTGACTTGTTGTAAATTTGTTTTGGCCATTTAAGAAATGTCATAACTTTAGTAGTAGTTATCTGATTTGACGAAAAAACACTCGTTTTATAGGAAATTTTATCAGCTTTAAAAAATGGCCTCTTCATGTTTTGTACACGATTTACAGGGAGCCACTTATTGCAAGAAAACTGGAATTTGTGCGATTTTCTAATATTTTGAGCAAACGCATTCATATGAAAGCCTCCACTCTGGATAGGCAGACTATATTTTTTCTTCATAATTTAAGGTATAATTTCAGAATAATTTGCTTTAAAGTAGAACAAAATAAGTCAACAGTTTTTAGGCCTGGCTCTTAGACTAGAAGGATTGTAACAACAATTGAAATGTAAATAAATTGTTTTTGTCAATGTCAAGGCAAAAAGAACTTAATCTTGAGGAACTTATGTAAATAAAGAAGAATTAGTTATACTTGACGTCATTAGAAGAGAATCAATACTTGTCTTAGCTAATCATTCTGGGGAATATTCGCTGATGAATTGGATGGCATGACGGGATTCGGTCCCAGGAGTGTGTTGGAATATGTATAAGAAGCCCCTTTCATATGTTGAATAGAGGGAATTTATGAAAAATAATCTTCGAAAACAATTTTTTTTAAGATTAGTGAATAAATTAATTGCGTTTTGTTGTTGTTTCATCGCAGATTTAGATGTAAAATACAAGTTTGTGAAATAAATTTAAGTATTCATGAGGGTTGTATAGTTATTTAAAATTATTAGGTATTTGCCAGTCTCTTTTTGAAAAAACAATCGTATGGGATATCGTTGACGGAGTGTGGCCAATATCCGTGTCAGAAGTTCTTATTGACGAAATAATAAGTTTCGCGAAACTTCCAGGATTTTTCAAAGGAAATGCGCTGAAACATTTTAATGGTTGCATTATCTAAGCTTTGTTTGAAAACGTTTTTGCAGATCTGATTAAGCAAAAGAGAAAGCATAGTTTTGATCAATGTATGGTATTAGAAGGCGCATTTCTTTTGAAGAACCCCAGGAAAATTGACAATCAAGTAGCATTGTTATTGTTTCGAATATAAAGGATGAATAAATCTCCTGTTTTGAATCTGGATTGGTGGGCAAGAAACCAAGTATTCTAAATGTAATTCGCCCAGAAAGCGGACCTTCGCTAAAAAGTTACCAATTTTTAAAAATTCCAGTTTGTTTAGGAAAATTGCTGAGAATTGTAATAAGAAAGTGATATTGATGGGCTGTAAAATAAATTGGTGAGAAAAAGGTTTAATAAGTCAGGAGTCCAAAAATAGTCGTAAAACAAGTAGCAAGCTTTCAACCAAGGATCCTGGTCGTCAACAGGGTAAACAGATTTATTAAAACATAAACAACAAGACTAAAAATTAAATTAAAACTAAAGTAAACCAACAAATTTAAACATTCGCACTATAAAATAATGTAAGAGAAACAACAAATGATAAGATTTATCAAAATTATGGTAACATAAGATTAGAGAAATACACGGTAACTAAAAGTTATAACCGCGACATTTTGAATTTTCAACAAATTATAGAGCATTTCTTGTTTCTCTTACATAACTTGATAATGCGAATGTTTATATTTGTTGGTTGACTTTCGTTTATAGTCTTGATGTTTATGTTTTAATAAATCTATTTACTCTGATGACGGCTAGGGTCCATGTTTGAAAGCACGGTAGGTGTTTTTCAACTATTTTTGGTCTCCTGTTTTCTTTTTATAAACCTTTTCTCATCATTGTTGTAAGGTTTGTTTGTTTATGAATATGTTACAAATGATTTTTGTTTTATAACTATTTATACTTGAATATATAAACGTATAATAAATAAATTAAATATAAATAAATATTATTAAATTATATAAGGAATAAATAAATGATGACTTTGTAATAAATAACCTGTTTGTAGATATAACTTAATAGATGTAAGTTTCGTGATGTATAGTGGTTTTAAGATTTGTTTTATATAATTAGAGTACTTTTCCTATACCTCTACTGTAATAAGTGAGAAAAATGTTAAAAGATTATAATGATAAAAGTGTATAAGAGCCACCTCTGTGGTCGAGGTCGTTAAGGCGTCAGTTATAAAACTGCGCTTTGACACCACGGAGGTCTGGGGTTCGCATCCCAGGTTACGTTCTCAGTTAATATAACATTATTGTTCAAATAACTTATCGCCAACTTTAGATTACACTTTGAGCGTAACGGATGCCACAACCACTAGAAGTTGTTCCCGCAGGGGTTATCCCTGTTGGCCAGCAAAGCTTTAAACGGGAATTATTATTAAGTGTATAAGATAATTTTATGTATTAATGTTTATACTGAAAGGGCAGCTACTGCCAAACCCCTGAGTCTCCTAAACCCTACACTGTGTACAGCTTTGTAGACAACAATAGATAAAGGAAAGTTTTGTAATGTATCAATGGATAATAGAAACATTTGTAATGGTGTCAATAGACAATGAAAAGCTTTGTCATGATATCAATATCATTAGATAATGGAAAGCTTTGTAATGATATATCAATAGATAAATGAAAAGCTTTGTAATGGTATCAATAGATGATGAAAAGCTTTGTAATTATATATCAATAGATTAATGAAAAGCTTTGTAATGGTATCATTAGATAAACGGAAAGCTTTGTAATGGTATCAATAGATGAATGAAAAGATTTTTAATGGTATCAATAAATAACGGCAAGCTTTTTAATAGTATCATTAGATAACGCTTTGTAATGGCATCAATAATGTATGGTTAATATTTTGAGCGAATTGAATAATATTTGTGAAATAGAATTAATACATCATTACGGATAACACTGGTTAAATAAGCGCGGTAACTATTGGTTGATATAGGTTAATGCATGGTAAATGACGGTTTCTTATTCATTTTCTTTGACAGCATAATAATTATTAAAAATTTCATTTAACTTCAAATCCTAAAATTATACTAAATCATAAAAAAGACGTACAAATAAATTTCGATAAAGAAGTAATTTGATAAATTCTGTCCGTAAAATACAGTTATGTTTAACTTAGGTTATTTATAGGGTATAGTGTAGTCTACACAATGAAGGCTCTCTTATACAAACTTAATGCTTGAGGTTGTAAATTAGTTGCAATGAATCATTTAAATATTAGAAACCCGAGACAGGGAGTTGAGTTTTGCATAAATTACAATATGAAGCAGATATACCGAGTCCTTTATAACTAAGAGCTTCATATTTATCTATATGTCAACATTTTTGAGACAAAAGAAAAAAGATTTTTTGAATAAAGACGTCGTTCGGTGACTCGTGGGCTCAATAATAACATCGTGTATTTACTTTTAATTTACATATGGGTTGAAGTGATCTATTATGCTGCATAGATACGTATGAGACTTTTAGTTGAGAAAGGCCAAGTAAAGTTCCAACACCTTCGTGAAATCAATTAAGGTAACCATTCCTGCCTTCTGTCGTGGAAAATTTATTAATAAGTTAATTATTTAAATATTTTTGTTTGTGTTTTAATTTTATTTTATAATATACAATTATTGACCAAACTATTTAAACAAGATAATTTTATGAGGTAATTGTCAAATAGATAAAAAAACACAAAATTTAATCTTTCGGCCGTAAATTAGGCCTTCTTCAGAAGTAGTTTTATTCCATTCCTGAATCAGATAACACATAAAAAAGAAACATTGGTTACATTAATCTAACAATAGCTAGCCGTGTATGCCATCGGAGAACGACACCTACTTCTAAACAAAGATCTAGATTGAATAAAAAGAGGTCAATTTTTTGTTAATTTTTTGTCTGTTTATTATAATATTTAATTTTAATTTGTTTCAAAATTTCGTATTTTTGCGTTAATTTTCGACTTTATTTATTATAATATCTATATAATGTTCTTCTTCTTAAACTTTTGTAATCTTAGCCCCCCTTTTTATTCAAACTAGAGCTTTGTTTAGAAGTAGGTGTCGTTCTCCGATAGCATACACAGCTAGCTATTGTTAGATTAATGTAACATATGTTTCATTTCTAAGTGTTATCTGATCCAGTTTGGAATAAAACTACTTCTGAAGAAGGCCTAATTTACGACCGAAAGCTCAAATTTTGTGTTTTACATCTATCTGACCATTACCTCATAATATTATCTTGATTTATTTTTATTTTTATCATTAGCAAATGTTCAAAGAAAATTACGCTATAAAGGATCTGAAAAAATCTTTTTAAGGCTCTTAGGGTCTCTTTGTAACCTGATTGAAACCTCCTTCAAAAGTGAGTTTAAGTTATAATAAATCGTTTTCGGCTTTCCGCACATTTTTTGTTTTTGTTTGTATTATTATTGTTCTTCTGTATAAATCACTGTAATTTCATTCAGATTATTTTAATAAATTTCAAGCGAAGGTGGTCAAGATACTTTCCGATGTTTCAAAATGTAACCAATAGGGCCCATCTACTAATAATATATCTATGTAAACAATTAATTTATTTTGTACATTGTATCTATTTGATGTCTGTAACCATGTGTAAGAAAGTAAGTCAAACTCTCGTATACATAGCTAACGAAATCCTTGTCACAGTAAACATATCCTTGATCGCATTCCTTCCATTAATCCTTGTCTAAATATTTTGGTGTTTTATTCGTATGCAACAGTCAAAGGTTTTTGTATAACTATTGAGTTTACGACTAGTAGTAAACTTTTCAATTAAAACTTATGTAAAGCCATATATTAGGATAGTGTCTAAGCTAAGTACGTAGTTCAAAACATCACTCAATGTGTCTCCTACCTGAATTATCTTAAAAGAAAGGACTGTTTCTATTGCCGTCTTTAATAAGTTTTATAGTCTGTTTCTTCTTTTGCTTGATGTAGATAGTTATTTCGTTATTTAAACTGTAAGACATAGTTAGGTTTAGTAATTGTGAAATACATTTAATTAAAAGCTCTTACATCTAATCAAAATGCCATAATCTTTTAATTCTTGTTCATTCTCGTTAGAGGTTGTTAAATTATAATATAATATATATATATATATATATATATATATATATATATATATAATATATATATATATATTATAATTATATATATATATATATATAATATATATATATAATATATATATATTATAATATTATATACATATCTTATCGAGCAAATCAGGATAAAAGCTAATAAAAACACACTTACTTGTTTCTCATGGCGACGTTCCGAGCATGGATGCTGTTCATCAGGACAACCTAAAGACAACAAAAGAAGTACAATAGTAACAAAAAAATAACAAGATGTAGAAAAATTAATAACTCAAAATTTCAGTAAATACGAAAAATACTTTAAATAGATAGTTTGTTTGGTGTTAGTTGAGTTTATTTTGTATATTGTAACATTTAATTACATGACTATATTTTTAACGTAGATCTCTGTAAGGTAAAATTGTTAATTTTAAATAGCTGTTCTGAAATTGAAATACACCATTTCAATGGTGTATCTTAAGATAATTTTTAAGACACAGTAAGTGATAGTTTGAGCTATCTTACTTATAAGTGTGTTAAAAGCTACTAATTAAGTTACTTTTAACCCACTACTCTAACGCCTTGTGTCTGTAAGATTATATACAAGCACGAGTCCATTTATTAATAGAATTAATTTATGTTTATTTTGTAAATAGTAATAAGTATGATTGTTATGTTGCAAGTGTACCAATGGAAAAAAATACAGACATGAATTGTTATTTTCATTATTTGATACCTATACTTGATTCCTTTTGTTTTGTCATGCTCTTCTTGGGATGAAGGTTTTAAGTATCAATATTGGCCGCTAAGTTTTTTGATATAAAAAGTTATGAACTAATTCAAGACATTATTGTTGAGGTAACTTGGGTTGATGAAGTCATAAGTTGGAAGTTGAAAATATCTCCACCTGACGACAAGCTTACGACTAAATTGCCGGCACTGTAGACCTGCTGATGAAGTGAGTTATTGGAGTATATCAACTTCACCCCAAGAAAACTCGCAATCAGCGAACACGCTGAATCGTAAGCCGGGCGAGCGGAACGGATTAGTTATGATCAAGACCGAGATGTAAGCTGCGTACATAAAAGTTGTGGTGAATATCGGACGGGTAGTTAAATGAAGTAGGTTTCTTGTAGTTAAGTTTGCACAGAAATGTTATTTAAGTAATAAACATGCACGAACACCGCGGAATTGTGAGTTAGTTGAGCCGTAGAACGATGTGCTCTTAATGAGGCTTGGACTGAGCGTAAATCAGACTCTAAAATATAGATAAAAAGATGATACGAAAGAAGAAGGATGATATGATGAATTTCAGCAAAAATGTGAAAGAAGTTGATGTAGAGAAAAGATAATTAGACCAGGATGTTAAGAGATAACAGCTCCTCGAAGGAAGAGATAAATGATGTATTGTTAAAGGATTATTTCTTTACGAGAGTACTTTCCAAAGACACAATGCTAAGTACAGGCTGACCCTTGGGTAGATAATTGGATATAAAAGGTTTATAGTTAAATAGTTTCTAGGCAAAAATATAGATATATGTAAAGGGTAAGTATTATAAAAGTTTTGCTAACAGAGAATAAAATAATAAATTAGAAGACTAAAAATAAAAAAAAATTAGAATGATCGTTCCTAAACATAAATTTTTCACAAAGAATAATCTCTATGACCTTCCTAGCAACTCACCTTTATACAAAGTTTCATTTTGATCTAAGAAATCTTTTCAGATACATCGTTCGGCATACGCAAAGGTAGAAACTCTTAAATACATACATAAATAATTATATGTATACACACATATATATATATAAATTTTGTCGGACATATAATTTTGGTATCAGGAAGCCAAACGGACTCAATTCCCTCCTAAGCCCCCCCCCCCTTAGCTTCCGTCATCCAAAGTACCTCATAAGTTTAAGTTCTATGATGAAAATTCACTCGCTAAAAGGATATGACTGGATAAATAGAATAAGCCTTCATTATGCAATTATAGCACAAAAATGCATAAAACTTAGACGTAATATTTATTTATTATGACATTATTTTTTGAACATTTATTTATAGCTATATAGCTTATCAAAGTTATGAGACTAATAATATAAACGAGTTATGCAAATGAATTCCATTATAACAGAGGAATTATATGATAGTGCAGAAAATTGAAAATGTTTCTGTAATGAATGTAAGAATTATGGCTAGAAAGTTGCAAGTTGTATCTACTAGTTTTATAGTACAGACGTGAGCTGGCATCACGCCGGGTGATTTACTTAAAATGATACAGAAGCACAGTCATCGCTACAATAAGAATTAAAGGTAATAAATATTGCTAAGTATAGGTAATCTTAAAATAATACTTCATATAGAAGAAACAAAACTGATAACAGCAAAGGCGGTTCACTGGTGGTCTTAAGTAATGCTGCCACCCTAACAATTTACAATTTTCTTATGACAAAGTAGGCAATACTTCCGGTTGCTGAATCATTATGCACTGAGCTACTAGGCCCAGTGCAATTCTGGTATTCCAGATTTGAAACTATAAAAAAAATAGATTTTTTTTTTAATGTACGATACCTTCTGACCGATACGGATTTCATGCCAATATTATCCCTGTTCATAAATTTATGAGTGTGGTACCCAAAAAAATGAAACAATAGACACCCCTCCTGTTTTTTCCTGAAAGAGATTTTAAGCCAATAAATTTATTTATGTCACTCGTTTTTTACCTTCGCAAAATTATTTTCCTTGGGTGCGCCTGGGGAGCTAATAAATATAGTTTTACACGATTCAACCTCAGAAATAAAATGTATAATTTCCTCGGCTACGCCTCGGATGTATAATTCATGGTTTCTTCGGTTTTACCTTAAGGAACAAAAATAATGGTCGGAAAAATATCTTATTTATCTCCCTAGGTGCATAAGTAACTCTTACATTATAAAACAAACAAGCTTTGTATTATGTTATTACTTTTTCATCCCTTATTTCACAATTACCAAAGTTTATATAACCTAACGCCCTTCACTTTTTCCTCTTATAATAAAACCAGCTTGATAAAAGTATCACGTTTTCATTAAAAAGTAATTTTGTAGCAACAAGAAACGACGGCAGGGTCTTGTAAGATGTCCTACTAAATACAATTAACCTCAGAAGTGTCATTTTCCGATGAAAATTCGCTTTTACTCTAAGTAATAAAATTTAATGTGTGCCAAAGTAGCTAAATTTGGGTATTTAAAACTGCATAATATAATTTTAAAAAATAACAATTTTTGTAAACTTTAGGTTACAATTTTTAGCCATCATACCAAATCACCATAGTATTCGTTGACAGTATGTTTCTTTGTTTGTACGACTGACTATATGAATTAGACAGCTTTGCTTAACTTTAGAGACAGCTACTATGAAGTAGGCAGCTCTGCCTGATGATAATGCTGGTTTTGCCCCTCTCGCTTATCAAACAAACCCATTACTATAAAGAAGTTTTGTCAATCAAGTTCAAATAACAATGTTGAGCACCCTTTAAGATGTTACAAACATTAGCAACAGTGGAAACATAACATCGTGAACTTCCTTTTCTTACTTTTTGTTTATAAGTATATAAGTAACTGTAATTTTGTATTGTTGTATTAATGATAAAATGTATCCAAGTCACCCTTGGATCCTTCTCAGTTCATGCGACAGGACCTCTCTATTAATAATATTTCTATGAACAGGGCAACTACATTTATAGCTAGAACAGTCAAGAGCTCATCTGCTTAAATCACATCTGTTCATGTTCTCAAGATACTTGGCAGTTTATTTTCAAGCTAACTTCGATATTAAGGACAAAATAAATTAATAATTTATTTAAGTAAACAATTTAGCCGTCTGAATTCTACAATTTTTGGCCACTCCCTTCCCCTTCCCCCTTCATTACACATTGAATGTAAATAAGTCTCAACGAGCATGACGAGCCCTCAGAAAATAGGGAAGGGAGAAGAAGCAGGTTTACCTATTAGTAGGGATAGGAGAACAACCCTGAAGATTTAAGATGGGTAGTTGAGTCATCTGACATTATGATGCATTGTGTTTTTTATTATGATGTGTACCGCTGTATTGGTTTTCCCGTTTTCGCTTTTGTCAAGCATCGGTACTCATGGTACCGATGATAATATTCTAGTCGATGATTCCATGTTTGTATATTTCCAGTCTTTGAAGTCCGTTATGTTAAGGTACTTTTGATTATTTGTTGATTGTGTGTAGCAATGCCATTGAGTTTCCATATTCTATCTGTGCGAAGGTAGTGTGAGCAGAAGTGTTGCCTCTCTGCAAATGATGGCGTTAAACTGTAACAGGTCCAGGAATATTCACATCCCAATATCGCAATATTGACGGTAGAAGATTATTTAATCTCAATTATAATAAATCTCCTTAAACTCTTGCATTTGAGGGTAAATATAATATTTTGAAGGAAAGCAAACCTGGAGTTTTAAGAATAAGATCACATGCACCCCTGGACACCTTACCCTACTGATTAAGCAAAAAAATAATTTTAAATAAAATTATATTTTCCAGCTTATGTCTCAGACTTTATTTCAAAATATTACAAGAGAAACTGCTATAAAGATTCATTCAAAAAGACTCATCCTTCTTAATCCTAATTTCCTAGTAATTTTATTTCATACATTTTATCATTGCTATTTAAATCGGCCGCATTTAAAAAGGCAACTAATGTTATATTGCCCACTTAAGAAGAAACAGTTCGAACGACTTGTATATTTCAGAAGATGGGAAAATTTGAGGAAGTATTAAGATGTGTAACACACATATTTATATAATAAATAAGAATACATTACGGCTAGTGCATACATGGTTTTTGTTAGATGACGAATATTTGTCCGAGGTGGTAAGGGTTGGCGTAGCGAATTCCATATGTCGAGGAAAAGTCACCAGGCACACCTTACCGTTTTTTGTTTTATTTTTATAACTTCTTTATACAATAAAATTTACAAAAGAGTATTTTTCTGGAAAAAATCGTATTCCCGGTTTAGCAGATTTTACTGCATATGTTGTGGGCAATTCGAAAAATGGGCATTGTGCACAATATGAGATTGAGCGGGCAATATGAGAAATGTTACCAGATTTCCTATGTTGCCCGGGCATTGTTAGGCAATTTGGTCTAAACCTACCTTTTTTCATTTTTAATACTTTTATATTAGTTTCTTTAAGCATAGATACCAAGGAACCAACATATAAAATAGATTTTAGAGAATTTTCAAAGAAAATCGAGCTTATTTATCATCAAATATTACATTATAATGCTTTTACGTATTACTTTACCTAATTTTTCAGCCATTGAAAGACATTTTTTTAGTGTTGTGTAAGTACTTTATAGTTATGCAGAGTAATTAGGTAATAAAAGTTTTTACTTTAAACAAAAAAAAAAATAGAGTAAACTATGCAACTTAGCTGTAAAGTGACATTTTATTTCTGCATAAATTTACTTATTTACAAGCGATAGCGTCAATAAGTAAGTTCTAAAGCTTAAATTCTAAAAGCATTATATTGGGTTGAGGAATAATTCATGAGCGTTTTTTTCAAATTTAAAAATGCACGCAGAAATAAAATGCATCAGCAAAATGTTTTATGTTGTTTGAAAGAGAATTTTTTGCTCTACAAGATAGTGTGTTTTGATTTGTAATTTTTTTTTATTTTTATGTATTTTCAGATCATTAAAATGGAATGTCAAGTGGACAAAACTGAGCATTTTCGACACCATTTGCTTTTTGCATTTAAAATTAAGGTCAAAATTCCTATTTTTGAAGCGCGAAAACTAACGGCGGGCGGTACTTTCAGGCATTGCTCCTTCTCCATACAAAGCACAAATCTCACGAACAGCTTCGGCGGCCTTAACACCTCGATTAAATGCAAAAGCAAATGGAGTCGAAAATGCTCAGTTTTGTCCACTTGACATTCCATTTTAATGATCTGAAAATACACAAAAATAAAAAAAAATACAAATCAAAACACACTATCTTGTAGAGCAAATTCTCTTTCAAACAACATAAAACATTTTGCCGATGCATTTTATTTCTGCGTGCATTTTTAAATTTGAAAAAAACGCTCATGAATTATTCCTCAACCCAATACTCTAATGTAAGTTTAATTAGAGCTAGATGTAAAGTTGCATGTTGCAATTTGCTGCCACGTTCCACACAATATTTTATCTGCGAACAGTAATAAATCAAATATTTATTACATTTACGTTTATATTTACATTTTCTTTGACTGATAATACAGATCTTATCATCGAGAAAGTTGATCACAGAGTAGCGCTAGATTTTGTGTTTGACAGTTCTTTTAAATACGCTAACACAACGTTTCACTTACATTCTTTACTTTTTTCTCTGAGCACCATTCTTTGAACACTTCATATGCTTTGACATACCTACTTCCTGATTTGCCGGCTAGTAGGCTCTCTTTGGCATTTGTAGCTATTTCCAAAACATCCAGCGGGGTATGTTCGAAAAGTTCGTCTATATCTTCGACGATATTCATCACAAAACGCTGTAGAATCACTATAGAATAAACTAACTTTTAAACTGTAATAAATACGGGTTCGAATGATAAAAGTAGTAAATGACTTGACAAAAAAAGATGAGATAATAATAAACCCAAGATAAAAAGTGTTGTCTTTAAAATAATCAATAAAATTTAATTCTAATTAAAGATTTACATTACAAACTGTTTTATTTTAATTTTAATTAGTTAAATAATGTAATTATTCATTATATAAATTATTAAATAAATTCAATAGGCTTTTTATTATTAACTAATCAGTTTACAAAAATTATCTATTAACTTTCTTTACCAGCATAGGCAGGGGCGGTTGGGAAATGCTACTTTCCTGCCTAGGCAGGTAAAGTGCAGTCATTCATGACTAATTACCAGCCGATCTGGGAAATGCTACTTTCTCGCCTAAAATTAGTTCAGTAATGCTTCATTTTCCTGCCGTGAGCAGATAAAATAAATAAACCTAACATACATAGTATTATTTTCCATAAGAAATAATGTATTAAAAAATAAATAAAGGATACAATAAATAGTACAAAATCAATATTTTTAGAAATAAACAAATTTAAAATACAATGGATGTTTTAAAGAGTAAACATTTATTTCTACTAATAAAAATTTTATATAACTGGAGTTCTTTTAGATACTTAAAACTATTTGACTTATTTGCAATGAGTAGTGCAAGTAAAAATATGTCTGACCGAGTAGAAAACATGCTAGTTTTTAAACTGCGTAGGCTTCTGCGTTTTGTAGAGCATTGTGTTTCTATCCATGATGTCCTACATCCCTGAAGATGCCTCCTACAGTGGAAGCGAAAGGTCGGATTCTTCATCTACATTGACGCGGTCACCACCGGAAGACCTAAATCTTCATGCTAGTTTTTATTATATATGAACTAAAACTATCATTGGGTGATAAAATTAAATCCAGACCAAATTTCCCAACCTAGGGCGGGCATTGCGCACAATGTCCGGGCAAAGTGGGTAATAATAGTTATTTATGCACCAAGGGAGTAATGAATGCTATTATTTACCTGAGCAGTTAATTGGTTCCTAAGGCGTAAGCCGAGGGAACCAAAGTATTTAACTCCCAAGGCGAAGCCGAGGGATTTATGTGTTTAACTCCCGAGGTGAAGCCGAGGGAGGTAATCGCGAGGGGAAAAATAACATTTTACTCCCAAAGTGCATACAAGATTTTATTTCAAGATAATGATGATTTCAAACAAGATAGATATGATTTCATTTTATACAAGATTTAATTAATTACGTTGTGTTGTATTTTATTCTATTTTTTTTGGGTCGGACCCCCTTATAAATGTTCTGGGTGTAGAGCCCTAAACAACTTGTTTTGACCTAAAACGAATTTTGAGCCAATAAAAAAACTTTTAGTCGGGTCTCCTTATATAAATTTTGGGGGTGCCACCTCTGGGAAAATTTAAAAAAATTGATATGATTTGCATGATTGGTCTCCATATTAGTAAAAAAAATAACACATTGTCTCATTTGTGCCCACTCATCACTACTAAAACAATTGTTCGGTCACCTGTATAAATTTAGACAATGCCACCCCCCTAAAAAATTGATATAATTGGCTCTAATAACCCAATAATAGGAAACACTTTTGACTCCCAAGGGAATGAAAAGTGCTTCTTTACTCCCTAAAAACTAGTCTATAAACTTTACATTATACACCGTCTGGAGAGAAAAGCTTATTTAGTTATATTTCAAAAATTGCCCAAGAAGACGGGGCATTGTGCGCAATGCCCCCATTTCTCATACTACCCATATACATATTAATATAAACTCATTATTTTGATAAAAAAATTAATAAATATCAAATAAGGACATCACGTCCTCATTTGGTGCATTTTATGGCAAGTAATAACTACAATTTTCACTTTTACTGTTAATACTGAATGCATCTATTGTATTTGCACATATAGATTAATAGGTTAGCACGCATAATAATAGTAATAAGTTTTTACAACAAAAAATTACATCTATCTAATTATAAAAATAATACCAGTTTAAAAAAACCAATCCTGTCTATGTTTTGTGCACTCTTACATCTAGAACTAGAACCTGGTACTATAAGAACATATATTATATCATATATGTATAATATATTAATGTTAATAAAAAAAAATAGGCGGTCACCCGGATACACATTACCCGAGTTATTCAACTCAAATCTGTGTCATCCTCGGTATACAATGCGTCACGTAGTCTTACAAAAACTCTAGCACCATTTATACCCCAGTATACATTAAGAAGTGTTCGTTTCTTTAAATACTTACCCAGTGAGTCATAAGATTACTAAAACAAATCAATTACGCGTTCTATACGTCATATGTGTGACGCTATAAAACCAGTTAGATTTTAAAGCATAACTATTCCTTTTTAATAACGTTAGAGCTTTTGGACTGTATAAATTGTAATAACAATTAAATTAATGAAGACTTCAACCTTGGACTTCCTGTTATAAATTGCAATAAATTGATGAAGACTTCAGTCCTTTTGGACTGTTATAAATTGTAATAACAATTAAATTGATGAAGAAGTCCTTTTGGACTGTTATAAATTGTAATAACAATTAATTTGAAGACTTCAGTCCTTTTGGACTGTTATAAATTGTAATAACAATTAAATTGATTGAAGACTTCAGTCCTTTTGGACTGTTATTAAATTGTAATAACAATTAAATTGATGAAGACTTCAGTCTTTTGGACTGTTATAAATTGGATAACAATTAAAATTGATGAAGACTTCAGTCCTTTGGACTGTTATAAATTAATAACAATTAAATTGATGAAGACTTCAGTCCTTTTGGACTGTATAAATTGTAATAACAATTAAATTGATGAAGACTTCAGTCCTTTTGGACTGTTATAAATGTAATAACAATTAAATTGATGAAGACTTTAGTCTATTGGACTGTTATAAATTGTAATAACAATTAAATTGATGAAGACTTCAGTCCTTTTTTTAAATTTATTGAAAATAAATTGAAAAGGAGCTTTCACCCAGGGATCCTGAGCTTCTTCAGTTCTTAAAAAATTACAAAAATGAAAAAGTTTGAAAATTAATAAAATTTTGAAAGTTTTTTTTATGTCACTAAGTAAATAGATTTAAAATGAAATTACAAAAAAAGAGGGTAAAGGAAAAATTATGATTTAAAGATAATATTGTAATAAATACTACTAAGATTGTTAATGTCTTGTTTTTTGTTCATACTGTCTTTATCAGCTTTTGTATAGAGCGTTTTGAAAAATTTCATTTTGTCTGTATGTGGTTCTGTATGAAGTATACGTCAGTTTTCTTTGTATTGTCGGTGGTTAAAATTTGTCGTATGTTCTGATAAGGCCGTAAGGCTAGAGTTGTCAAGTATTTGATTGTTATGTGTGTCAAGTCTTTTTTTTTTTGAAAAAAGTTGAGAGGTCTCTCCTGTGTATGCTTGGAGCAGTCTTTACATGGTATTCTGTATATAACATTGCATCGTTGGGCATAAGTGAGGGGGTCTTTTAATTTTGAAAAATATTTAATGTAGAAGTTAATAGGATTTTTTTAAAGCAATTTTGATGTTGTAGTCTTTAAATAACTTATTTAATTAACTTCAAAAAGTTTAGCGATGAGTTCAAATTATCGAATTTATAAGTTTGGCGGATAGGTAGGGTAACTAGAATGACAGGGGTCCGCTAAGCACCATTTATCTACAATGGGGGTCCGCGTGACTCCAATATCCCTGGCACAATATCTCACTCTGGCACAATATTCTCTACTCTAGCTAAAAGCGGGGTTTCAAATTTATGAAACTACGAAAATATAAGAAAAAAAGTGTTTGAAGTAAATCAATACAACTTAAATAAAAACAAGTCATTTTTCAGTTTAAAAAATAGACGATAAATGTGATGTTGTTATGGCCTGAGGGCACCATTGCTAAATTTGCCCACGAGTTCCACCTCTACCAGAATGAACATGGGATTGTCATTTATTTTTTATTCAAAATGTTAAAATAGAAGATATTTTTAAACCATTCTACCCATGAATAGTCTGAAAGATCACCTTTCTTTAATCATATTCAACTGTAGCTGCGTCATTTTTTTATTCTATAATTTAAAAACAAAATATGAACAATATTTAATTTTTAATCTTTCTTAAAACTAACTTAAATACGAGTATCAAGTCAATTAAAGTTAAAATGAAAACAGTTATTACCAAGGAGAAAAAAGAAATGAAGAAAAAATGTATAAAATAAAAGCATACATAAATATATAAGATATTTATATATAATAGCCCCCCCCCCAGAGGTAGAAGCTGGATCAGTTAGTCAGTCAGGGGAAGAATTTAGAGAATTTTTTGCCTTGGGAATTTTGTGCAAAATCAAAAAATTTTGTGCAAATGCGGTCTAAAAGTGACTTTTAGACCGATCAACAAAATCTGGCTTATAACCTGCCAATAAACAATTAGTAGCAATGTCTTATAGTTCAAGAGCCAGGCCTAAAAAATGTGACTCATTTTGTACTACTTCCAAACCAAATATTTCTGAAAATATGCTTTTAATTATGAAGGAAAAGCATAGTCTGCCTATCCAGAGTGGAGCCCTTCATATAGATGCGCTTGCTCAAAATATTAGAAAATCAGACAAATTCCAGTTTTCTTGTAATAAGTGGTTCCCTGTGAGCCGTGTGCAATACATAAGATAACTTTTTTTAAGCTGATAAAATTTCCTATAAAACGAGTGTTTTTTCGTCAAAATCGGATGAATTCAACTTTTTTCGTCAAATTTCATAACAAGTTATGAAATTTGTTAAATGGCCAAAAAATGCACAAAAAGACAATATTTTTCCAAATGTACTGACTTGGCATAAATTAACCATTTTTTTAGTGTTTTTGAAAGAGCCATAACGTTGGTTGCAGTCATCGGATTTTGTGGATTAACCACTCGTTTCTTAGAAACTTTTATCACCTTTAGAAAATGTTCTATTCATGACCCACAGGGAACCAATTATTTTGTAAACATTAGTTTTTCATGTCACTTGCAAAATGGATTATTTGTTAGTGTAGAGCCAAAGATGAATTGATTTACTGATAAAAATAGATAAAATTGACTTCTGGGGCGAAGCTGAGAATGGAAACAACAATTTGATTTACAAGGCAAATGTTAATTACCTGCTGAAGCGTACACTGCTTCTGAGCACAACATATAGCTACTATTTTTTATAGTAAGAATTCTTTTTGAAAGAAATCTGATTCTGTTTATATTCACTATTCACTGAGTTACTATTGAACTTTGAAGGCCAAATATCTTGGGTTTCTATTCGGAGGTTTATAGTTCCTTTCGTTTTTTGACTAAATTAGGGCATAAACTTGTTCCGAGTTCCTATTTACTATACCTTACTTTAAACATTAATACAAGGTAACAGAAAATATCCTATTACAATTCATCTATCTCTATACAGATGTACAAATAAAAAAAACTAAGAAGTTATGTGTTTAATAATATAAAAAGAAGTTTAATTAAAACTACTCTTTAAAAATAAAATACCCATCCTGTGCTAGCCTTACAAAGAAAGGCTCGCCAATAATTGAATAATAAATTACTTTTTAAAAGACCAGTTACATAAACCAATAAATGACTACCGCTATTTATTAAGTAGTAGTAATATATATATATATATATATATAATATATATATATATAATATATATATATTTATATATAATATATATATTATATATACTGAAAAAAACAAGTAGATACAAGATAGAACAATTAGATAACAGTTATATTTATATATATAATATATATATATATATATATATATATATATATATTATATATATATATATATATAAACAAAAAGAATTAGATATGCCCGGAGAAGGCAATAAATCGAAAATTGATCTACCTACTATTCCTTCACGTATTTATTTTTACCATACATTTTAATCATGTGGGCCGCATGAGCGTAATTTTCTGTAGAAAGCCAAGATGATGTTGAGATTTTTGTTTATTTAAAAACAGTTACTATTCAGTAAATAATAGTAGAAAAGGTATAGAATTATAAATCTGGCATATTTCACTCATCCGAGATTAATTTTTTAACCCTTTAGAAATATTGGTATTAATATAAGATATTTATTCAACCCCACACAAATATAGCCTCTAGCACACAATATTATAACAACTATTTATCATAGCATTATATAAAAATATTAGAATATAACACATAAATGTTGACCTATTCTCACTACAAAAAAGCCGTCAATTTTGAACAGTGATAAATCAATCGGAAGAACTATATTTTCAATGCAAATATTACTTTGATAAATTACAATAAAAAAAATATCCCTGTGACGTCACCCTTATATCATTTCTTCAGGGATAGGATGTTAAATAGTAACTTCAGAGTCTAAAAGCATAGCTAAAACCTATTTTTTATTGCTAAATAAATAAATAAATAAAGATCTTTAATTCATTAAATCATTTACATGACCAAGGAAGATAATTTTATGAGTTAGTGGTCAGATAGGTATAAAAACACAAAGTTTGAGCTTTCGGACGTAAATTAGGCCTTCTTCAGGAGTAGTATATACTACTTCTGATGAAGGCTTAATTTACGGCCGAAAGCTCAAACTTTGTGTTTTTATACCTATCTGACCACTAACTCATAAAATTATCTTGTTTAAATAGTTTGGTCAATAATTTTATATTACATTTACATGACAATAGATTGCGTCCAGAACAAAACTTAATAAATAAATTAAAATATTTCTTTGGACAGTAAAACGGTTTATTAAATAAAAAATGTTTAATATCTTTTTTAAATAGTTTGAACTCCAGTGTTTGCGGAAGTTTACAATGAATATTTTATTCCTAAAACAAACTGCCCCATTTCTACCTTGCTTAGCCTATGACTTGGAATGGTAAGTACACATATATTTCTTGTTATATAATTATGGTTACTAGCATTGTAATTATAATTGAATACATTTAATTTAACACGCAACACAACATTTAGTATATACAAATTTACAACTGTCATCACTCCTGATTTCTTGGACCTGGGCTTGCATTCATCTCTATAGCCAGCTTTAGTGATGATTCTTAAGGCCTTTTTTTGAATTCAAAGAATGTATATTTACACTTGTGTTTTACTCAAATTTAGCATAAAATTGTTTGAAGTGAACCAATGCTCAATTTTTTTACTTCTATTCTCAGCCATTTTCTTGAGAGCTTTTTTGTTTTTATTAGAATAGATAATAGAGTTGTCGTCAACGAAGGAAATTAGATTTTCTTCAAAATCATCCATGTCTTCCGGATCATCAGGGGACAGAGTTGTCATGTAATTCTCCAGATCATTGGCATCCATTAAATAGGCGAATGGACCTACTACTGTTCCCTGTCTGGCTCCAGATTCTAATTCCTGTAAGTCAGAAGTCTGTCCGCAGTATTCCACACACTGTGGTCTGTTTTCATAGTAAGATGTGAGCAAGTCCTAAGCATTTCCCTCTATTCCTAAGAATTCAAGCTTATACTTGAAGATACAGTGAGGCAGCGTATCGAAGGCTTTACTTACATCCATTCATGTCAGAATACTAAATTCCTTCTTCTCCATACTATTAATGATCCTGTTAATCACCCGGGTAACAGCTTTTATGGTAGAACGATCTGTTCTGTAGCCAAACTGACTATCGCTGAGTAACTAGTTAGCCTCCAAGTAGCTCACTAGTTGAACCTTAATTACTAGGATTTTAGTAAAATATTGGTACGATAGAGATAGGTCTATAACTGGATGGACAGTTAATGTCCCCCTTCTTGTAAACCAGCACCACTTTAGATATTTTAGTACATCTGGAAAATATATATCAGGGCTTCATTAACCAGTTTAGTTAATGATGTAATCAGTACCAATGCTAGATATTTTATAAGATTATTAGATAATCCATGGGACTTAATAGTGCTTTATGTACCAAGAGAGTAAAGAATGCTAATTATTGCCCAGAGCAAATAGTTGATTCCAAAGGCGAAGGCCGAAGAAACCAAAGCATTGAAGCCCGAAGCAAAGCCGAGGGATTTGTGTTTTTATGTTCCGAGGCGAAGCCGAGGCAGGTAATTATTGCGAGGGTAAAAATATAGCGTATCTAAAAACATAAGATTTTATCTACAGACGTAGACATCATTTAATTATTGTTATGTTATTTTCATACGTTTTGTTGTATTTTATTTTAATTTTGGAGTCGGATATTTTTATGGGTGCTACTCTCAAAAATAAAAAAAGAATATTGCTCCAAAAAAATGTATTCTGGTCTGAAACGAATTTTGAGCCGAACGGTTTTTTATAGGGCCCCCCTATTGTGGTGCCGCCCTGGGAAAGTGATAAGCAAAATTAAGTGATAACCTTAAATCACTCTTACAGGAGGTTTCAATGAGGTTACATAGTGCCCCTGAAAGCCCCGATACGATGTTTCAGGTCTTTCAATGTATTGAGATAGGCCATGCCTCCTCTAGTATATATCTCTATGTATGAATCAGCATAAATTATAAAATTTCAAATACTTTAATAAAGTGTTGGGTACTCTTTTACCTAGTTACCCACCTAAAATCACTTAAAAATAACGTATTTTGGAGTGTGTTAGGGAAAATGAGTTAAATAAAACATTTTGGATATTGCAGCCTATTTTATGTTATGAAAAACAATAACAATCTGACCTTATAATTCAATAAATTGGTTTATTCTTTTATGTTTAAAAAACGTAATGTCAAGATGGAAAGATTGTTTAAAACGTATGTATTGCAGGGACTGGAATTTTAAAAACTGAAAGACTGTGCAGTAAGTGTGAGAAAAATATGATGTTAAACGGACCCCAAGAAGAAATTATGGGATTTGGAGGTGCAGAAATTTGTGGTGCCGTTGGTCCTCCTTATTTCATGTTGGATGTCCTCATATCTCATTCCACCATGACACCAGAAATAACTCAGCATAAATGCTTCTTTTAAAGTAACTTTAGCATTTCGAAAAATGTGCAGTTAAAGCACCTGCCGATTTCCTGCAATTTTTCTTTCTGCACCTCCAAACCCCATAATTTCTGCCCTCTTGGGGTCCCCTTAACATCATGTCTTTCCCACACTCACTGCACAGTCTTTCAGTTTTTAAAATTCCAAGCCCTGCAATACATACGTTTTAAACATCTTTCCATCTTGACATTACGTTTTAAACATAAAAGAATAAAACAATTTATTAATATATTAGGTTTGTTTAAATTACTTAAAACGAATGGCTAATTAAACATTTTTTTCGTGTGCACTACTTAACTTAGTACATTTTTGCAAATGATATTTGTTTTCCCCTTCAAATATTAATTTTAATTAGTAGTTTAACAAATTTAACCTAATTTTATTGAATGTAATAAAAGCAATCGTAATTTTAAGCAATACACTGTCGTCTGCATTTTCTTCAAAATATAATAAAAATGTGGTTTACCTTTACTATAGTTTCTTTTTTCTTTAACTAAATTATTTATAACAATTATTTAACAGATTTAATACAAAATCATTAAATTATCACGCACATATATAAGTACGAAAACACGATAAAATGTAAAACTTGCCTAATGTTATCAGGGTTGCCAATAAAATTAAATAAAAATACCTAAATCCGAAAAAGGCGCATGCGCAGTTATTCTAATTTTAGCTATTTTTTATTTTTTGAGCTAGCTATTAGCTGATCAAGCAGATCTGATTTTTTTTACATGTGTCAGTATAGGAGTTTCCCTACTAATTTTATACATTACTTTAGTTATAGATTGTTAAAACTACAAATAAAAACACAATCAATGTACAGGAAGCCGAAATTGATTAACTTATTATAACCTTATCTCACTCATAAAGGAGGTTTCAATAAGGATGCACTGAGCCACTGAGAGCCCTAAATTATGTTTCACGGCTCCCTAATATGCCCCATCTAATATATATTATCTCTATGTTGTTAAAAAAATAATTTTATTTAAAAGTGAATTGACTCAAATGAATAAAAAAAAACATGAATAGAACATTTTAGAAGGTGATAACATGTACTATAAAACGAGTGTTTAATAATCAAAATTGGATGACTACAACCAAAGTTATAGCTCTTTCAAAAACACCGAAAAATGGTTAATTTATGCAATGTCAGCAAATTTATTTGAAAAAATATTGGCTTTTTGTGTATTGTTTAGTCATTTAACAAATGGCATTTGTTAAATGGCAACTTTAGTTGCAGTTATCCGATTTTAAGTAAAAAACACTCGTTTTGTAGTATCAGCTTTAAAAATTGTTCTCTTCATGATTTACACACGACCTATAAGGGATTTACCACTTATTGAAAGAAATCTGTAATTTGTGCGATTTTGTAATATTTTGAGGGCGTGCATTCATATGAATGGCTCCACTCAGGATAGGCAGACTATGCTTTTCCATCATAATTTAAAGGTATCAGAAAAGTTTGGTTTGAAGTAGTATACAAAATTAGTCACATATATTAGGCCTAGGCCTTGGACTACTAGAGATGGGTTTTCATATGTCCATAAATAATGTCCTATAAAATATTTAACCTCAGTTAAATATTGAAACATCAAAGTAACCTGATCAGCTTCAATTATCAAAGGAATAATACAAAATTACAGTAACAATAATAAAACACACGGTTATAATCGCTTGACAGCGTTGAATAATAATGCATGGGAGCCAATAAGGTTAGTCCTGGATATTAAACAACGCCCATGATTACAAGAGGGGCCCTGTTGGTTGAATTTTGAAACATCTGAAAAGTAACCTGACCATTAAAGTAATCCTGACCATATTCGATTATCAAAATAATCAAATAAACAGAACAAAAATATAGTAACTTATTTAGTAGAACCTTTAAAATACAAATAAAAACACAAACAATGTGCGGAAAGCCGAAGACAATTGATTTATTATAACCTTGACTCACTCTTGGAGAAGGTTTCAATGAGGTTACACAGAGCCCCAAGTAGACGTTTCAGGTCTCTTAATTCAATGAGATAGGTTATGCCCCCTCTAGTATATATCTCTATGTCAGACCAACCACATTGATTTTTCGAGCATAATTTCCCACACTGTCAACTGGTTATAATCGTGTATAATACTATAATGATACAGAACTTTTATAATACGAAATAAAACTCAAGCAATGAGCGCAAACCCGGCAGTGATTGCTGTATTATAACCGCAAACAATATAAGATAAGGTTACAAAGAGGTTAAACAGAGTTCTGAGAATCCAAAAGAGATGTTTCAAGCCTCTTAATGTATTGAGATAGGGAAAGCCACCTCTAGCAATCATATCTCTATGCTCTAGTATGATACCCCATACAATCAAAAATGTATAAAGCTTGGGAAATACCGGCTTTTTAAAATCTACCTAGTAAAATGATTAAGAAATTTACTACCTAACGTAAGCTACCGATCAGTCATTTAAACTTATTAATCATCAATTGATAATTCAATTTTTAGAAGAATATTATGTGGCTCATATGACTCACTGTGTGGCGGTAGAGATGGAAGCGGCGTGGAGCCACGCCCCTGTTAGCTCGACGCGATACCTCAACCTTCAGTTAACTTCTTACCTTCTTATTATTATCATGGTTTTTGTCAGTGAGCGGACTGACTGATTATTATTTATTTGTTTTTTTTTAACATTTATTTTTATGAGTTGTGTACTATATTTTGAATTAATAGGATAGTTTGTCTATATTTCGGTGTGCCTTAACTTTAGTCTGATTTGTGTGTATTTTTTCTGTTAACGATGGCATCTTTTATGACGGATAAAATGTCCAACGACGAGAAACAAGAATTACGTGATCAATTTACGACAGTAAGTATAATTCTTCATTTTTACTCAATAAATTTTAAATTATTTAATAAACGATAGTTACACGGAGTGTGAAAGTGTTTAAGTCGCGTCTGCATACCTCGCATTCCAACTTGGGAACAAATTTTTTCTACTTTTGCCGACGATAACAATAGCTTGTGAATTATTTAGAAATCTCCAGGGATCCAATTTCCCCTCATAATTATCCAAATTGGAGTCAATACTATTTGTAAAACAAGTTAAGTTTGATGAAGGAACTGGTGAAGCGGACTTAAGAGATAAGGCAGGGATTACCCCACAGGGAGGGACAGTGCTTTGTATTGTCAAATTATTATGACTAATGGATAATTTGATTCTATTGAAATGAGGTTGATTCGTTTAGTCCTGCTTATCCTCTACAGACTTATAGAATCTTCGTATTTGTTTGGGTTTTGTTTTTATCCTTCAAATAGACTGTTGTTGCATTTTGAAATTTGTCACTATTGTTTGGGTGTAAACACTTGTTATTTGTTTATTACCTCCTACAATGGTGAATATTTATGAATCGACCATTTGTGTACCATCCATTGGTAAATCTTTAAACTTATAAGTGAAACCCTTTTAAATTAAATCTTTCAATTTAATTAAATTATTTAAGGGGGTTTAAATACAATTTTTTCTTCAGCGTATTCGAAACTAGATGCGTTTATTTAACCATATTTTTACATGAACCTGTTTTACATGTGGGATTCAATCCTTGATTGAATCCTCTAAACACCAGAAACATTAATCGTTATAACATATCTTGTACAAAAAGCATACAAGGATTCATTTCTTATAACCTCAACATACTCTTGGAAAAGGTTATGATGAGGTTACACAGAGCCCTGTAAAGATTTATCTAACCTCCTAATGTATTAAAACAGGGTACGCCCCCTCAAGTAATATATCTCGATCCCTTACCCTGATAAATAAAGGTATTCACTGTATACCTGTACAGACCTATTGTTATAAAAATAACCAAATGGAAATTAAGACTTTTATTTGTATCAAATAAAATGTGTCTCTTTGGCTGTGAAGTACTTGATTTCAGGACTGGAGGTTTGGGGTCCATAGTTGGGACTATATTTTTTTATAAATCGTATTAGTATTAAAAATATTTAATTGGTACTTAGAGGATAGTGGGTGCAATTTACCTGAGGTGGTTCCTGTAGGGTGAATACTCAGATTGTCCAAAACTCAAATAAACGTTATGTTATTCTTTACTTTAAACAAGTCTTTTGATCTATGTTTGCTTTGTTTCTGTTTTGTTTACTGGTTGGGTGTAGCAGGTAATTCAAGGGTGGTTTTTCTCCCTCTTATAATTGTGATTTGTATTTTTCGACCATATTAATTAGCATTTTTTTGAACTTTATACCCTCAGGTTAAAGAGCTAAAATCTTGGCATTAAAGGTTGTTTTGTGATGAGGTTTTGTCGTTCTGTGTCTGTTTATAAACCCTCCTTGTGTATTTATCTCTACATCTTGTGTTAGAAAATTATTGGGTGTTGGGGTAAACCCATACCCAACTACTCATCCTCTTTTTCTTCATCTTTTTCGCACTTTCGTCTGTTCGTTGTCTCCTTTAATTTTCTTATTTGTATTTTGTTCGTCTTCGGGGGACATTTAATAACAATTTATTTAGTCCCGTAGCTGATCTATGTTTTTTCGCTATTCTAGGTTACTTCGCTTGATGCTGCTTAGCATTAATTGGTTATTCCAACAAAAATCCTGCGTGTAAGATAACACTACCTGTAAATTGAAATTATAACTTTTTAGTTATAAATAATATATATTTCCTATTGATATTTTATAGGGATTATTCATTCCTCGAATTAATATTTAACAATTACATGTAATTATTAATTGATTGTTTATTCTGGAACAGTTTGATATTTATATATATATTATGCTGTGTGTATTATTACTTGTAGGTGGTTAAATTTAATTATTTTTTCTGAAATATATTTTTCAAGTAGTATATTTTGTTATATAGATAAATAAGTAAAAACCTTTGTTTTTTATAACTATTCTTTTCTAATTGGTAATTATTATATAGGTGGTTTGTTATGCTCCTTTTCGAGTTGTTTTCATGAGTTGCAATATTTATGTTTTATCTGGTCTAGCATTTTTTAGATATTTATTTATTTTTTCTAAATTTTTTACCTTTTTGTATTTTCTTTTTTACATTTTTTATTGTTTTTAATACATTTTTGGTACTACTTAGTTCTTAGAAACACTGAAATGGATTCGGGTGAAATTCCTGATTGGTAATGATTTTAATTGTAAGTAGTTAAAAATTTAGTGTAAAAGATGTGAAAGTAAAAAATTGTACTATGTAAATCAACAGTTTAAATAATAAACTGCATTTGCTTAGATTATAGATAAAGTTTACCTTCCACTGTTTCGCTTATTGGTGGGTACAAATAAACAGTTTTATCTTTATTTATGCCTTTGGCAATTTTTTCCCATAGTTTTAGATAATTTTTTATTTTTAATAATAATTTAAAGGTTTATCTTTCGTTGCAATTTTTTTCCTGTATTTTTAAAAATTAGAAATGTTGTAAAATTTTTTTGCTTCGTTTAATTACTTAATCCAAGGAGATTCATTAGAGAAATGAATTTGTGTGAGAACTCTTTGATTTCACTTCCATTGAAAGGGCCTTGTGTGAAAATGAATGTGGAATATTTTTATTTAAAGCATTAAAAATAATAATTATGGACTTTAACTATTAACAATTGGAAACAGAGTCATGGGTCATGCGAACTAAATATAAATTTTAATCCTCATACATTTTTAACCTAACAATTACAACTTTTTAAAAAAAAATTTTCTTATTTTATTTTAATTTTTAAATTCCTATTTTCCTCCTTCTTTCTATCATCTAATTATTAATTAAGATTGCATTTTTTAAAGGCAATTCTTCATGTTCTCATGAAGATGTACGTTAATTATATTTGATGATGATTAATCTTTATGACTTGATCTTTACAACATTCCGTGTTTTTTCCTTATTGTATATTGTCATAAATAGTTATTCGCATTGACTATATATTTGTGTATGATAATTTTAATTCTTAACGATAAAATAATTTTAAACAAAGCTTGTGGTTTTATGACCTAAATATTAAAGACAGTGTTTGTTACTTTTTTAATTAAGGAGTATGGTGGGTGGTTAGGTTTCGCTATCTATTAATAGATGCAGGTTTGATAAGATAAGATTTTATAATATATATTATATTATTAATATGGTTAATTGAATTTTAATTATGAAGTAAATAATTGAGGTTGATTTATGTTTTTTTCCGGATCACTGGTTATTACCTGTTATGGTTATGGAGGGATTTCTAAATATTATTGTTTTTAGAATATGTAAGGTAAAGGGTGAGTTGTCGTTTTTTTGCTCTAGTGGGAAATATGTTTTTCCATTATTCGTAATTGGGATTTCCTGAATCATCCCGAGGTTCAGGATGTGTTTTAAGACTCTAGGGACAATGTATTTAGCAGCCGTTATTGATTAGATTTTTGGATTAATATATGTACGCTATATATGGAGTAATGGCGAAAAATGTGGACATGTATTGCATCTCATTATCTAGGCATCTAGTTGTTAATTTTTAGTTTGAATAGATTTAACATGTAACATTTTATTGTAAAAAATGTTGGTTGTTAAAAAGAACTATTAAGCAAATAATACCATGGAGTTATGGATTATCAATCTTGGTAGATACATAGTTGCTTTTTTATATTTTGTTGTACAAATAAAATCATAGCTAGGTGTTTCTGGTTTCTTCAACATAGAGTTAGTTATATCTATGTGTTCTGGATTTTTGGGATTATTTATTTAGCAGGCGATCGAGGCTATGTCAGCTACCTTTGAATGGGTGACGCTTACGTCAAATATATAAATTACATATTGTCTTATATCTTTACTTGATTATCGTCTTACAAGAAATAAAGTTCGTATGTTTATCAATTACATGTTTTTGTCTTGCGTTTTCTCTTTGTAGAATGGAGAGCGGAATGCATAATTTTATATTGCCTGAAGTCATTCTTATGATTTGCCTTTGGCTGTTCCTTTATTGATTATTTAGGGACATTTATAATACGATTCTTTCTTTTTTCTTTCGGGTCTTTATTAATAAAAGCTTGGGTAACAAAAGCAACCTTTGGTTAATTTGTTTCACTAATCAAACATTTTAAAAAAAAATCTACAATATTTTCATATAGTTGGTTTAGATCGGTTTTTTGTCGGTTTTGTCTGAAAGTTTTTCTACACCTTGTACTGTCTATTTGTCTGGCTTAAACAAACGGTTCAAATTGTTTAGATTTGTTATTTTTTGTGTCAGTTTTAGTTCTGGTTTTATTGAGTTGACGGGTTTATGAACATAATGCTAACAATCCGTGTTTTTTTGTACTCATAGATTTGACAATTCATGTCCTTGATCTGTATATTATTGTGTTAATGTGGATGATGCACTGCTATAGACAACACACTATGTGCTCTATTATGAGTACCGATTAGGCCTCTTGTTAATAGTTATTAAAACATTTGTTTATTCACTAAGATAATGCGGATGTTGATTTAAAATAATAGAGATGTTCGCAAATCAATTCCAAGTAAAGAAACGGAAAATTTAAGATTTAACATATAATATTTTTAAATCTACAGTCTATGCGTTTTAGTTTTATAAATTCCCAGGTCAGTATTAGTAATTTTTTGAGTTGATTGACCATTCAGGTTAGAAAGGCGTGCTGTCCGTTAACCCCTTTCTGGCGTTAAGAAGATAAATGAATATTTCCCTCTTAGCCTACCATATTTACCTTTGCTGTATGGTTTGTGGAAATGATAACCGGGGCTTAATGTTTATTCTTTTTTCACGTTTTGTTTTGTGGTTCTTCTTTTTGGGTTATCATCGTCGTGAAAAACTTGCTTTCAGTTCAACAGATTAATATCTTAAAATTTATTAGTTTAAAATTACTAACGTTTGTGCACAAAAAAGATAATGTAGTGAAAAAACTTTCTCTGCCAGGTAATAGCTATACGGTAAAACAAGTGATAGCATTGAAATGTATATTTGTTGATTTGTTATATCGATTAGTTTTTTTTCCCGCTCCCTTTTGGGTTGCAGGGATTTTTTCTTAAAGTAATCGGGGTGGCTGCCTTAACCTGACCGTGTCAAGTATTTTTAAATGGTATCAAGTAGACTGTATAAATAATTTTGCATTATTTTGATATATAATTGATGTAATTATCTTCAATACTTTGATTTTATCTTTTTATTAAGAAGTCAAGTTAAATCAATATTTCTGTTGACACTACATTTTAAAAAAATATTTGGTTTGGTTGTTGGTTTGAAGATTCGTGTTGTGTGGTGGTTGTTTTTGGTATTGTTTAACATTTGCTTGAAATTGATTTTCCATTTAATAACTCTAATTTATCGTAATGAGATAAGCTTAATTTTATGGAATTGTTTTATCTACTTCAAGAGTAAAGTGTTGTGTTATTGCTAATTGGAAGTACACATTTTTTTTATTTGTGGGTGTAATATAGGTTAACCTCCATAAAATCATTGGGGTGATATTTTAAGATAGAAAAAGTGATATAGATTGTCGCGAGTGTCGTTAAGGTAGAGCTTTACTGGGGGCAATACTAAAATATTCATCGATAAAAAGTGGTAGGTGGGTTTTTTGAAGAGAGTAATAGTTTATGGTTCGTTTAATAAGTAAGATTAATCACGGGTGAGAATCTGTCCATTTGAGAGATGCGAGGTAGAAAAATAGAATTTACTGGGGATATGATAAAAACGTTTTAAACAGTTCTTAGAAATAATTACAAGTACATGCATAAGTAGAAATATATCACTAGAAGAGATTTCGGATAGCGCTAGGTCTCAATACATTGAGATTAGTTTTTTTAACATCTGGCTCTGTGTTACCGTTTGGTTGTGTTTCATTGTAGGGGGACCGTATTTCTCAAGAATGTATACAGGTTATTGAATTAAATTTCAACTTTCGTTTTGTGCTGCTTAATATATTCAAATCAATGTGTTGGTTCTCATGCTTTCCAGATTGTTTTGTATTATAAGCAATCTCTATAGCAATGTGTCCTGTTGATTTTGGTATTAGTTATATGATTAATACATGTAAAGTGTAAATTTGTTCAGTGTTACTTTTCCAATTGTTTTAAAATCGCGGCTGATATGAACTTTGCTGTCTTAAATTGTATAAATTGGCAACTATGTAATTATCTTTTATAACTAGGTACCTTATAAATAAAGTGATGATTTAAAAGAATAATCTAATAGAGTACTTGCACATTTTTTTATGCATTATATTCAGTACGTTCATATATTAGAATTAAAAAATTTATACTTTTGATTATGCAGCAAAAAACAAAAAATATATTTAGAAATGTTCTTTTGGCGGAAAAACCGGCTCGACTGCTTGTGTGACGTCAAGATGTAAGAAATACCGCGTGTAGCCCTAATATTCACTAAGAGCAACACTATAAGAGTTTATTCTTATACTGTCTACAAGATGACTGAGCTGCTTGTAAACGTCATCACCGTTCTTAGGCATTGGTATTACCTTGGATTTAACATTTCTGGAAGTTGTTTTGTTTTCAGTCTTCTTTACATTCGTTTGGAGACTGAAAGTCAACTGTTGACCTTAACGACTTATGTTCTAACTAATAAACTCCCATCTTACTTTTTAAAGGTTCTTATCCAATTATTCCGGTTTAGCTATTGTTTCGCTGTTTCACCCACTCTCTTTCTTACCTCATTCCTCTCCTCTCCTTCTTCTTTAATTTATTTCGTCTATTTAAAATTAAATTAATTTTTTTACAGCTAAATATATTTTTAAAACACATTTAATCATTTTATGAGCTACAATTTTTTGTTTTTAGAATTAAAAACAAATTAGAATTTGTGTTAGTTCTCCATGATTGCAAATTTAATATATGATTGCAGCACTAATAACTTAGTATTTGAACATCCTTCAAACATATACTCATGTTAATATAACATGAATATGTATAGAGAGGGTAGATACGATAATATAGTTAAAATATGAAGTAAAACTGTAGTGGTTTTTTTTCATGTCTTATTAGTGCCACATTAAAAAGAATAATCTAATTTATAAATTAGGCTGTTATTTTGTTGCTCTTAATAAGCTTAATTTTCTATTAAAAGTTTGCTCAAAACATTTCTTGACTTGTATTTTAAAAACTTAGATTGATAAATAAATAAATACCCATTTATTATTTTCACAAAGTAAGTTAGTACGTGTATAAAAACATAACAAAAAATATAAATTCTTACTTAAAATGAAAATGATAGATGTTCAGGAATTTTTGATATGGATATAAATATTCTCTTTATACTTTAATATGACATTATATATGAGTACTCATTCATAATTCTGAGTTATTATTGCTATGTCTTTATTTAGATGTAAAGGCAGAGGGTAACCACTTGTCTAAACTCGAGTAACCTCTTACTTTTATGTAGCCTACATGTACACTCCATAAGTAACACTATTACACACATCATTTTATGCCAAAGTAAGGTAAACAGATACTATCCTAACTGGGATTGGGATGCTAGCAGGAACAGGCATTACTGTTTAGAAGAGAGCATGCTCTCTGGGGTCTAAGAAGCCCCTTAGACGTCTTAGCCAGTTTAGCTTTTTGGGACTATAATCCCTGAACGTTCATGGATTGTTCAATAAGTCCATCACAGAATTATGATTATGAATTCATAGGATTTAAAGATTAACTGTAAAAGTTAATCTTACCATAAACCACTTGCATGGTAAAATCTCCCCGTCAAATCTTTGACACTATCCCCCTCCTTTGGACACCCTTGCAACCTATCCTAAAATATTATGCAACCCCTTAGTGATTGTTAAAAAGCAAGAGGCCTTTAGCCTCCTTGCCCCTTGATGTTAGCGCTAAGGCTGGCTTTGCGGCCACATGGTTTTTTTACTAGGTTATTTAAGGACATACTGCCACGCTATTAGCGAATTTTCAAATGTATTAGTAAAAAAATGTGATTTGTTTACATTATGTTATATATGTCAATAAATAAAACCCGAACCACTGATGATGATAAAAGTTTAAACTTTATGCATGTGTTAACCATACATTTTAGTACATATGTTATATATATGTACTATATTATATTCGTATATAATATTAAGACGACCAAAAAATGTTTGGAAGTTTTATGATTTTTTGAACTTCTTGCTTAGTAATTATTGTGGATTAATTACGTCACACATATTTCATAAACTATAGGGTTCGAGACATAAGTAAGGTCGATTTTTGTACCAATTTTTGTTTTAATCCAAAAAAGTGTTCGGAAGCTATCGTGTCCCAATGAAACATTTAGGCACAAAATCTCATACATATATACATGCACACACATTAATAAATGACTTTTATGACCAACATACATAATTAAAGGAATAAAATAATTTATCTTTAAGAGGATATATATATATATACAGGGTGTACAAAATAAAACTCCCTTCCCGAAAGGAGGTGGTACTACAGCTAATTTCCAACAAAAAACTTCATATTAACTATAGTCCGATTTTCAACCGTTCTCCCACAAGGTCAAATTTTATGATTTTAAAAAACGCGTTGACTTAACTTCATAAAATGACCAATTGTGGCTAAACTATAACTGCTAGCTTCAAAATATTGGTTTCGTTGGAAAGCTGAGAAAATTTGCTATAAGACCACTCACTTGTATTTTCAAAAACAATTTAACATAACAGCCAAAAATTTGCATGAAATCAAAAATTAGTAAAATTTTATGATTTTCCAAAAATTTTGAAGTTACTTTGATGAGAAACTAGCAAACTTGAGAACCTCTTGGTTTCAGGAAAACTCTTGTTTACTCCTCTTTAATCAATACCCATATCATTATACGTTGATACGGTGATTTTTTCAGAAAAAGCAAAAATAGGCTCAAAAACACGCTAAAAATGACTCTTACAGAAGTGATTTCTGTATAATAGTCCAAGAGCCAGACGCAAAAAACGTGACCGTCTAGCCCCAAAGGTTTAACCCACTAGATCGACTTATTCTGGCTCCCTGATAATGAATCAGGTGGTCTGCCGTTTCAGATAAGGGAATTTTAGCCCGGGGCCTCTTTAAAATCCGAAAAAATGACCCCAAAATTCTGTTTTCGCCCAATAACGGTGTTCCTATTGATTTTATCTAAAAAGTTAAAAGGGTTGTTTTTTAAAGTTTATTAAATTTGTGATAAATCCATTTTTTAACCATCAAAAATCGGTCCAGTAAAACCGGAGATACAAATATTGAAAGATTACCGAAAAAACATCTAAAAAGCATACATTTTTGTCCATAAACGCACAAAACCTTAAAATGTCATGTTTTTCCGTATTAACATGTTTAAGAATTAGGCAGACTTAAAAATCATGCATATTCTGTTAAACTGCAGGTAATTAGAGTTTTGTTCTAGAGAAATAAGTCAGCACAGCTCTATAATGTTGTGATGACTTAATGACCGACATATAATGCTGAAAAAAGTGTATTTTTCTAAAATTCAAGTTTTAACCTATCTTTTAATCTTGGACTATTATACAGAAATCACTTCTGTAAGAGTCATTTTTAGCGTGTTTTTTGAGCCTATTTTTGCTTTTTCTGAAAAAATCACCGTATCAACGTATTAATGATATGGGTATTGACTTAAAGAGGAGTAAACAAGGTAGTTTTCCTGAAACCAAGAGGTTCTCAAGTTTTGCTAGTTTCTCTCATCAAAGTAACTTCAAAATTTTTGGAAAATCATAAAATTTTACTAATTTTTGATTTCATGCAAATTTTTGGCTGTTATGTTAAATTGTTTTTGAAAATACAAGTGAGTGGTCTTATAGCAAATTTTCTCAGCTTTCCAACGAAACCAATATTTTGAAGCTAGCAGTTATAGTTTAGCCACAATTGGTCATTTTATGAAGTTAAGTCAACGCGTTTTTTAAAATCATAAAATTGACCTTGTGTGGAGAACGGGTTGAAAATCGGACTATAGTTAATATGAAGTTTTTTGTTGGAAATTAGCTGTAGTACCCTCCTTTCGGGAAGGGAGTTTTATTTTGTACACCCTGTATATATATATAAATATATATATATATATATATTTCTCAAAAGTATTTATATATTCTTGATCAGTAAGTCTCCCTTCCCAAAAAATTTACCTCTCCTGCTACCCCCTTCCATGGCCCTAATCTCATAAGTTCATTTTTCTTTTAAATTTTGCTAAAATATTGCATTCTTGATTTTGTGCATTCTTAATTACCACTTACTTCGTTTATTTAATGGTTATATTTTAATTTTATTTTTGTCCTTGGATTACTATTTACTACATTTCCTTCAGCTGCTTTATATTACTCTATTAATTGTTTTTATTATCATAAATTTACTATTAAATATCTTTATCTAATAGTTAATGTAGTTGAAATATATATGTAATAAACGAGATAAGAGTAATTGGGCAGTTTTATACGTATTGTCGATTTGACATTATTTAGGTTTATCTTTTATATTTCTAACAAAGTTTCTATATATTTTCTCGCAGAATATTTTTTTAAACAAAATTTGATCAGAAAGATTAGGGTTAAAAATTTACTTTTTTAGAAGACAATTTTTATGTTTGGATTCTACTAACTTAGCTTTTTTTAACTGAGCTGACTTATCTCAAGTCAGCTTAAATATAAATATTATTCCTTAAATAAATATTAAATAATATAAATTAAATTATTTTAATTTTAAAATATTAATTTAAAATTTTTATTTTAATTTTAAATATTAATTAAATTTATTTTAATTAAATATAAATTAAATTTATAGTTAAAATAATCATTTAATATAAATTTTACTCCCCTTAAATAAAATTATTTTATTCCTTCAGTAATGTATGTTAATGAAGCCCTTAAATATAAATTATTTTATTCTTTTATTAATGTATGTTAATGAAGCGCTTAAATAAAAATTATTTGATTCCTTCATTAATGTATGTTGGTCATAAAAGGGTGTAGGTAGTCCCTGATCTTTTTTTGTCAATCCAAGATCACAATTTCTGATAACTTAAAAGGATTTAGCTGGAAACCTTATGGTAAACCCTTCTACTAAGTTTAAGGAATGAGATTATTCAAGTTTATTAAAATAGCACCCTCCGTGTGATCTTTAGAGGTTTTCTTTTTAATAAGTTATTGCTAAGAAAAATAAATAGAAATAGTTACTCTAACCACACAAATAATGAGAATGGAGGAGGGGGGCTAACCCAGTTGGTCCTTGGCAGATGTCGGATAGTTCAAAGTGGTGTGCAAGCATGCATGAGTTGGGAATCAGATAATTTAAAGGATTATCTGAACAATTGCATTTGGTTTTATTGTTTAATTCTAAGAGATCAACTAAATTGATTGTGCATGATTGAATAAATTAAGAAATTTAATTAAGAAATTCAATGGAAAAAACGGGTATGGGGTACCTCAGAACTTTTCCTCAACACAATTTTAGTTGTTGTTTTAGTTTGTTGGAAAGCTTATAAAATTTCATAAAAATTAATGCCATTAATAAATTTAATGTGTCATAAAATATGCCCTGAATTCTTAGTCATAGGTAAAAAAAATAAAAATAATATTTTGATGAAAATACTTTTTTTTATGTGTTACCGTAAGTAACAAACAAAGGTAAGGGTTGTCAAGTTTCAGAGAAAACTCCTACAATTATTACTTTTTCTATCAATAGTCATAGCTCTACCTCTTCATTTGCCGGTTTTTGAGAAATTTTTATTTTAGTTTGAAAAACTTGCTTGGAATGCTTTAAAATTAAATAAAAAATAACATTATTTCTTTTAGCACCCTGCATAGCAGATTTTATATTGAAAAACAAATTGGAGAAACATTTCAAGCTTGAGATGATTACCTAGTGTTAGCTGTAGCGATAATTTTTAACTATTTCAAGTATTTAAAAACTGAGAAGTCTGAGAGTTAAATACTTGCTTCAAAAATCAATCTATTAGTGTAGTTTGCTATCCGGAAAATACTTTTTATGACATCATTAATCCGCAATAATGAAAAATCATAAAACCTGGTAAAATATTGCGATCTGATTAAGATTTGGCACGCATGTAAAGATTATTTGCATTAGTTCAATTTTGATCAAATGACATGTGTACGTTTTTCAAAAAATTGGAAAATAACCCAATTGAGTTAATATTTGGTTCAAGAGTATAAATTTTACGTATTAAATAATTACACCAAGTTAACTTTCAATAGGACAAGTACATCCATGATTTTTGTTGGATCATGAAAGTTAAGCAGCATTGAGCGTGATCAGTGCCTCGAAAGGTGACTGCTGGGAATAAAATGGATATATTTACTATTTAAGGACCAGCGATGCGAGTCCGAAGATGAGTTGTATAAATTTAATGACTTGTATATTCTGAGGACGAGCAAAGCGAGTCCGAAGCAGGGAGGATGAGGGAAGCAAATCCAATGCGATGAGGAATAGTTCCGAAGTACCGTGTACCCGATTTTCTTACATATATCACATTAAACCCTGTATATGACTACATGTGTGCTCAATTTTAAATCAATCAAACCATTTTTCCTCGTTTTATAAATTTTCATAAAACGAACATTTTATGACATCATAAAAAAATATTGTCCGGATAGCATAACTAGACCTAAAGATTGATTTTTGTGCCATGTTTCAAATATTTAGCATTAACACTCTGGGAGCTACAATGATAACTGAACACATATACATACGCTCACACATAGAGACAGACAACTTAGTGAAAACCACCTGTAACAGATAATTCCGGTGGCATCCTGGTTTCAGATTTTTTTTGGTAGCACAATATGTTTCCTATTATATACCTACATCATAAATGTAGAAAAGTATTTAAATAATATTAATAAAAAAATTAAAATAATAATATTTTGATTTAATTTTATAATTAATTTTAATTATTTTTATATCAGCTCTTTATGTTGTAGTACCTATATTATTAAATATTATTTTTTAAATTCTATTATATTCTATTTAATTTTTCTCGTTTAATTTTATTTTATATTTATTCATTTTTAATTTTTTTTGTTTTCAGATTGATACAAATGGGGATGGTTTTATTGATTTATCAGAATTAAAAAAAGTTTTAGATCTATGTGGTTTTAAACTTCCTGGTTGGCAGGTGCGTAAAATGATTGAAGATTATGATGACAAGAGAGCAGTTAGTCATAAAGGAAGATTATCATATAATGAATTCGAACAGGTATGTCTGTCACTGTAATTTTATGTAAAAATCTAAAAATCACCATAAATAAATATATAAATAAGAGTATGTAGTACACTTAAAAAGATCCCTGTTTGGATTCTCTTGTAGTACTCACTAGAGTGGTAGTATGGAGGTGTACGTGTTAGGATAGATCATTCATTACATGGAGGTTCAAGAAAATTTCATGGATGGGGAGAGGGTAGCTTAGGTCCTTTCTCTCCTTTCTTAGTAATAATAATTAACATAATGTAAGTTAAGCATTTCTAGTTTAGTATGGCATCACAAATTACCATTAAGTAGTAATTTTCAAAACAACAAAACCGGTCTGAAGTTTATACAACTACCTTTAATGACCAAAAAATTAAAGAAAAAAAATTTGGTAAATTATCGGGGACCCTGAAATACGGCCGATAGACAACATATGTCGAGTAGGGTGTTGTTTTCAATGTTTTTTGAGGTGCTGAATTCAATTAAACCAGTTTTACAGTCAATATGACTACTCAAAGCTAGGGTTCCTAGGTTCAAATCTTGGGTACCGGTGCTAATTTTTTTTATCATCTCATTTACAGTATTTATGTTTATAACTACAATGCTGGCGCCGAGGTCCGCAAGCCAGGCATTTTTTTTTGCAATGCCCGCTTTCTTGCTTATCAATCCAATTTTTGCTTTATTATATATTTAATAACCTAAGCAGTAGCGTCACAACTTGTTTTTTTAATTTTTTCATTATGGCTGAACTTCGGTATACGGTGCACCTTGCTATCAATACTATATATCAATATATTTTTAGTTTAGAGATATGACGTAGGAATAATCGATATATGCCTTTTCTTTTACGTTTATGAACGTATTTTATTATTTTTTTAAATGTTTTTTTGTTTGTTTTTTTATTTGTTGTAAAATGGTTTATAACTATTTCATATTTTTTTATGTTTTTATAATGTTTTAACTATGTTTTCATAAGAATAATCGATGATTACACCACATCTAATTTTATGTTACGGTATTTTTGTGTTTGTTATTTTCAGGTTTTTTATTATATTTTTGTTGTTAATGTTTTCATTTATTTGTTGATTGGTTTTTTTAATGTTTTAATTATAATTAATAATTTAACGACGCTACTTACCTTTTAAGTGCTCAGTTCTCGTTTCGTGTCGCGTAACTAAAAATATATAGATATATAGTATTGATAAACAGGGTGCACCGTATACCGAAGATTTACCTTTCATTATTTATTTTTTTTTTTTTAAAGAAAAATGCTTTACAATCAAAAAGGACATATATAGCAATAAAAATAATAATATACACTGAGATTGATAGGAATATTCTCCCCACAAAAGAGCCACTGAAGCTCTGCGCTGTGGGGAGGAGTGTTTAGACCACAAACATTATTGTCTATTAAAAGATAAAATTACAAATAATGGCACAGGTGTGAAAGATATAATGAAATGTTTAGTCATAATAATTATAAAATGTATAGACTATGTACAGTATTACTTTCATTTATGAAATTATAGAGATAATAATATTTACATTACTATTTTGTTTTTAATTACAAAAACTTTTTATTTTAGATTAATAATTTTAATAAATTATTTTATTTTAATAATTTTTTATGAACATACTTTTTATAAATTTAGTAAAAATATTCATTGATTTAGAGTTTCTAATATGAATAGGTAACTGATTGTAGTTACTTGCAGCTACATAGAGCCAATGTTTTTGGCCCATCGTAGTATGCTTTCTCGGAATTAAGTATAAGTTTTGTTGAGCTGATCTAGTATGAGCTGATCATTTGTATATTTGATAAAATGTGAGGAATTGGGTGGAAAACTCAAGGCTATCCGATCTTACGGTTTTCTTAACTTATATGTGTGGGAATATTTGTTTTAAAAACTTCCCACCTTTGATTTAACTTATATTTAACGTAAAGATTGTAGGAGCTACTTAAGGATTAATGGAAAAAGTTTTCTTTGGGTAATGTTGTTTTCTATGTAACAATTTTTGATTGTTTATCAAAACTAATCCAATGATTATATTCATTAAGTGTGAACAATAGATTATAGTTTGTTGCAATGACATATTTGTATAAAATCCTGCTCTCCAAATTAGGTTCTCTAGTCTCCTTTTTAGGTTCAAATATTTTTTTTGGCCTAGAAATATTTTTTTTGTATTGTTATTAATTATTTTTCTTTATTTAAATGTTAACTGTTAGAAATTATTTTCATTGTCTCATTTGTATATTTGATTGTGTTCTTTATTCATTTATTATCTATTTAAAGTGGCCAAGGCCAAATTAGGCTCTGTATAGTTTTACAATTAAGGTAATATAAATATAAATTTATTCTCTAATATGTATATTTTTATAAAAAAATTAAAGTGATAATATTATATAGGTATGTTTAAGAATAATTAGATATTACAGAGTAAAATAACCAAATTAAAATTATTTTGATCCTAATTATTAAAATAATGATAAGGATAATTAGTAAATATTTTAAAGGAGTAAATTAAATATAGTAAATCTAATTTAAATGATTATCTTAATATGCATAAAAGATAAGAGTCTGATTGTCAAATATGCTGATCTCAGCAATAGTAAACCGTGGGAAAGATTGTTAAGGAGGGGGGGGGGGGGAGTTACCGATCAGTCCTACTAAAGAGTTCAAATGGTGAACATGGGTTAGATGACTAGCCAAAAGACAGGGGCATCAATTGACCCCAAACAACAGCGAATAAAAACTAAATCCAGCGACCCACACGCTTGGCTCTAAGTTTGTGCTCTGTGTGTTTAGTATTGCTCATAATGTTATTTTAATCTTGGTAAGTCACCTCTCCTTATCTAATAAATTTGCTAAGATTCTTATCAAAGTACAAGTCATTCATTATCTTTGTTGTGTTTAAACTCATTTGTTAACCTATATACAATGTTAGTCATAAATACTCATAGCTAATAATTTTTCATTACATTATGTTTTAAATCTTAAGTTGAAAAAGGTTCATCTATGATAGTCTAAGTAATTAATAGCCCTACTTGACTCAGTTGAATGATTATTATTATTATTATTAAAGATTGGGGTTGGAGTCGAGGATAGACCCCATTTGCACTGCGACTGGAAGTCTATTGTACAATCCCCTCAATTGGTCCAGGTCAGAATAATCCTTTTCCCCGGTCTAGGATCTTTTTGACCAGTGTTTCATTGGTAGAGTCAAACCAGTTGAATGATTGATGAAGTAGTTTGTAAAAAACTTAAATACACGTATTATCAAAGTTATGAGTTAGTTTTTTCTTTTGGCCTAAGACAATGCTCTTCTCAGTACAAGATTGTCCTCTCGCAAGCATACCAAGTCCCCCGACTCTACAACATAATAGCATAAACGTTCTTATGCTTTAATATTAGGTGTGTAATTTTTATTTTTATTTTACAGTTATGTGCTGATTTAAAAGCTAGTGATGTTGCCAGTACATTTAAACAAGTTGTATCCAAGAAAGAAAATTTAGAAACTTTAGGTGGAATGTCCGATGCTTCTAGTGAAGGTAAATTATTTAAAAATTATTACTTTTTCTCATTTATGCCGTACAGGGTACCTTGGAACTTTTCCTCGGATTCGCTACCCTCATCCTTGCTGCTTTGAACAAGCTTCACTTGTTCTCAAAATATAAAAATAACCAAGCATACTGCAGTTCGTCTTCAGACACCCTTTGCTCGTCCTATATTCGTATTATTCCTAGTGGTCACCCATTCAGGCACTGACCTCGCTTGATGCAACTTGACTTATGTGGTCAAACAAAAACCGTGGATATGCTTGCCTTATTGAAACAAAATTTAGTATATACTTATTTATTACATAAAGGGATACACTTGTACCAAATTTAAACTCAATTAAATTATTTTCCAATTCTTGTCATTTTTTTCAACGTATACAAGTTATTCGATAAAAATTGAACTTATGCTGATGATGAGATGAAATTTGGCTCATATGTTGGTCTTATATACGACTACATGGGTACCAAATCTCATACTGATTGACAATTTTTTTCATGTGTGGTGAATTTTCATTGTGCCATTATTGAGAGTTAATGGTGTCATAAAAAATTATTTACCGTATAGCACAACTGGTCCTAAAGATTGATTTTTGTATTAGGATTCAACTTTCTAGCATAAATGCACTGGGATATACAATGAAAACAGGGAAACACACTGTGTGGTTTGTAAAAACCACTTAGGTTGTGTTTAAAACACGGTTGAAATCTTGGTTTTGAATATTTTTCCAAACACTATATTTTTATCATTTGATACTACCGAGTTTTGCATGAATAGTTGCTATATTTTTCCTATATACCTACGTTATAAATGAGGAAAAATAAATAGGGAGTAGGTGCTGGCACACAGTATTAGGCATCCTGAGCTGGTAAAAAAGGTTTATGTTTTTAAGTGTTGTAAATTTCAAAAAATTTAGATAAACCTCTTCATGAAGACATTTTATGACAGGGAAGAAGTTATTTTTCCTGATAGTTATGAATTAGGGTTTTTTATAAATTTGTGAGGGTGCAGCTCTGGTTTTGATTTGAACAGCAGACGAATTTGATCTTTATTATTTGGTAAATTGGTCTTACTAAGGATTGTTTAGAACCTTAGTCAGACCTCATTCTTCAGTAACAAGGTCTATTATTTAAGGCCTAAATTTACTTAAAGTCTATTTTATCTATTTATATTTCAGGAACTACTCATTCTGTAAGGTTAGAAGAACAGCTTGCTTTCTCTGACTGGATTAACAGTAATCTTGGTCATGATCAAGATCTTAAACATCTATTACCCATTGACCCTGAAGGAAAAGGATTATATGATTGTGTTCAAGATGGTATTTTACTATGGTATGTTTGTTGACTAATAATGTTTACATTTATAATAATAATAATTCTTATTCCTCACATTACAATATCTCTACTTTGTCTAGTGACGTCAGAAAATCTTAAAAACTAAAATTAAATTAAACAGTCATATCTTTGATAGAAGATATTTGTCAACAGAAAAAAGGCTTTTTCTTGAAGAAGATTTTTTACTACTGCTTTAAATTGTTGATGTGGAAGTTGAGCGATGGATTCTGGATATCTATGAAACAATAATGTTTAAATAGCCTGCTGGTCAAAGCATGTTTCACTAGCTTACATTATAAGCAATTTTAGTAAAGTGAATTTAAGCACGGTAACTTTCTTTAAAGAAATAAATAAGCTAAAAAGAGTGATGTGGGTTTGTTGATTAGAACAAAAATAGGGTATGACAAATCTTGGTTAACAAAAATCTGAAGTTTTTAATTTAAAAACACATTACATTTTTTTTTAGTTTCCTAGATTTATTTTTTTAAACCTTGGGTTTTGTTAAGTTTACTTAGATTTTTTTTAACAATTTGTTGTTCTTTACAAATGAAAAAAATGGGTGTGGAGTACCCTTAACAGTTCCTCATTACATCAGTACAAGTCATTAAATTAACACTGCAACACTTCTTTGGACTCGCTTCACTTGTCCTCAGATAGTAAATACATATGTTCCATTCCCAGCGGTCACCCATCCAGTTACTGAATACGCTTGATACTGCCTAACTTCATGGATATACTTGCCATATTGAAATGAAACTTGGTGTACTTATTTTTTATTTAAAGGTATACACTTGCGCCAAATTTCTCAACTACAATTTTTCTGATTTTTTACAATTTTTAAAAAAAACGTACACAAGTTGTTCAATAAAAAAAATGAACTAATTCTGATAATGAGATAAAACATGGCTCATATGTCAGTCTTATTCATAGCTACATGCGTGCCAAATCACAAATTGGTCACAACATTTTCCATGATTTATGCTTTTTCAAAATTTTTGCTGAGTCATTATAGTGGATTAATGACGTCATATGTTTTTGGATAGCACAAGTACACCTATAGACTGATTTTTTTTACAGTTTCAACTTTCTAGTATAAATACCCTAGGAGCTATGTGATAAAAGACACATACACACACACATGCAGACTGACAATTTTGAAAAAAAAACTTCTCAGAAGGTCTTAAGAAACCTGAAATGAAAAATTCAGGTCTCATTCTGGTTTTGAATTTTTTTGCAAACACATTATTTTTCCTATACGTATACAATATAAATAAGAAAAAGTATAAAATCTTGTGTAAAATCTTTCGCAATTTAATCCTTATGTCATTTGTTTATTTCAGCAAAATCATCAACCACTCCTGCCCTGATACCATTGATGAAAGAGCAATAAATAAGAAGAATTTGACAGTTTATACTAAATTGGAAAATTTAACACTAGCCTTGATATCTGCCCAATCAATAGGTTGTAATATAGTTAATATAGATGCTCATGACTTAGCCAAAGGAAAACCACATCTTGTTTTGGGCTTACTTTGGCAAATTATCAGGGTAAGAATTTTATTTACATTACAGTCTATCGTCTACTTTAAAAATCATGATAGGTCAATTTAGGCACTGCCGATTCTAAAGAAAAAAATGCCTGCTAGAAGGGAGCGGGAAAAAACTATGTAAACAAATTAGGTTATTTTACCCGTATTTTCTTGACGATGTTTTTCTTTACATTTCTTTTGTGTAGTTTTATTTTGTATCATTTTTATGATTAATTTGATAGTAGTTTTCGAAGAGATGTAAACACAAGAAGAACCACAAACAAAGTTAACAATTGCCGGGAAGAAGGTTATTTCCCTTCAGCGGTTATGGTGGTAGGGATTTTTTTCTCTTTTCAAGGAAGGGGTTAGCAGCGGCTTCTCTGATTGGTCAAACTCCTTGTCCTTGAGGATTTTTAAACTAAACGATAGACTAGTATTTGTTTTGATTTGGTGATATTTTTTTATAAATTATTTTTCATCACTTCATTCTTTATTATTTTATGTTTGGAAACATCAATAGTTAACCCATTACAATAGTGGGAGAAATGTAGGAATTTAAATTACAAAATGGTACTTCTATGGAGTGTTCATTCATGCTCTGTATCATTTTATGTCTAACCTGATTTGTTAGATACCATCAATCATGCTACAGTTTTCGGCATATATTATTTATTTTATATCATTTTCTCTTTTCTTTGCACATATCTAAGCATTAACTTGGCATAAATTGGCTCTATCCACATAGACATGTTATGTATTAGTAAAATTTACTTATGTATAAATTAATATTAAATTAAAAATAATATTCTATTTTTATAAAGCTTATTCATGTGACTTATAAAATAATATAAACCCAACTCTGCATTCAATTGTTTAGAGTGTGGATTTTATTCCGGAGCATCTAATGCAGTTAAACTATATTCTTAGGTTACTCCACTGACATTCATTGCTAAATTACTAACTAAAAATAGATAATTATTTTTTGTCTCCTGAATATTAGAAGGGGTAAACGATATTTGCAGATAAGTTTAAATTTAACCATTGTTTATCATGAGATTCTTCTTAGGCGATTTTGTTTAACCAGTTTATTAAAGACATTACCATTGTATTCAGTTATATATATATATTTCTTTTTTTCTAGATTGGTCTTTTCAATCAAATTACTTTGGAGCACTGTCCTGGTTTACCCTCACTTCTCCTGAGTGATGAAAAGATTGATGATTTGATGAAACTCTCTCCTGAAGCTATATTGCTTAGATGGGTCAACCATCATTTAGAAAATGCTGGTACTAACAGGTAATTTGGTTTGATTTCAGATAATTTTTATTTCAGAGCTAATCACTTTTAGAGCCTAATCTTTGGTAATTAAGTTGATATTTCACTGCCTAAATAAAAAAGAAAAAGTTTGATACTATTGCCTTGGCAATAAAAATGTTGTTTTTTGATTGCCTTTAAATCCCAGAAAAGGATTGAGTTAATTTTGAATCCTTAATTGAGTTAATTCTATCCATCTCCTTAGTTCTAGTGTATGTAATTAGATTCCCTCCCCATGGTTCACACAGCTAATATTACCGTATTGAGATATCATACTGTATACGATCCGCGGATTTAGAAGTGTTTGTGAACGTACTAATTAATTACCTTCTAACCCCGTATCTGAATCCAGTCTGAGGAGTCCCCTCTCTCCTCACTTTTACCCTAAAATGTAGACTTGATTTTTTTTTAATGTTTTTTTTTAAATTTTTACACAGGCGGTGTAACAACTTCCAAGCCGATATATCTGATTCTGAGATTTATTCATATCTATTAAAACAGATAGCTCCTGCAGATGCTGATGTAACCATGGAAGCTCTAAGAGTAAGTCCATTTTCATTTTCTTATTTATTGTTTTTAAAAAACCAGCTTAGGTTTATCAAAACAATGCTCAACGCCTTTTTAAAAAAAGAATGGTTGGGTTTTCTGTTTTATGTTTGTATCCAAATTTTAGGGGCATCAATATTTAAAAGTTTTGGCTTCGCGTTGTTGTAAATGTATTTATTTTTTAAATAGGCAGAGTTTTAAATTATGTTGAGTAGATATTTTTTCGGTGATGAAAAAGTGTGGGAGGATGCTTTTTAATATTTTTCTTTGATAGATCTAATTTATATCACTTTCATTTTTTTTTCATACCTCTAATTTTTGGGAAAGAATGTAAAGAAATAGACACGTAATAAACATTAGAAGAAATGTGTGACCTGATTCTGTATGATCAACTTAATACTAAATTAATTGAAATTTAATTCTCATTTCCCCTTTAACCTCATAGATTCTATAACTTAAAAGTAGATACTTAAGCCCCACTAAACTAAAATTTTATAGATAATACTTTTTTTTTAACAAGTTCTTTATTGGCATAATTTATTTATTTGTGTACCGACATATTAATTAGGTAATTTGTGCCTTTTTATTTTATTTATTTTTGTGTATAATTTTGATTATTTTTTGGGTTGAGGAGTTTGTTTGGGTCAAGGATAATTTATATTTTTTGGTTTGGTATTTTTATTATTTATTTATTTTTTTTTTTTGGATTGTCAAAGATATTTTTGGTGGTGTTTTGATAGGATTATTTGTATAGGTAGTTGCAGGAGTTTCAAAAAGGTTGCCTATGCAGTCTGTGGACTGACTTTTAATGATTTAACCTGGCATTTGCCTGTAAATTGAGGGAAACCACAGAAAAACCTCAATCATTGATCGGACTCCGGGTCCTGGGTGTAAAGGTTATTTTATTTACGTTGGGGGGGGTTAATGTAAGTTTTGGTCTTAGATTTTTTTTTTTGAGGCTAAGGGGAATAGGTAATTTTTATAGATAATATAAAAATACCAAAAATAAGGGCAAGTTCAGACTCATTCAGACTAAAATTAAATCACTAATGTGCACAGTTAGTGACTGTTACAACTTTATTAGTTGAGAGATCCAATGTTGCTCCACCTGGATAGTATTATAAAAATATTTTTCCAGGGATATTCATATCCATCAGCTAGTATAAGCTGTAGCTGATTCTTTAATTGTTTGTATGATCTTTAGAATTTTACTTTTTGTATTTACTTAATGGAAATAATTAATAATATAACTTTATTTCCAAAAAAAAATCACATACATTAGATTTACAATACATGTTTTTACATAATAATTTTTAAATTAAACAATATTTTAAAGTTATAATTTTTATGTTTATTTGTGCTACACCTCCAATATGCAGAATGCTTGAAGCTGGAGGCGCTTACTTTTATTTAATTTATTGCAAAAAGATATTGATTTTATTATTTATTTCAATAGGTTTTAATAATAGGGGTTTGTTTCTGCTTTATAGGAATCAGACTTACAAAAACGAGCTGAGTACATGCTTCAACAAGCAGCTAAATTAGGATGCCGTAGTTTTGTTACACCCAGCGATGTAGTTAATGGAGTTTATAAACTTAATTTGGCTTTTGTAGCTAATCTGTTTAATAATCATCCTGGGTTAGACAAACCTGAAGGAGAAATTGAGGGGTTAGAACATATTGAAGAAACTAGGGAGGAAAAAAGTAAGTTTAATGTAATTATTTATGAGTTGTATGCTACAGATTAATTCACAAATCGACTAACTGGTTACAGTTAATCTGTAGAGAAAAAAAAGCTACAAAGGGCCGAAAGAAATTGATGTTCTATTGATGTATTTTAAAATTATAAGAACACATTCATAATCATGGATTAACAAACTTACCGTTTTCTTTGTGTGACTTCAATCTTAACTAATCTATAATATTATAAATATAAGAATAAGAAGTCTCTTGATGAATGAACTCGATTTAAATCTTCTTTTATTTTTATTACTTTTATGTACTAATTAGCCACCTCCGTGGTCGAGGTTGTTAAGACAGTTATTAAACTGACCTTTGACACCACAAAGGTCTGGGGTTCGCATCCCAGGTTACGCTCTCGGTTAATATAAGATTATTGTTCAAATAACTTGTCGCCAACTTCAGATTATACTTTGAGTGTAACGGTTGCCACAACCACTAGAAGTGGTTCCCGCTGGGGTTATCCCTGATGGGCCGCAAGGCTCTAAACGGGTATTATTATTATATGTAATAATTTGATTTGACCTAGTTTATAGTTTTGGTGACTTGCACCATCCAGTCTTTATTATGTCTGTTAACAAATATTCTGGGGCAGTGGTCCGCATGACGGGTGAATTTCCTTTGAAATGCCTTTTTATGTACTTAACAATCCATTTGTTGCTTAAAGATCTGGTTTATGCTTTATAACTTAAGCAGTTACTCAATTATCAAGCACTACTCGTAACTCAAAGGAAATGCGCATAATTATTCTGTTGGTTAATGGTGGCAGTGCACACCATTATTTGCACTATTTTAATGTTCAGATGGTTTCATGGTTGGTTTCTTTAAAGGTTTCGGCTCTTTTCCTTTGTACACTATACATTCAAAGGAAAAAAATACATAGAAAACGACACCCTACTTGAAATTTATTTTTATTTTTATTTATTTAAAGAGTTTTTAAAATAAGTTATGAAGATGTTGTTTGCTTTTCATAATAGTTGACTTTTTCCTTGTAAATATTTTGTTACTTGTGGAAATAAAATGTATTCTTATTGACCAAAATTTTGGTTTCTGGTAATTTACCATGGTTTTTTACTTTTTGGTAACTTAGAGTATTGACTTCGGACTGGTTTTATTTGATTCAGCATCTAAAATTACATAGAAAACGACACCCTACTCGAATACATACATACATATATATGTATATATAAAACCAATTTTTTATCAGCAGGGACCTCTGAAACAGATTTGTGTCGTGGTACAAGGTTTGATTCCTCCTATAACGCCTATCCAAGAAGTAATTTTTTTCCAAAGGAAATTTGCTAAAACTAACATAATATTTATGCATTTGATGTCAAAAACTTATGTACATCTCGTTGTTTGTACCAAAAATTTATTAACATGCTTTTAGTAGATGATTTTTTTTGTAGTTGGCTGATAAAAATTGAATAAGTTAAATTTGGGGAACATAAATGTTATTTTTAATTATTTATTTGTTATTTTAGCTTATAGGAACTGGATGAATTCCATGGGTGTAACTCCTTATGTCAATTGGTTGTACTCAGACTTAGCTGATGGATTAATTATATTTCAATTATATGATATTATTAAACCAGGAATTGTTGACTGGAATCGTGTTCACAGGTAAATTTTTACTTAATTTACTCCTTTAACTCTACTACTCCTTTAACTTTATCTTATTCTTTTAATTACTTTGTGTAATGGTTTAATATTAAACTGTTGTTTGGGTAAGATTTATTTTCATGATATGGCAGATAGGGTTGATTGACACCGCTGGTGATGACCCCACTCCCGACGGGTCACCACCTCTAGGGAGCGTGGGCGAACCTGTTCTACACCCGACCAGCCTAGGGCGCAATACGACGACCACTGAATCCTATGCCTATTGATGACGGTCGCCAATCTCTTTTTTATCAATTAACTGAGAAGAGACAAACTCTTGATTTACCGTGTGCAGATTCTACCCATACGAAGGACGGGACACCCCGGGCCCGATGCCCACCTACCGTAGGAAAAAGGGGAAAGGAGACCTCAGTCAACCCAGCGTCGTCTGGCCGAGCCTTGGTCCCCGGGTTAGGAGTAGAACTGGCCTGGACACCGCCTGGCCAGCCCCGGGTAAGTTATCGGAATAGGGCTGACCTGGGTACCACCTGGCCAGACCCCGGAGAATGCCGTGACGGGGGCCAGCCTGGATGCAACCTGACTGACCTACCGTCTAGCAGGGAAAATGGTTAAGGTAAAGAATTCATAGCCAGGACTCGTCCCGGACGTCGCCAAATCAACCCTGGCTCGGTAGGGCATCGAACACTAACCACCCACCATGGAACGGGGAACAGGAGCCTGGGAGAAGGCAGGTTGGAGAAAACTACTCCATAACTGTTTCCATAGCTTTATTCATTACAGATTAAAGCTAGTAGACAACTGGTACAGAGCAGTGAGGAAGAGGACTAGGGAAGGAGAGGAGAGGAGACCAGTACCTGGACGCTGCCTGGCTACTAGTGACTAAATTAAACGAGTCCTGGTCTCATCTCCCTACCATCCCCTCCAGAACCCCAGTGGCGTGGACCCCCCACCACTCTCACTAACTCCAGTGAGAACGTCCACCCCACCATGGTACTGCGGCCTCTCCCCACTCCCCCCGCTACACAGTGTCTACTAGCTAACTACCTTTTTACATTAATAATTAATGAATTTGACTTATTAATTAATTTGACTTAATTAACTAACTTAATTTCCATTCTCGATAGGCTAAGTCCGGAGATGGGAGTATTGGTTTAGACCTAGGAGACATAATGTCCTATGTCATGATATCTTGAAAATCTAAATATTTTGGTGATAACCTTGTTGACCAAGAAACAAAATTTCCAAGGTTTTATTTCTACTGTTAAATTCAGATGTGTAATGCATCATGATGTTGACTCTTAGCAATTCTCTCAATAACCCCACAAATTTCCCTTCAATTTCTTCAACATCATTCATACTGAAAGTGTTTGAACTTGTATTTTTTTTCATTAGCGGCTGTTTTAGTTAAGTTCTTTTTATTCTAAAAATATTTATTCTTCTTAGTTTATAAAAAATTATAAGTATAATTTACATCAAAATGAGCTAAAAGCAATTCTATACGTATTTAGAGTAAAAATAGACTTTTGTTTAATACTTACTCTTTGGTTTTTATTTACCATTTTTTCTAATCAATGGGTTTTAATTTTAGAAAATTTACAAAGCTCAGGAAATTCATGGAAAAGCTAGAGAACTGCAATTATGCTGTGGATCTTGGTAAAAAACTTGGATTTTCATTAGTTGGCATTGCTGGGCAAGATTTGAATGATGGGAACGCTACTCTTACTTTGGGTAAGCCCACATTAATACTATTTTTTCTTAGTGAGGTTATAATATTTAGTTTTTGTTCAGGGTTATTATACTTCATTTTTCATAACTAGGTGCGTTATACATACCTAGGCATATCACACGCGTATAATAGATGCCTTCAGCTCTTATTTAAATTAAAAGTGATGACATGAAATCTTAAATATTTGAATACAAGAACTGCCTAATATTTAAATGATATTTAATTATTGTTTTATTATTAGGCTTCAGAACATTATATTTATAGGAAATATGAGGCAACTGATTATAAAAGACAGAGTACAACAAAGCTGAATAAAATGTACTTCTGAATGGGTGTTTGTTTCTTAAACCTTTTAAAACCGTGTATTCTTTAACAAATTTTAGTTGCATTGAGCTATTGATTTTTTAATTTTCAGGATTAAGTACCCCTGATTGATGCCTTATCTTGGTTTATTTGTTTTATCGCTTGTCTTCTTTTTTATACACCTGTCAAAACATGCTTATATGCACTCGTCTTATGGTCAAAGATTTATTAAAAGGTTTTTAAATTGTTTAATTAACGTAATCCACAGAATCTCTGTCAAAACAACTGATGATTTAACAGACATCATAAATAAGCAGCATGTTGACAGCCTATGGGTAAACTTTTTGGAATAATTAAAAAAGTTAAACATAGATTTACTATAAATGAATAACATAAAAAACCACTTTTTAATTTGGTATGGCTTCAATTATGCAACATTGTTACCCACCCATTCTCTTCTCTTTTTTTCCAAATTTTGTTTTCCTACTATCCTTTTCATAAGTTAATCTTCAGTATCTATAGACTGAAGGGGCTCTGAAGTCCCTTCTACCTTCTAAATCCTTGGTATAATTCTTGTAGAGCTGCTATATGTTAGCAGCTCTTTTCCGCGACATTATTATAACCCTCTTGTTTTCTTAACTTCTACTCTAGCTTCATTTAAATTCTGATTTTATGTTATAATTTTCTTTCTATCTGGGTATCTCTTAAATATCTTTATAATCTTTATAAGATATTTTTTAATCTTATTTTATACCGTATTCTTCCTTTAGTTAGGATCATTGCATTCCTTTTTGTTTTATCTATGTTTTCTTCTCCCTATAAGCTGGCTTTTGTTCAAGAACTTACTTACATTCAGTATTTACATAAATAAAAAAATAAAAATAAAACTATTTTTATTTGCTAATAAGTATACAAAAATATACAATAGCTTGAGGTCATATATATTTTAATAAAATAGATCAAATAATTAGAATACACTTAACAATGCATGACGTAATTATTTATTTAATTAAAAACTCTGATAAATTATAAATGGGTTTTTTTTATGAGCAATTCTTTGCATTTTGATTTAAAACATTTTATTTCATCAATGTCTTATATATCTTGTGGTAAAGAGTTGTACAATACTACCCTTGAGTAATCTAAACTAAATTTATATTTTGGAACTTTTACTTCGGTTTATTCTTACTAATTTTTTTCATACAGTACATTCAGTTCTTTGTTTATTGTACCCTTTATTCCCTTTCATTTCTTTTCCCTGATCTACGTCTATCTAGTGTTGCAGTCTTATCTAATATAATTTTATTTATTGTAAAATATTAAAACTTATTTTTTGTTTTGTTTGTTGAATTTTTAATTAGCCTTAATATGGCAGTTAATGAGAGCTTACACATTATCAATTCTTACTCAGCTTGCTAACACTGGAAGTCCTATTGTTGAAAGAGAAATTGTCACTTGGGTGAACAATAAACTTACATCAGCTGGTAAAAAATCATCTTTAAGTGGATTTCAGGTAATTTTAATAAAATTACAAAATAAATTTAAATCTTGGTTATAACTTAAGGAAAATTTTTTCTTAACTCACTTAATTTCTATTGAATTAGAAACATCTCACTTGGTCCACCCTTGTTTAACCACTCTCACCAAACTCGTCAACTCCTCTAGCATTACCATACTCTAGCTAGGCTCACAGCTCTGGTTAGTCCAGCGCCACCTAACAAAGCACTTTGGTAACCCCAACACCAGTGCATGCACAAACTCATTCTATAACCCTTACCTGAAAGTCAAAGTTCTACTGTGCTACTAGGAGACAACTGCATTCAGAACTGAGCACTTATGTTATTTGTGTCACCACCTTCACTGACTAAGTTTTCGGACATACTAAGGCTCAGTATATATTTCTAACCTTCATCTCCATCAGCCCGCAGAACCTCAAGTTTTGGAGAGCTATAGACAACGGAAACGTGGATACAGATGTGTCTCAGATAAAACAGGAACCAACCCTGCGATTGCGTATTAGAAGCTAAGAGAAATCACGTGATACCCTCGCTGGGTTGGCAGGCCTTTAATTCAAGACCTCTCGGGTGTATGGTACAAAGGATAACCTCATATTATGGTCCTCTCCCGACTGATAACCCTCGACCTCCAGGTCGAAAGGTGAGTTCTCTTCCACTGTGCTACCAGACTCGGTGTGGATTCATTATTTGTTTTAGTAATATCAAATTTATTAAATTATTTTGAATATTTCTGTTGCAGGATCATTCTGTATCAAATGCTATTGTAGTATTAGATCTTATTGATTCTATCAAACCAGGAACTATCAACTACGATCTTGTCAAAACCGGTGATTCACATGATGTAAGTTTAACATTTTGAATTATATTACCATCACGAATTATCATTGTACAGACTGTTAAACTAAATGTTTACAAAAAAATAAAGGCTTTCATTTTGTAATGTTTCTCTTTAATAGATCTAATCTACATTAGATCAGTGGACATTTAAATAAAACTTACTTTAAAAAAATATAGTTGAGCTGTGATCTTTTCTTTGTATAAGCTAAAATAAAACAAAAATTCTGTTTATTGACGTTCTAGCAATAAATTGTCAGAAAATTACCCTTATTTTCTTAAAGAGGATGTTTTGGCCTTGTACAGCCCTTGTGTTACAAAATGAAAACATTTTTGTTTCTGACAAAATGTAAAAAAAAATTATAGGTGTGCTATGTTATTTTTTATTTATTTGTAATTTTTTTTCAAATATGAGATCATCTGCCAAGCTTATGACATTTTTATTTTGATCTTAACTGACACACAAATATAAATAAATTATGACAAAAGACTTTACTGAATATGGCAATAGTCTGTATCACGATAGTACCCAATTATAGTTTACTATCTCCACTGATTTTATCATTAAATCAACTATGATTTAATTTAAAAATTATTTAAAAATCATTTAAACTTTCCCTCTAGATCATATAAACAGCAATAACTTTTATATTTTTACATTAAATACTCTTTGGAACTAAATAAATGAACAATTCATTTATATTAAATTTAAAATAATGTATTCTTTAAAAATATTTAACTAATTACATGCTAAATCTGCTATGAGCCATGATGTTCTCTTTTTGTTTGACATAATTTTTTAATTTTTCAGGACAAGCTTGCTAATGCTAAATATGCTATTTCTATGGCAAGAAAGACAGGTGCGAGAGTTTACGCTCTACCAGAAGATATTACAGAAGTGAAACCAAAGATGGTTATGACAATGTTTGCTTGTCTAATGGCTATGGATTATGTACCTAATATGGGCTCTAAGCAATAAGTAAGGTAATAATTCTTTTTTGTTCTTAAATTTTGTAGTTCTACCAGGTAAGGAATGAACCGCATGAATTTCAGAACGGAGATTACAGGCACAAATCAAGTTGGTCGCATTTTCGTATCATTTTCCTCTCTTAAGATTGATCCATCTCTTTTTTGCTCTCTCTTAGGATTGATTTATTCTATGATTTCATATAGAGATGTTTTTATGGCTAATCTGCTGGAGAGCTGTGACTATATTGATTCCCTATTAATGTTTAAAAACATTAGTGTAGTGGAGTTTATTCACTATTCTTTTATTCCCTTAGCTTCAAGTATGAAACATAATTTTTACTCACTATAAGATAGTATTAAGAAAAAAAATATTTTAAAAGGTATAGCCAAAAAAAATATATATATCTATATATATATCTACAAGTCATGGTAAGAAAAGGCTCAAAGAGCTATGCTGTGACAATGAGGAAAATGCCAAAATTTAAACCTATGGTTTTTTATGTTTTGTTGGCTTAATCGAGATAAGAAAAAGTGTATTTCACAGTAAATAATGAAAATAATAATTTTATTAAATTTAATTATAATTTTAACAAATTTTTGAATTAGCAATTAAAAAATCGGGTATGGGGTACCTCCAAACTTTTCCTCTTAACATCAGATTTGCTCCATTCACCCTCTTTACTTCGGACATGCTTCTATGAAACTATCGCTAAATAAAGCTATTATGTTGTTTTTTATTTAATTGTACCTTTAGTAATTTATTGGTTATTGTTACTGAGGTGCCAATTTTATTAATTTAGCACATTAATTTCAATACTTTTAAATAAAAATATATTTTGCAAATATGCATCTTCCTCGTTGCAGGATAACAATGTAGGGCTTCATATACGAGTAATAGACTTATCAAAGTAAAACTTGTATAATCCTCATAGAAACACAAGCCTGTTTTCTTCCCACTCTCTCAGCACTTCCTCTTCTTCCTTTTTTTCTTCGATTTTAAATGGAGTAAAACAGCTTCAATGGGGTCTAATGTTATTTTGTCTCATGAGCTTTTCCCTTTAAAAATTTGCTTATAAAAATGTTGTAAATGCAAATACTCTAGTAATTAACACTGGCCTGCTCTAATGTGATATTATACTTCATTACTTTTGAGATCTTCACAAAAAATATAAGAGACCAATTGAGTATAAAACAAATTTATTAAGTTAACGTTTTTATTTATTTTCAGAGTTTCGTTTATTATTTTGGGCCTGTTTTACATTTGGGACCATCTTGTTGAGATTAATTGAGTCGCTGTGATTGGCTCCCTTATAAAATAACATTTTCCTTATTGACAATTTTTCTCTTTTTCATCAAAGTGTATTTTCTTTTTCAGTATGAGCTTTGGTCTGACTACTTTCAACTTCTACGTTATTTTCTTTATTTTTTTGTCAACATTTTAATTGGAGCAAAAAGAAACTAACTAAAATTTAATGTTATTTTAATTAGATATTATCCTTGTTAATCCAGTTTTTATTTAAAATATTACCTTTATAATTTATTATTGTCCCTCCCACTATTACTAGGTAATGTAGATACTTTTATTTTATCATTTATATATTTTATTTATATTCCTAACATGTTATTAATGAGATGAATTTGTTATGTATTATTATTTTGAATTGATTTATTTATTGTTTCTATTTAATTGATTTTTTTGTCTGCGTAACTGTTGTATTTTTTTCAAATCAGTAACTTTTTTGTACAAATAGTAGACTGTTTATGTGTTAATACATTCCTATGTCGTTTAATATCTACCCTTTTCTTTATAAAATGTTGTTCATGTCCCCCCCAATGATCCTCTTATAACGCACACACATATTTTTACGGACATTTATTTGCGTACAGTTGTATAAAGCCTCATGGACGCGTTCATTTTTTAATTTTTAAATATTAATAAATAAATAATAATAAATATTTCAAATTTTAACTGTTGCTTGTTAAATCAGTGCTATGTCACATCTACTGTTTCATTTTAAAAAGTAGCTTTAAAAATACTTTTTTATTTTTTGTGGTTAATTTTTTTTTGTTATACTCTTTTATAAAAATAATACCAAAAGGGACTGAGAATATAATTATTTTGATTTTGCGTAAATGCATTTATTACATTTACGCAAATCATATGTATTTCATGTAATGATTTGAAGTTTGAAAGTGTTTGAATTAAATATCATCAAGGTAAGGTATGGATAATGATTTTTTAGTCTTAAACTGGTTTTTACTGTTATTACAATGTAAGATTTTAGCTATTTTTATTGAGTTTGTGACTGTATGACTGAATTTGTGTATTTTAACTCAGGTAACCATTAAGAGAAGTAAGGGGTTTTGCTGCTATAGGGTCTTGTAATTTCACCTTGAAAACTAGTTAATTAATAGTTCATGCCTTATCCTTTTTAAACAATTTAGTTATCTTCAGCATGCCATAAAGTTTATTATTTTTAATCATTCATTTCTACCTTAGTTAAATAACAAAAATGAACTAAGTATTATTTATATATGACTTTTTACTTTACTTGGTAAATATTATTTGGGTGTATCTTTTGTTCAAACTTATTAAACGGAGGAAAATAATTAAGCCTTATATTACTAAAGTATATTAATACTAATAATAATAAGTCTAATCCTCTAACTTAAATTTGTGATAGTTGTGTAAAATGTATGGAATTTAAAGAATACTTTTCTTTATTTTATTTTAATTAATTTTAAGTAGCATTGTAATAAATTGCATTCTTTAACTTTAATTACTTGGCAGAGGTGGATTTTCAAGATTTAATTTTTTACCAAACTTTTTTTTTATTTTTTTTTTGCATCTGGTTTGCATGTTTGTGAGTGTAGGGCCTCAGAAGTTGCTGTTTCAATGGATAGGATTTTAATCCTTGTAATGCAAGACAAATATTATTTCTCTTTAAGATTTGGTATGCAATGTTGTCTTAGTTGATTTTATTGCTATGGATTATTAATAATATTTATTAATTGCCATTTATCCTTCTCATCAACATAAATTTCCATAATTTACATTTTTGTATCCCTTGTTTCTCTTTAAAATATCAACTCTACCATATGATTGAGTTGTAATGTCTATGTTGTTATTTGTTACCATATGAAAAAGATGTAAAAGTAATTCCATGATAAAAATCAATTTAAGTAAGTTTTAATTTGACACTTAGATATAAAATGTAAGCCTGCTTTGATTATTTTTTTACTAAAAACTTTTGTAAAAACATCCAAAAATCATTTTGAGTTTAATTGTTTTTGCTAACTGTGTTGATTAGAGACGTACATTCATATTTTCAAAATGACAATTTATAAATTAATATGAAAAGATTTTAGAAAACACTTAACAATTTCTTTAATAAATTGAAAGAAAAAATTGTTAAAAAATTACAAATCTCAAGTTTAATATTGTATTTTTTAAAAATAAAGTGCATACAAATAATTTTAATGAAATAGCATTCTAAAGTTAAGAAACTGACTCTTTCATTTAAATTGATAAATTTTAAAATTATAATGAATCAACCTGTGTTATTCTTCTTATTAGCCAATTCCTATTAATGGGGGCTTGCTAGTGCATGTTAGGCATCTCTACCTCAATAGCATTAAAAAATGTCACTATTAAACAAACATATTTTGCAACCTTTCCCGTAACAGTTTTTTTTTTGTCTAATGTAGGTAATATTTTTAAAATTCCCTTTAAAAATTGCTAGTATTGCTTTGAAATTTGTTTCCTAATTTATATGACTGTCTTAATTAAAAATAAAGAGAGTGAAAAAGACTAAAATGCTCAAAATGAATTAATCAGAAATATTTATTTTTTAAACAAATGAACTTGGTGTAAATTTCTATGGTAAATTATAATTTATTAGAAATAACAAAAAGCCTTTTAGGTAATACTTTTGTAGTGAAATTTAATTTCTTATTTGAATTTATAACTTGAAGTATTGCATTCTATACTTTGTCAAGTAGTTTTAGCCTTTTATTGAAGTTAAAAAAAATAGTATTATCAGTATATTTTTGAAGACAAAAAGTTCCTGGTTCTGAACTTAGCAACACTAAATGGTGAGGTCATATCACTATTTATTGGATTTGTTCATTCTTCTGTGTAAAATAAAATTAAAACAAATGTTAGTTCTATAGAATTAGTTGCAATGTAAAACCATTAGTTTCCTAACTCAGTTTTATGGTTGTTCCCAAAACTACTAGACAGAGTAATAATATCTTTTAATTTTAAATTGATGAGCTAAACCAAAATAGTTTTTAAGTTTAATTTGTTTTCTTTAGATATGCATATCTAGAATTTTTCCTACACGTCTGAATGTTTACTTAAAATATAGATCAATTATTATAGGTATAAGATTTTATTTAAGTTTTAAATTTTGCAAAGTCACTTTGTCAAGTACAAATAAAATCATAGTGGGATGTTTGCAGTTTACTTATTCCTAAATTGTATTTCTTATACAGGTTATAATTGATTTTTTTTTCTATTCTATGTTTAGAAGTATTATTGTATAGTTTCTTAAACTTTTGGGGAATTACGTATGTTTCGACAATTTTATGTATTTGTGTTTGAAAAAGCTTTATAGTTACATTTTATAGTTATGTGTATATTACTGAAAAAATAGAAAATTCGCCTCTTTTTTTATAATAAACAAATCAAATTGAGTATAAATTAATATACAAATTATTTATATTTTTTAATCTATTTAGTAATATTTATTATTATTAAGTGCTTTTTGTAAACTTATTAAAATGGTGCTCTTTTTTAAGAAAAAATTAAATAAATTTTTCCAAAGGAAAAACGTACTTATAAGGTCTAACCTTCATTTTGTGTTTAACCATGACAGTGGTAATTTATATTTTAATTATATCTTTTCCCACTTATGTAACCCACGTATTACAATGAACCCACATTATAATCAGTTACCTTACCTTTAAAATTTTGTTTTCTAAATTTTATTTATGTCCATTTAAAGGTTAATTACAATTTTTAAAATGTATTTGCATATTTTCTTTGCTAGATGTATGTATTAGTAAATTAATTTTCTCTTTTAAAATTTGCAAAAAAAAAAAAGAGAACTATTTTAATACCAATATTATGTAACGAGTCCATTTTATACTAGCACTACTTAATAAATAGCTATGTAAATTTTTTATTATTCAATGTAATCTAGTAAAATGTATAAATTTGTGATTTAACTGTTTGTGGAAACTTTTTGTATATTCATATTTAAAATGTGCAATATATTTTTTACTTGAAAATGTATTATGAAACAAATAAATTTTTCAACATTTTGTACCATCCTATTTGTTTTTTTTCTTTTCCATAACCTATTACCATAGATATATGGGAAATATTCTGTGTTTGCGCAGAAATTATACCCTTTTATGCGATGTTCTTTTAGTGAATATTCTAAAACTATTATGGATGTGAGGTAATTGCTTTGTAAAAGAGAGGGCAACTTTGCTGGCTCACTGATTATAAAATATATGCAGTGATTAAGTTGGCGGATGCCTCATATTTTCATTTTCTTAGGACAAGCTAAGGTTGTCTTATGGATCTCCCCAATGCTTGTATGTAACAGTTATAAGAGAGTTTTTTGTACGGAGGATGAGAGCAGCAAAGCCAAATTTATAGTTTTCAGGTACTGCATTATGAACTTTTCAAAATCTCAATGGCTATCCTTAACCACTTCCTTGAAATCTAGCTTGTTGAAAATCCACTGTCAGATAGTAACATCTTTAATGTACGAACATACATTAAAGATAGTTAGTTAATTATTTTTACTTTTTCATAATGAAATTCTAAATATTATAAATTTTAGGCTGTGTTTTAAGTCATTTATGTTTATCAGTTTGTAGGGTGCCTCCTAAAGGTTTAAAAGATATCCCTGCTCTTCCTAGCCTTTCTTAGCACAAAGCTTGGGAGAGACTGTTTCTTGCCTTTGAAAGACAGTTAAAAATGCACCCAAAGTGAACACTAAAGCTAAGAACAATCTAGGAGAGATTTTCGATGATTCTAAATATAGGCCTTGGTATTATCATGAGTCCCTGTACCTCCCATCTATTTTTTTGTGGATTTAACATTATTTTGCTCTAGAAATAGCATGATGTTCTAGACTAATACTTGAGTTTGAGTGAGACAAATTATGTCTGTTGCCCTTATACCTAAAATATTTCTAAAATCCAATATTTTATAGTGTAAAACTATCTTGGAAATTGTTCTTTTCTTTTTCTTCTTGTGTGGAGCGAGTCACTCTTTTTTTATATTAATTTTACCCATTGATCCTGCTTTTCCAGTAAAGTAATCTTAAACTACGTATTCAATCACCTCTGCTTTATTTGATTTAACTTAAGGAAGTGGAAATAAGAAAAAACAAATATTTAACATATAAACGATTCTCACTTTATTCACAATGTCCATTTCTGGATGACATTCAATTTAAAAGATGGTGGGTATATTAAAGAATGAAATTAAAATATTTTACTTACTTTATCATTATAGCGTTTCTGAGTAGTTTATTAGTCTACGTTATACAAATGCCCATTTTCAATAATAAAAAAAATATATTTATTTTTAAAAAAGATAAGGGAAATATTGTTGGAAATGGTAGGAAAGTTAAGATTTACTTTCCAAGGAGGATTTTTCTGCCGGCACCAATGTTTTGTCCAGCTTGAGTAGCACCTTTGTTAGAACCAGCTTGGAGACCAATGATTGATTCACCAGCTCTCAATTGTTCTTCGGTGAATTCTCTTTTGCATTCTTCAGATGGTTTGGGTCCTAGCCATGGGCCTGGCCATTCTGGGTGTCTGTAGGTCTGAAAAATGAACATATGTTTTAAATCATTTTGAAGTAATCAAATCGATAGGGTAATTTTAATTAAACCGCATGTCTACCACGCAAATCATTCTGAGTGAATCAAAATATTTAGTTTCCTTGATTTTTTGACCTTTTAAAAATAGTAAAATTGATGCATGATGTAAAGAGGCTAAAGTATTCTTTGGCTTATGTAATGTTCCTTGTTTCAGTCATTTATAAATAAATTCCTAAGCAATTACCTGTCTGCCAAGAGAGAATAGAGCTGTTGTTACTTGTCCTATATCTTTCTTTTCATAAAGATCCACAGTCTGGAATAGATCTACATCAGCAACTCCATAAGCAGACAAAGCTTTTAAAAATCTGAAATTAAATGATAAATTGTAACATATCAGCTAACCTTATTTTCAATGATTTGAAAATTATTAATTTATTGACTAATAATTTAAAACCTTATAACTAGATTACTTTGAAAGTCTGTCTTATACTTAAGTAATTAAATAAAATACCCATAATCGACCCTCCTAATGTGGTTCGACGGCCCTATCGAACCACTTTAGGTGGGTAGATGGCCGCTACTCCCTAGTATTGATAAAAGTTTCACTTTTATAAAATTGTAATTATAAAAACTAAGAGCACAGCCATAGCTGCGAAACCTAAACCTTCTGTATTGAAATTGAATCCTCACATCACCCTGCCCTCATAAATTATTCTCCTTGTCTTATAAATACTTCATATAAGGCGTTAGTATTATAAGAAGAATTGGTATAAAATCTCAACTGCAGCGAATAAGAATTTTTTTATACATGACAGCATCTATTACATGTCTTAGAAAGATTAGACTTATCTATAATATGCATTATTTGCCTTAATCAAAAATATCAAACGTCAAGGAACATTTTTTTGAGAATTTTCAAAGAAAAACTCATGTCAATGAGATCTGGGGCGTGTTCTTACTCAACCTATATAATTAATTAGATAATACATTCTCAAAGCGAATTTAACAGGTGATCGATGTGTTTTAGTTTAATAAATGGAGTATGATGACATCATAACGAAATGAAAAAGAAGTTTTGAACAGAAAAAATACATACGACGATAAATTATAAGATCATTCACCGTTTATAAATCTCTCACCATATGGGTGTAGAAGATTTGATTCAATTTTTCCTGTTATTGCAGATGTGATTGGATACTCTCCATACAGTTATCACAGCGTTTTACTAATGGATGGGAATTAACCCATTGATCAAATGTACTATAATAACAAGATAATTATTAGGTCTTGTACACACTAGGCATTGTATTAGTAGTCACATATCTAATGTGATTAGGTCGTGTAATCCACTGTAACTCCTAATTACTTATCTTTACTTATCTGTTCTAATTACACTGTTATTTGTCTTATAAATAGGATATATTACTTACGCATTGACATTTTCCATCATTTTAAATTGTCCACCGGATGAGTTGATTTTAGGGCATGATCCTGGCTTAAGTTTGTTCATAAGTTGGCAAAGAACTTGTCCGTCCTTAAGGACATCTTCATATGCCTGACCGGCTGGGAACTTCATGCCGAGCAACAGTTTTCCATTCCTGCATGCTTTTTAGTCTTGTGAATGGTGTCATAATGCAAGAAAATTAAAAAAGACAACTCTAAAATACTTCGACACCGACAGGAACATCTCTCTCTCTTTTCTTTCCCTTTTTTTAAACTGAGTGGTTTTTACAGTTATCTATCTTAATGTATGTGTCCTATCATCGAAGCTCCCAGTATGTTAAAGCTACAGCGTTAAAACAGCACACAAATCAATCTTCAGTTGTGCTTTCCAGGAAATATTTTTTATCTGCTCACGGCAGGAAAATGAAGCATTACTGAACTAATTTTAGGCGAGAAAGCAGTATTTCCCAGATCGGCTGGTAATTAGTCATGAATGACTGCTAGTTAAATAATGTTAATAATTACATTATTTAACTAATTAAAATTAAAATAAAACAGTTTGTAATGTAAATCTTTACTTAGAAATAAATTTTATTGATTATATTAAAGGCAACACTTTTTGTTTTGGGTTTATTGTCTCATCTTTTTTTGTCGAGTCATTCACTACTTTTATCATACGAACCTGTATTTAATACAATTTAAAAGTTAGTTTATTCTTTAGCGTTTTGTGATAAATATCGTCGAAGATATAGCCGAATTTTTCGTGTTCACCCTGTCGGATGTTTTGGAAACAGCTACAAATGCCAAAGAGAGCCTACTACCCGGCAAATCATATGAAGTGTTCAAAGAATGGTGCTCAGAGAAAAAAGTAAAGAATGTAAGTAAAACGTTGTGTTAGCGTATTTAAAAGAACTGTCAAACACAAAATCGAGCGCTATTCTGTGGTCAACTTTCTCGATGATAGGATCTGTAATATCAGTCCAAGAAAATGTAAATTTAAACATTATACAAACGTAATACGTTTTTCAACGATGCTAGTTTTGATTTATTACTGTTCGCAGATAAAATATTGAGTGGAACAAGGCAGGAAAGGAAACATTACTGACTCGTATATTTGCCTTCCACGGCTTTGCCTCGTCAGTCAAAATATATATTACCTGCCTCGGCTTTGCCTCTGCAGGTAATTAAGATAGCACACCCTCGACTTCGGCTCGGTGGCTAAATTCGATACTAGTCAGTAATATTCCATTTTCCTACCTAGTTACAAAAATAACTATTCTTATGCCGCCATTAACTGAGTCATTAATGACTCAGCGAAAATTCATAAAACGCAGAATATATTTTGATCGATTTAAAATTTAACCCTATTCACTATATTTTGCACCTTCGATTAATATATATTTACATAAACCACAAATTTACAGGGAAACATTCATAACAAAACGTTTATAATACTAAACAATTTGCGAAAAACCGACAAAAAATGATTTATTTTAACGTCAACGTACACTTGCAGTAGGTTATAATGAGGTTACACGGAGCCCCAAAAAAGTTTCAGATCTAACAACATCTAATGTGGTAGGGTATGCCCTCTCTAGTAATAATCTCTATGCTTATATAATAAATATTTCTTTGAATAGAATAGAATAGAATAGAATAGCCATTTATTAGACAAATTTTTTTTTTTTTTTTTTTTTTTTTTAATTTTCTTTGAGTATTTTATAATATCTGTCCTCCGAAGGGTAAATAAGAAATTTTTGTTCAATTAATTTGCATGTTTATATTATCGAAAAAAAACATTTTTCCGAAAAAAAACAGTTTGAATATCGAAATATTGAGACAAAAGTTTCAGTCCCCTGGACATATGTCAGTCTCCTGGACGCCAAGATGCTACATGTCCATTAATAACAATTAAAAAGGTCCCCTACTGAAAGAAAATTTCGGAAATTAAACTTGATTTAATTATACTAGATTTGTATTTCCTTTAGTTTGGTATTTTTTCTCGTATGAATAGATGTATACATCTATACATAGATGTATCAGGTGCCTAGTTATGCAAAACAGAGTATATGTTCACATTTCATTGTTTTCAATAGAAATGTGTAAAATAAAAATTTTAAACCTTGTATTACTTTTAGTTCAGTAATATTCTAAAATAAACAAACGCCATTTAGTTTTTTTAGAACAACATGTATGACAAGTGATGGAGTGGAAACTCACTTTCTCGCCCAGTAAAATACAATTTTATCAAAGCATTTAACATGGTTGTTGAATTTTCAAGATTTATTAACTAAAAACCTCGGTATTTGTTTAGAAATAAGAAAAAGTATCTAAAACAAGCGTGGGTTGCACTTTTGGCACATTCACTACTCCCAATGTTATATTTTGTAATACCCAAATTGAAAAGTTTGGCTTAATGCCTTAACAATAACAATGTAATTAAATGGCGCGCGCATTGTTTTAATAAAAACATGTTTAAATCATACATGCATTTTCTCAATTTTTAATGATTTATTTAACGAATAACAAGCCAAAATAAACGTGTTGTAACGCATGAGTTTACATAAAAATTAAGATGATATTATTTCAACCTATTTGGAGTTAGCTCCTTATAACTATGCTAATAAAATAATATTGGTTTGCATGCGATTTTAAAGTATGATTATTCGTCCCAAGATTGGAGTTGATTTTGTATATAAATACACACACACGCACTCATATATGTATATGTATATGTATATTATATATTATTTATATATATATTATATATATATATTATATATATATATATATATAAATATATATATATATATATATATATATTATATATATATATATTATATATATTATATATTATATATATATATATATATATATATATATTATATATATATATATATTTAAAGCAATACATTATTATGTCGTTTTTCTAACGTATAGCAACAATAGCTAAAAATGTAATGTTTGGGTTTTCTTAAAGAGCTATGATAAGAGAAGTGTTTTCCGTTCTTGGCTAAATTTTTGCTCATCTATTTTTTTTCTCTAATGCCCTACCATAAATGTACCAAAAATTTAATTGTTGCAAAAAATCATTTTTCATGTAGTACCAAAATATTTGCTACTGATAATACCTGGTCCTTTAAGAAATTCACTTAGTTATTCATCGAGACCAATTTCATTTTTCTAGCTTGAACACCCATAGAGCTATTTACGATTTTATGATGTTTTAATAATTATTTTTTTACAACAATCTTTAAAAACAAAAAAGCAACAAATAGTAACGCTATTGCTTAGAACATGAAACTTAAACCTGGAATGTATTTGTTCTTACTCTCAAACCCACAATACATCATTAAGATCTTCTTTTAATACATTTACCTCCTCCACAACCTCAATTTCAATTGTTAGTTTTTCTTTGGAAATTTGATAAAACCCGATAACAAAGAAAAACTGACAGGATTGTAAATTTTAATTTAATTGATGGAGCAATAAAATTATAGCATACTCGTGTGCATAAAATAACACAACATTCCCCTTCTATTCTGTTTCTAAATTTCCAGTTGAGTAGTTTACATTAAAACTTTGACTCCATCAACAGAAATTTGATATCTTCCTCCACCAAGATTTTATATAAAAATAGTTTTTTTGAAAAAAATTTCTCCCTCGCTATGACGTAGCCTCCCCCTCAATCCGAGTCCTACATTAAAATTTAAAGTTACGAGTCACACAGTAGAGAAATCTACTCTCCCGTGCGAAGGCCTTATCTAATAAACAGTAAAATCTTTAAAACTTTAAAAGTTAGGAGAAATATAACATTTACATCTTTTGTGGCTGTCAAGGGCCATACGTGCACAGTTTTTGTTTTATATCAACATATAAGAGATATCAACACGTCTTCATTACAAAAAGAAGATGGGAGTTAGTTGATCAGTAATTATACTGCCTGTACGATTACCGATCAACTAACTCCATCTTAATACGTATAAGAGATCCTCTTCTACTTTTTGTAATGGAGACATGTTGATATCTCTTATATGTTGTTATATAACAAAAAAACTGTGCACGTATGGCCCTTGACAGTCACAAAAGATTTAAATGTTATATTTCTCCTTTCTTCTAATGTGGAGAAGTATAAGTATATTCGAAGCGTGGCACTGCACTGGCTATCTTCTACTGGCATCTGCCACGCAAGCTAGTTATGCCAAATACAATAAAAATCCAACTCCTAAACCTAAGTTGGGGTCACAACTTAGGTTTAGATTTCGGTCTAGATTGAATACATAAAACTATGAGCTCTACCAGATAGTGTTAGACAAAAAGCTGGCAATGCTAATCATAAATCTCAATTCTATGTTCTTGACTGCCCAAGCCATGATCAATAGACGATTACAGTTGGTAACCTAACAGACTCGTCATGGGTGAGGTAATGCTAAGTCCATATTCGCGTTCTAAACAAACCTTTAAGTACCTATTGTTTTAAATGGGAATCTACAAATAAACTGTTTTAATAAAAAAGAAACTTCTTACTATTCTTCTCACTATTAATTATTTGAAACCATAGAGATATATACTAGAGAGGGCATAGCCTATCTCAATACATTGAAATGTCTGAAACATCGTATTGGGGCTCTCATCTCTCGTCTTGAGCGCTGTGTAACCTCATTAAAACCTCCTTAAGAGGGATTTAAGGTTATAATAAATCTATTGTTTTCGGCTTCTCGCACATAGTTTGTGTTTTGATTTGGATTTTTAACATTCTTCTATATAAGTTATTGTGATTTTTTACTGATTATTTGATTACATTTTTAACGAAGGTGGTCGTGGTCAGGTTACTTTTTCGATGTTTCAACATTCAAGTAATAATAGTAATAATATCTCTATGTTTAAAACATAATTTATAATATGGATAATGTAAGAACTTGTAGGCAATTTAAGCAATATTGCCTGTGCGGGTTATACTATTTTCAATACTTAGATTGTGTGTCAAATGACACTGAAATTTAGAGGCATGTTTAACATGTTTACCTTTTCCACCAATTTAGTTTACATGCTATATGTGGCATTAAAATGCTTTCCTCCCATTAAAAGAGATGCAGTAGCAAAAAGTAAGTTTTATCCTTAAACATTCATCATTCGTTGAATATTAAAAGAATTTTCGAATGTAGGTTTATACCTTTACTCTGATTGCTCTTTTCAGTGACATATCGGTTTAATCAAAATTTATTATGCCCACATTTTAGTAAGAAAAATAGTAGGAATAAATGTATAAGTATAGAATAAGATTAGTATCTAATCAATAACAAACATAAATAAATCTATTACTTAGTTTGAAAAAAAATCAATCAATCAATAAAAAAACTCATAAAGCTAAATTTATCCTCAAATCGTTCACTACATAAAATAAGTATTAATTAAATTATATGAATTTTCGAACGTAAATACCTTAGCTCTGACGGCTCTTTCCAGGGACATTTCGATTTAATTAAGGTAGACGGTTACGATTATTTCCAAAAGCGAGTAACGTTAAAACTATCACGAATATTGGGGCCCGGATTCGACCTCCTTCTACTTATATCTGGCCCAAAAATCTCCCTCCAGTTTTTGTACGATTTGACACGAAATAGGCACCGAAATAGAAGCCTCCCTCGCACATTGAGCCCCACATCGGACATGCCCCCTCGTTTTCATTCTCGCCCCCGCTTATCGAGATCCGAAATTAAACGTATTTCATCACTTTTTGACTCAATATTTAACTTTTAAGAATTCCATAAAAATGATGTGAATGCGACTTATAAGAATGTAAAGGGATAATCTTAGAGATTTGGCTTATTCAAGTCATTGACAATTAGAGAGTGCTAATAATGTTTTTCCTACAGTATTAATATACTGTATAAAAACTTTCAAATAAGGATTTCATTGTCAAGTTAGGTTGACTAGTACAAAAACGTAACAAAATTCACCCAAGTGCGAAAATTGTTTATTACTAGAGGGGTCCTATAGGTTAAATTGTGAAATATCGAAAAAGTAACCTGACTACCTGCGCATGTAAATATAATCAAATAACCAGTACCAAATTACGATAACTTATATTTAGAACAACGTTAAAAACACAACAATGTGCGGGAAGCCGAAATCAGTTAATTTATTTTAACCGTATCTCACTTGTCGAAGGAGGTTTTAATGAGGTTACACAGAGCCCCTGAGAGCCGTAAAAAGGTGTTGCAGGCCTCTCAATGTATTGAGATAGGCTATGCCCCCTCTAGTATATATCTATATGATTTAGAGTTTGAACATAGCCAATTGAAGTTTCTTGACTGAAATTACCTGTTGAACCATTCTCTTTTTTTATTGCCTTTTTTTGTACATTCTACAAAATAAAATTTCCTGGTTTATCAAGAAATCAGGAAAAAGAGGAAGGATCCTCGTTCATTTGGTTACCCTATTTTATCCCTATTTTTAGAATCAGGAGAAAGAGGAATCATTTTTGGCAAGGGGAATCAATCCCGTCTCCACTCCCCTTAACAATGAACAACTAGAGTTTATGATATCGTCCACTTCGGTCAATACAGTAATTGTTGCTCGAACTTTAAGCATGTTTTACGAACAGATACCTTAAACCCTCTAAATTGATCGGACCAATATTTTCTTCAAGTCAAGTTTTTAACTGTAAAAGTTTCTTTCCAAGTCTCAATATCCTCTATTCTTTTAGGAAGAGGTTTAAACTCTTAATTGTTAAGTTCCTATCATCTGTTTGACTTTTTGTTAAATTAATATTTCTTTAGGATGTTCTTTCAGTTGAGCTGTTCTTATCAATTACTTTGAACAACTTTATCTCTTTAGCAGTCAGGCTACTATTTTTAACGTCCGATGTATTGTTAAAAGTTCTTTCTATTAAATTATTACTATTACTAATTATTACTATTGTTTTGTTTATCCCTTTGACTATAATAACTATGTGCATCGCTAGAGGTTCATTCTTCACTTTTTCTAAAATGCCCTCTAACTAACTCGTTGCTGTGATTACTTCGATTAAAAGTAAACAACGAGATCGGAAAAGAGTTTACTTCTGAATACTCGATACCCCAGGGTACAATTTTAGGAATTCTCTTTTTGATCCACAATTATGACATTTATTAACTTATCATTAAATTATAAAATAAAAGGTTACTGTAACGACTTAGCAATATTATGCCATACTGACTCATTGACTTAAACATTAACACTTAAAAAAATCAGATATGATGAAAACTAAGCACTGGCTTAATACCAATTTACTAACACTATAAATATTAATAAAACTTGCTACATGACACTAACCAACCAGGCAAACAGACAACCCGAACTCACTAAACTAAGAGTACACAAGACGGACTGCCACGCTACTAATCCATACATGTACTTTTCCAGCATTATCAAGCATCATCAGTAAAACACACTAAGTACCTAGGACTTATTATTGACCAATTTTTAAACTGGACAGAACAGATACAACAACTAAATACAAGACTAAGACAGAGTATATATATTTTTGCGAGACTCAAAGGCTTCTTGTCCTAATCACAGATAGATCCCTATACTACGGAATAATTAATTCTATCATTCATTATGGTATTACAGCGTGGGGATCTGCCTGTAATGCGTCGAAGAGGTTGGTGCTCAGAGAACAAAAAGCTATACTTAAAACAATTTTCAGAAAACCTAGAAGCTACAGCACAGCAGCAAAAAGTTATTCGAAAAATTAGACGTCCCTAATGTTGACATTATACACAAAATAACTTGCATACTTTACGCACTAAAACACAGAGACCAACTGACTGAAATCACTTACGGAAAAGGAACTAGAAATGAAACGAAAAAACTTTACCAACAACCGAAAACATAGCAACAACGAAAGCACAGCAACAATAGACTTATTGTTTCAAATCAACTCCCAACAAGCCTATTAACACATTCAAATCTACTTATCACTGACACAATCAAAAACATCTCCGAAAATATTTTATCAAAAAATCTAACAATAGATAAGAATATATATATAAAAAATCAAATTGAGGTATTGGTAAATAATATATATATTTTCCTTGAACAAGGTTAAATAACAACACTAAGTATATGGGTAACACACTGATTTAGGCGTTGTCACAAAGTTGTCTGTCTGTATGTGTGTGACTCAATTTATACTTCGAGGACATTTATACATATTTGAGGACGAGCGAACGAGTACGAAGTAGGAGGACGAGCGTAGCAAATCCGATGTGATGAGAAAAAGTTTCGAGGTACCTCGAAGTACCCGATTTTTTTGGCGCTTTTGTACATTTTTTCCCTTCATAGGGGGAAAACTATTTTTATAAGAAGCTTAGTTTTATATTTGGCAGATTTTTATTGCTATATAATTTAAATAAATCAAGATAAAATATAACTGAATGTATAATGGGTAACAGATATTTTTACTGTATATAGCGACATTCTTAGTACACTCTCTTTACTCGTTAGTTGACCTTTATCCGGAAGCATAACATGGATTAAATATAGATTTCCAATCCTATATTTACTTGAAGTAAATATTGGTTATTTACCAAATCTCTTCCTTGTTTATGAATTGAGAGAAATATATCTTCTTGTCCTAATGCCAATATTATTTTTGGTTACTTTGTGTAAGAAAATAAAGATGACAGCACGTCAAGTGATCTAAAACAATTCAAACTAAGAATTTGAGTTATTTAGATATTTTCCAAAGGATTGGTTTTAACAAAGAAGTTTTAATCGTTCTAAATCTAGAGTTATATACTAAAGGAGTGCCTCCGTAGCCGCGGTCGTATATTACTGGACTTCGGCACCGGAGTTCTAGGGTTCACAACCCGGGCTATGCTCTCAGTTTTTATGAATAGAATTTGATGTAAAAGATTTCGCCAACTTCAGCTTTACTTTGAGCATATTAGATTTAACGCAGGGCGAATACCCTAAAGGGCCGAAAGGCCCTAAAACGGGCATTATTATTATTATTATATATATATTAAAGGAGGAATATCCTATCTTATCGCATTCAGAGGTCTAAAGCATCTTTTTTGGCCTTCTGGCTGATAAGCAATTGATTACGAAAGATAATGATAATTAACTTTAGGGTCTCATCAGGGCACCCATAAAGCCTGAAATCACTCCGACCTTCAATTAAAATTCCGTGGAATATAATTTAAAGTATTTACCAGTGACGAGCGGTGCTCTCTCACCGCCATCATGCTTACTAATATTGGTGCATAAACAGACACAGAATTTTCGAATTCGAATCGGATTGAGTAAAAGCAATAGTTTTATTAGTTTGAATTAGGAAATGTTTATGTTAATTAGTTTATGTTGGTCATCAACATAAACCAACATATAATAACTTTTATTGATAGTTTCACTAAAAATACATTTATCAGCTAGGCTTTGTTGAAAACCAAATTCATGTAAGACGATGTCTATCTTATTATGATCCAAGCTTTTTCGTCCAAGCTTTACTTGATTGTTTTATACAATAAAAAGGCTTTGTGCACTATACAAACGTTTTTTTTAATTTTTAGTCGTATAGCCCTCTGGTTGAGTCATGTATGTTTTTGAGCAAGGTAGGACTTGCTTTGATGATGGTGTACATTTAAAAAAATCAGTGGATCCAATTTAAGATTCTTAAAAAAAACTTATTAATCAAAATTATTATTACATTTAAATTATCTAAGAAAAGGTACCTTTTACAAAAAGAAAAGTAAAATAAATCTTATCTGAAAAGGGTATCCAAAATCTAGCCATTTCTTTTGAGACTGTAAATAAGGATGGCTAGATATTTTCCTAAGAAACATACATCATGAAAGAAACATATCTAAAATAAAAATAAACCAAACAACAAATTTATGAATACTTAAAATATAATAAACCGAATTAAAATTCATTAAATGCCCCAACATAAACAACGCCCACCAAAAATTTAGATACTTTTTCAGGAGAGGAAAGAGGTTGGGATCGTTAGTGGGTTTAGAATATAAAGTTACTATTTTACTAAGCGGCCTCGTGAAGGTGGAGGTAGCTGATTTGATAGTTACTACTCACAATGCAGAGTCTGGCCTGGATGCACCTGGATGATCTTAGCAGTTAATTTCAAAGGATGAACATTGTCCTGCCTAAGAATAACTAAATCACCAACATTAGGAGTGTAATCAGTATAGTTCCACTTTTCCTGCTATTGATGATGGTGTAAGTAATCCTTACCCCATACATGTCATAAGTCCTGAAACATTTTTCAATTATATCCTACCTATTTAGTCGATTCCTAGTTTATTCCAGTTGACAGATTTCAAAGCTGCTTCCCATAATCCGCCAAAATGGGGAGCAGAAGGTGGGTTAAAAGTCCATTTAAAACATTTGTTTAAAGAGTAGTCATCAATGGCTTTTTTGGTTTCATCATTTTTTAGCCAATCCTCAATTTCCCAGATGATTCTTGCAGCACCTACCAAATTTCATCTGCAACCTGAGAACATTTGAGCAGGTAAGTCTCTGTGGGCTACAAACCTGTCTAAAGTGGCTATGAAGGCTTTTGTCGAAAGACTGGAGACAGACTCCAAGTGAAGGGCTTTTGTTGTAAAACAAACAAAAATACAAAAATATTTTTTGACGCAATAACTGGTTTTCTCTTATGAATGTCGGTCGAGCGTAGGCAATACCGACGTTATAAAAACCCTTCCCTTCAGCAAACCTAGATGATGGGAGATCTCCCATTAGAGGTGGAAAAGTATTATTAGCTTTCAGCCTGTAACAGATGTCACACTTAAACAATCTAGATTTGTTATGCGTCCCTCAGAAATGATCCAGAATCGTTGTCGTAAATGAGATGAGAAAAGATTTAGCATGGAGTAATTCTACAAGATGGTAATCTATGAGAAATTTAGTGAAGTAAGAATAAGAGTAAGAATAAGAATACTTTATTGTTTTTTTTTCTTAAACATACATATAAAATAATTTAAAAAAGTGACAGTCTGTCGGTAATAGCAATGGACGCTTAGTGTCAAAAGCCAAGTCTGTATTTCTTAGGCGACCGCCCACCCTCAACAACATATCATCGTCAGTAAAAGGATTTAATCTAACAAGAGTTTTAGATAGCTTGTTGGAGGAAATAAGATTCATTTTATCCTTAAAATAAAATTGTTGAACTATCTTGATACACCTTAATTCAGCATGGTTAATTTCCTCAGGTTCAGTAAGGTATTTTGTACGAACAGCACTTCGTTTCATAACGCTGAGAGCAAATCTTAAAACATAGAGACCACGTTTTTAAGAGTTGTAAGTATGAAGGGAATTCTTCCATTTATAATTTTATTTTATATTTTATTGGTTGACATCATGACCATATCATTTTGCTTAAGATCAGGTAACTCTATCTCACCGGGAATAGTTGAATTATGGATGGGCTACTCGGTTTGAGGCGTTTGTAATCAAAGTGGTCCGTCCTACCAAATACAATTTAGAAAGCACGTGGTTGGACGCCCGCCATGAAGTACAGCCTACAGGATTGTCTTGTGAGCTGATATGCATCCAGTTAACATTAGGAGTTTTGTCCTTAGTCTGGATAATGCAGTTAGCGACAAAAATTTGAAGTTTAAAAGGAGGCGATTTTAACCTAAAACTATCATGGAGTCAGTGAAGAAAAAAGTTTCAGTTATACCAAATTTCGAGAAAAAAGGATGTAATGATTCGTAGATTTTAGATAGTAGTAATCCACCGCATAGTTCGAGCCTAGGAACTGTCATAGTTTTTAGTTTTTGCCTTCAAGAGAAAGTTTAATTTTCAGCTGAGATGTGGGAACTCGAAGATAAACTGAGCAGCATAGCCTCGTTCCGAAGCGTTGCAGAACCCTAAAACAGAGACAACATGATCAAAAATATGTATAAGTCAAGGCATGGTAGTTATGTGACAAACTCAGACATGAGTGTAATAATACAACCTGGAATAGTTTAATCTCAGCCTAATCCAGCTTTCCAAACAAGCTGTGAAATAAATTTAACCTGAAATATTACGGGAGACCAGTGCCTTAAAAGGTCAAAAATGCGAGCAATGATGCCAAGTATAGCTCATTTAGTTGTACCTTGAGATAGGTACTTAATGCAATAACCTTAATGCATCCAAGTATTTTAATGAATGAATCATCTGAAGAACCAAAGCTGACTAATTGTTCTCTATCTTCAGGTGGTATATCTTGAAGAAGTTCCACACTGTGTTACTCAACCATTTTCGCTACCTAAATCCTCCTTTAGATAAAATTTATTGAATATCACGTTGAAGTGACAGAGTCTTCCCTATCGACACTGTTCCACTAGCCACGTGATCCAAGTACGTGTCTTCACATTAATACTCTAGCTGCCACTGGATAGTGGCCGCCTTCATTCTTAGCAAGCTGTCAAGTTACTCCACTGGCTTGATATGGTGAAGGTACCAAACCATAGGTATCAGTAAAAAGTTAGTACTCCCTGAATTCTTGTTTATAGGATCAGCACGCCAAAGAATGTGTTGATATACTCGATCTTCTTAAGTTACTTAAATTTTCCGATACATCTTTTCGACATCCGCTGTAAAGACAACCTCATGTTGACGAAATCTCAATTTGATGTCCGGTACCTCAGGTTGAAGTTTGTCACTAGTCATGAGTGTTTCATTTAAAGAACCTAATGGTGTTTTCATCGAACCATCAAATACTACTCGTAGTTTTGTGGTTGAGCTTCTTTAAGCACAGAGTGGCGAGGAAAGATAAATTCGCCAGGTACTTTAGTTATAGCCTTAGAATAATACTATATATAGAAGGAGCACTACTGATAACACGAAAGTCGGTTCACTGGTGCAACTAAGTAATGCTGCCACCCTAACAATATACAATTTTCTAAAAAAAAGTTGGCAATACTTCCGGTTGCTGAATTATTATGTTCTATTATTAATTAATGATTGATTATTCATAAAATACTAATATAAATATCGGTGCATTACAATATTTAAAGCATTTTATATTGTAGTTTAACGTATTTATTAAAATTATATATAATAAGTAGTTCTCGTCAACTAAATGTAGATTCTTGTATTCCGCCACCCTTTTGCCATCTAAGACCAGTTTTATTAAATACTCAGCAGGTGTTTTAAGTTATTATATTTGTTCTTTACAAACTTTCTTCATTAATAGATATTTATTACAAATATTTAAAATAATGTTTTGTTGTCAGGTTGGCAGCATTACTTAGTTGCACCAGTCAACCGGCTTTCGTGTTATCAGTGGAATTACATTGTTTTTACGGCACTGTGCTCCTTCTATATATAGTATTATTCTAAGGTTATAGCCATGTGTCCTAAACTTATGTGCTCATTAATAAATTTAGTATACTCAGCCTTAAGAGTAGGATTTTTGCTTAAGTTATTTTCTAAAGTTAAGAATCGTTTTAAGTCTAAGCTTTTAGTAGAACCGAAAAATGGTCTTTTGTCTTTAAAAGGAGGAGGTACTACATAACGTCGAAACAAAAACAATGTTATTGTTTCGCGGAATCGAATAAAACTGGCCCGGAGTCAATAAGTCCACTCTATGAGACCAACAAGTCAAAAAAACTGAAAAACCATGGTAAAATTTTATTCAAATTAACCGGAAAAGTTAAAATACGGTGGGTAAACAACATACGTTACAGTTATAGTGTCGTTTACAGAGTCTAGCCTCTCTTGCCCGGGTTCGAATCTTGGTTCCGGAACAAAGTGCTAGTGTTCCGACTATGATGTATAAACCCAAAATCTGAGCAAGAACTGGATGAATAAGCAAGAAAACAAGCATATTCTAATTCGCCTGGCTTAATGACCTCCACGCCAGATATAACTATTTCTTCTCATTACTTTTTCCCATCCCTAAATGAAGACCATAAATACCGCCACATTCATAGCTTGAAAGTGTGGGCCTCACTTAAAAAATATACAATTTAAAATTTTAAACTAATCAACTTTGCATAGCCCTGCTCCTGAGATAATAAAACCTAAACGGATATGACTCTAAGCATGACGGCCCTGCTCTATGCATGATTCCTGTAAATAATATCGATACATCGAAAATGTATCGATATACAAGTTCGATTCTGATTACAGTTATCAATAATAACCTGCCTGCACTGTCTTTGTTTTCGTTTTTTATTTTATAAAAAAAATAACCGACTATATTTTTCTCAATTTATATTATGTTGTATTAATATTCAATAGATTAGTTGCGAGGGGAGTATGTTTTAATCAGGGTTTACTTGTGTTTGATTTCTCGTGTGTTCTGCTCAATTACGAATTAATTTTACTGTAAGATGAACGATGGGATTTTTGAAGGAGGATTCCGTAGGTTACCTGAGCAAAATTTGGCCGGTGCTAGTAAACATACCAAGAAATATGATTTTTTACAGAAAATACATTTAGAGCGTGTTAACAGGCAGGTAAGTTGTGTTGCTGTTTTTATTATAGCCGGTTGTTTTACAACCGGAGCTCATTTGTATAAAGCATGATATCAGGAAACATGACTTTTACTTTCTTGTTTCCTAAGAACATAGTCTATGTAAAAGAAAAGTACACACTTTGATGTTTTTGTTTTCTTTGTTATTTGATTAGAATAACTGTCATCATTCCCAAGATGTGTATTCTGGGTCTATTATTTGATAGGTCGACTAACTAATGAAACAAGGTGAACCAAAGTGTCAATAGCTGCTATGGGCTAAATTTCCTTTCCATATAAATTTGTGTACTTAGGGTATTATCATCTGATCGTGTTACATTTTCATTCTTTACGCTAAACTTTTTGGTAAAACACTTAATTCATTATGCAGTGAATCCCATTAAATAATTACCGTAAAATCTTTTGGATTACCCTTGTCTTGCTTTCTTATACAATTTTTAAAGGGAAAACTTAAAACTCACTATTATGTCAATGTAAAGAAAACTGTTCATTGTTTATCAATGACATACATGCAGGTTACGTGGGCGTATATATTCCCCTGTCAAATATGTGATTTAGCAAGGAAAATAAGAATCACTTAATATTTCTTTGTCAAATAACGTATCCCGTATGTTTGTTGGTGATGAACGATGTACAGACTTCATTACTTTTATGTAATTTTTAGTGAGTTTAAGTGAAGTTTTCCCTCTAAAAATTGTCAAAGGAAGCAAGACAGAGGTAATTCAAAAGGTTTTAAAATATAATTAATCAATGGGATCCGCTGCATACTGCATCCACTGAATGCATTTTACAAACTTCTTACACTGTATCAGTTCAGTTGATTGAATGATGCCGTACCGAAATTCACCTAAATATCTCGTATTTTAGTGTGAAGGTAAAACTAAGGTTATAAGGTAATTAAAAACCAATATATATTTTTTTTACAACTGTAATTACTTTGCATAATTATGAAGATTAGTTGAAAAACACAGTTCTTATAAAGTATCGGTAGAATGAACTGAACTCCATCTCCCTTACTTTAGCATATGGGATTAGAGTCCCTCCGAATAGTTCATACTGGATATTTGACTGTATTAAAATTGTAGGCTAAATGTGTTCCACGGAGTTAATACGCTATTTGTATGTAGTGTATTTGACTTGCAGTGAGAAAATATCTATTTCTTGTGTAATAATTTGTAAAATTTCCTTTTGACTTGTAAAAGTCAGGTCTTGTTTAAGAAAGTGTCAAATGCATGAACTTTTGTAAATATATTTTTGTTATCAAATAGGGTTTTATAATTTAACTAAATATAATTGATTTAAAACCAAACATGATGAAGGGTGTGTTAACATTGTTTACATTTAGTACATTCACGTACACTTCTAAATCCACGGATTATATAAAGTACAATATTTAAATACTGTAACATACACTGTGTGAACCATGCAGGAATGGAGGGAATCCAGTTGAATACACTTGAACTAGAAAATTGGAATCTAAATGGATCCCCCGACACACTATATGTACCTTCAGAGGCGATTGTATTTAATGGATAACCTTCTTATCGAACTATTATTTCACTTAAATATAACCGTTTTTCATAAAATAACTTTTGAAATATTAATTTTTTAGTGTAACTTTATGCAAAGAAATCACTATTTAATTAAATATATTTTTTGTTTTTTATAACCAAAAATGAACCTTCACCATAAAAGACGCAATGTTTTTTGGCGGGATCAGTATCTCGAAATTCACTTGATCGACTAAACAAACACAGTGCAAAAACCGTATCGTATTAAATGTGTATGGAATATGCTCACCTATTAAATACGCTCTGTGTACGTAGTAATTTATTAGAATAAACAAAATAGCTCTGCTCATTTAACCATCCACTTTTGCTTAAGTGTCCAATTTATGCTTTACAACTTGAGCTGTACTCATTTTTACTCTTCTCATATTATACCGTGGATAGAAAAGTATTGTGTTTTGCGAAAAAAATCCGAAACTGGGATGACCTCCAGAGTGGTTATTACAAAGTTGTCTGTCTGCATGTGTGTGTGTCTGTTATCATCGTAGCTCCTAGTGTTTTTATGGATTTAAACTTTGCACAAAAATCTGTCCATAGGTGTAGTTGTTATTAAAGATATAGATGAACAGGTCAAAACTATTTATAATGAATTAACAAATAAATTAAATTCTGTCAATCTTGTCATGTCAATCAATGCTGTCAACACTGTCCCTCATTGATTGCCTTGACTGTCAGTTTTAGTTAGTGCTTCCTTGTCAAATCTGGTGCCGAAAACTTAGCAATGGTTTTGTTAGTATATCTGCAAGCTGATCCTGAGTTGGGCAGATTACTTTTATATCCCTGCAGTAACCAGTTTCTCTGACAGAATGTGTAATTTTAAATATGCTTGGTTCTTTTATGATACTCAGGATTCTGCCAAGCCTGATAGCAGCTTCATTGTCAATCTGAAGTTCTGAAGGTTTAACTAGCTCCGTAACTTCTCTTAAAAGTCTTCAAAAGCCAATTAATTTCCCTTGCTCTTCACTAGCTGCAACAACTTCTGCTTCTGTTGTAGAATTGATACTGATGGTTGCTCTGACTCGTCAAGATATGGCATCCTCCAGCATATAAACATACTACCTGAGTATATCTACCTGTAGTCGAGTCTCCCCGTGATCTGCATCCATATAATGACTCTGAACTCAGTTTTAATATTTCTTTTGTAGAATATTTCCAAAATTTAGTGTTCTTTTAACCAAGTATTCTTTTTACTTTAATCCAATCTTCTATTGTGATTTTCAACCTAACGATTGCACCCCGACAGCTTATGAAATATCTGACGGTACAAGTAGATACATAAGCTTCCGATAGCTTGCTAAGGGAAAGGCATATTATTATCTTTAACTTCTTGTATCTCCCTGATTCGTTACTGTTATCGATGATTTGGTAGAAACCGGTCTACAATTACATTTGAAATTGTTCTAAAACTTTCTTAGCAATGATGTGTCTCACTAAAATCCATCCTCCTTTGATCATTTCAAGACCTAAAAAGTTAATTTACTGGTTTTGTCTTAATGCTAAATTCTTTCTTTCAATTCTGAAATATACTCTTCCACATTTTTTTATTATTGATACTACTATAATCATCTACATAGAGAGCTAATATAATAAATAAATAATAAAAAATATATTAAAAATAAATAATAAAAAATATTATTTCATTCCATACGTTTAATATATAAAGACACGTATCTGCATTCGCTATGTTCAATCCAAATTTTTCTAAAAGTCTTCTATTCTCTTATTCCAACATCTTGGAGCTTGCTTAAGTCCATACAACTTTGATTCAACCTACACACTTTTTTGCTACCATCGTTGTATCATCTTTCAGGTTGCTTCCATAAAGATTTTCTCTTCTAATCCCATACAAGAAAGCTGTGGAAACATCAAATTGCATCATAGACACAAATTTTCACTTGCAGCTACACGCAATAAAGTCTAATTGTACTTATTCTTTGCTACCGGACAAAAGTTTCATCATAGTCTACTCCTTTTGTCGAGAAATAACCTTTAACTACAGAACGAGCTTGTAACGCTCTATAGTTTCATCTGATTGGTTTGACTTTATATACCCATTTAAATCTATTGGCTTCTTTCCTGCTGGCAAGTTTCTAAAGTCCATTTATTATTTTCTTTCAAAGATCTTATTTTCTGATTCCCATTGCTTCTTCCATTGTCTCCTCATTACTCTCTATGCTTCCCTGTAATAGTAGGTTCATTACAACTAAAATATATTCCCTCACTCTCATAACAAAATTCCATATCTTTGAGGTTTACGTATTTTTGATCTATCACGAAGTTCTAATTTATCATTTATTATTAAATTTATTTTTATTCTTTTCTTCTAGAGTAACTTCATGAAAAAATGGAAACCTAATTATATCTTATTTACATTTTTTTTTCATTGTCATAATTTATTCCTATTTCTGTATCATTATTCCATTTTCTATCTTCATTGCCTAGCTGTTATGAATTTCTGTTTGCCCTTTCCTGCACCCTTTCACTCAATCCCTTGAGGGTTAAGAGCTCTCGAAAACAACTCACGAGAAACGATACGTAGCACCTACACAACACCCTATACCCGTGTTCATATCCAATAAAAGTATTCCTATACAGCTTCTACATCTTTTCTATTTGTTTAGTATGTGTACATACACGTAGAACCAATGCTTCAAATTGTAAATTGGTTTTAACATTATCACACTCAAAAGTCGTGTATCTGTTACATTGATTACCGAAAATTTATATATATACTGTGTCTTTAATTTGGCTAACATATGCGGTATGTCCCTATCTGACATCAGTATCCTAGCTGTTTGTTCGATTTTCTCTCTCAAACAAACCATTTGTTGAGGTATAGGGCATAAGATTAAAGTTAATTTATCCTCTTTAGCCAAATATCTTTCACTTTAAGATAAGAGTCCCATGTCACAGATCAATTCTTTTAATCCTGTGACTGGATTTAGTATCTATCAAGATGTTCTACTATTTATTAAAATTCAAATTATTATTTTAATAAATATAACAATTAAATTTAGAAAAAGTCCTTGAATAAACAAAGTTATTAATAACCAGAAATTGAAGCTGTTTTAAAAGGTCCACAAACAATCAGCATTAAAATCTGAAAAAATCTGTCAACATTGTGCTATTCGGAAAATATTTTTTATGACATAATTAACCTATATGGCGTAGCAAAAATTTCGAAAAATCATTAAATAACGAAATAATGTTTGATCAATTTAGATTCGGCACCCATGTAGCCGTGTAGGACTGGCATTGTCAGTCATCTTAATTATCAGCATTAGTTGGTTTTTATTAAATACTTGTGTATTTTTTAAAAAATTCAAAAAAATCAGAAAAACGATTAAATTGAGTTTAAATTCGTACCATTTATACCTTGACGTAATAAATAAGTACATTGTTTTCATTTCAATATGACAATATCCATGATTTTTGCAGACTTATAAAATTAAACAGCATTGGAGTGTGGTCAGTGCTATTGGTGACTGCTGAAATGAAAAGGACTTATTACTACCTAAGAACGAGTGAAGCAAGTCCGAAGATGATACCAACGATAAAATTGGTTTCTAACTCTACTAATCGACCGTCCACTGGAATTAAAAAATTAATTATTTGGTTGTAATCAATCTCTGACATGTATGGTAATCATCTTACCTAAATGAGTTTTTCTACGGTAAATTTAAAAAGTTTAATTGGAGCATACCTTTATATTAATTATTTTAGAAAGTGTGTCATACTGAAACAATTGATAACAAATGATAAATTTATTTATTTATTTTTATAATATACAAGAATAAAAGGATATAAATCCTGTAGGATCTTGTTTGAGTTGATCCTTTGATGTGATATATTATAATAAGAATAAATACAGTTATATTATTAAATTACAAGTAATTGCACTTAAATTCAAGCTTATAGTGGCACTTTAACAACCTAACAAAATTTAGGTTGTTTTATCCTGAGCTATTGTTTGTGGCTTACATAAAGACTATTATCCATTTAAAATTAAAAATAAGCTTACTGGTACACCTTATGTGCAAATAAATGGTTATTTATTTATTTACTGGTACACCAGAATTCATCACTTCTATAATACATTGTATTGGAGAAATAAAGGTCTGGGACAAATTACCGGGATTCAGCGATATTGATATCAAATTGTCCAAGATATGACACAGTTTCAGAAATGATGCATGTAATGGTATGCTCCAATTAACTTTGGCAATAATTTTACAATAATTTTGGCAATCAGATTACTATACGTGCCAGACAATTACCAAAAAAAAAAAAACCAAAAAAAACAAACAATTAGGTATTTAACTCCCAGTGGTCTACTTAATGAGGGTTGATACCAATTTTATCTCTATAGCTCCAAACAGAGAAATTACTCTAAAATAAAACAAAATTAATGCCTAATTATCACTCAAAGATTTAAGCACAATTCTTTTGAATAAGTTGTATAAGATAGTTGTTGTGGGGTGTTGATTTAAACCAACCATATTGTGTATTTACTGTCAATTTTATTCATTAGTTGATTTTTACTTTTCCTCATTTATACCGTTGGTAAATAGGAAAAGTATTGTGTTTGCAAAATATCCGAAACTGGGATGTCTCCAGCATTATCCGTGTCAGGCATTTTTAATACCTCCAGAGTGGTTTTCACAAAGTTGTGTGTGTGTGTCTGTTATCTCCTAATGTATTTATTCTAGAAAGTTGAAACTTTCTAGCATTCTTCTTTTTTCTGTCCAAAAATCAGTCTACCGCTGTAGTTGTGCTATTCGGAAAATGCCTGTTTTTATGACATCATTTACCCGCAATAATGAATCAGCAAAAAATTATAAAACGCTGAAAAATGATGCGGTCAGATTCAGATTTGGCATGCATGTAGCTATTTATAAGACTAATATATGTGCCAAGTTTCATCTCATTATCAGTATTTCAATTTTTATGGAATGACTTGTGTACATTTTTTAAAAAATCGGCAAATAATGCAATTGAGTTGAAATTCAGTACAGCTGTATACCTTGACGTAATAAATAAGTGTAAAAAGTATATCATTTGATACTACCCTTTTGCAAAACATGAATAGTTGACACAATAAATTGTGTGAGAGACACCTAGGAAATGTAACAAGCAAAAGTGCACACCTGATAAGTGTAAAAAGTTTCATTTTAATACAAGTATATCTATGTTTTTTGTTGGATCATATAAGTTAAGCAGCATTGAGCGTGGTCAGTGCTGTATGGGTGCTATGCATTTACTATCTGAGGACAAGCGAAGCGAGTCCGATTTAGAGAGGATGAGTGTAGCAATCTGATGTGATGAGGAAAAGTTCTGAGGTACCCCGTACCCGTTTTTTAACATATTACCAATAAATTTAAGAAGTAACACTAGACCAGAGTTGTAACTTATTTTATTTTTTTTAAGCTTGATGTACAAAAGAACAAATGTGCAATTCTTCTCCAAGCAGCTATTCGTGGGTTTTTGGCCCGAAGAAAGTTGCAGCACTATCATGAGAATATATTGATCTCTACATTCAACACTGCTTATGATAGGATTCTTCCTCTTGACCAACTTGGATGTCTCCTATTTGCCTACTACCAGTTGAACACATTAGAATGTTGTGATATCCTGGTGAGAAATTAAAGACTTTTTATCATTTTTATACTACACTTTTTAATTTATTGCTACTATATTAGAATATATATTATATATATATATATATATATATATATATATATATATATATATATATTATATATATATATAATATATATATATATTGTGTGTGTGTGTATATTTTAGTTGGTGGAAGCCCTAAATGTGCATCTGTATGTTTACCGTTATGTTGGGGGGGGGGTAGAACAACCTGCATGTCAAACAAAGGTCCAGGGTGTGTAGCCTGGTTTGAACAATTAGTTTTTACTAAGATTTACTTAGAAGACCTACTTTTATCATTTATTTGAGTACAATGGTTTGCCACCACTCAAGGTGATTATTGTTATATGAACTTAATACTCTGGAGTTTAAAGAGTAATCATAATTTCAATGCCAGTACAGGACTCTAGGATTTTTATGAAAATTCATATTGCTGCAACCCACATTTGTTAGAAAAGAGTAAAAGCTAATTGTCCTAAGCCTATAGGACTGTGTATGCTGTTTATATACTCATCTATATAAATAACAGGCATCTATTAACTGATTTGATTACTTCAGGTGTTGTGCAATGAATAAAATTAAATCATCTCCTCATATTGCTCTGAGCAGATACGTTTTAGTTTTTTATTCCCTAGCAAATAGTTTATTTTCAAAAACTAAATTATGGGGTTTCCAAGACAATCTGTTACCGAAAAATCGACACGTTCTTAACATACTACCTCAAAAATACATCAGCACATTTTAAAACTTCTTTCTCAATCTCTTCCCATGCCTGGACTGTTATATAAGTCAAAAAATGTTGACTTTGTTTTTGACTTTCTAAACAAAATTACGGTGTTGAAGTATGGGGTTCCACGAAACCATCAAATCTTAAACGTATTCAAGTCCTTCAGTCAAAGGTTCTCCGCAAAATAGTTCAAGCTCCCTGGTTCGTATCTAACTTAACCATCCACAATGACCTCAAATTTCCGTTCGTCAAAGACATTGTTTCCTCTCGATACAATTCCTTTCACTCAAAATTAGATTCCCATCCTAATCCTCTTGTCCAAACCCTACATTCCAGAACCATTCCTTCTAATCCTCCACGGCGCCTTCGACGACAGTGGCCGCGTGACCTTCTGTTATAATCAATATTAATAAAAATTCAAAAACGCAAAACATTTAGGAAAATTCAACTATTCAAAGTCAACTAATTTCTATTCTACTAATTTAGTTCAAGCCAAATTTTTATATTGTAAGTAAAATTTCAACATTTACCTAACCACACCAAGGAATATCACCACTGGGTGATTCCTCCTATCAAGACTGCCAAGTTTTTTTAACCAGCATGAGCACTATGTCAAATACATTTATTGTAGACAATAATCAATAAAGTTAAAAAAAATAAAAATAAACAAAATTCTGTCATTTCTGACGCTGAGGAAAATCACTGATTTACATCCTTGCTTTAATCCACAGGTCATTTGCTAATGCTTTGGGTGATAAATGTAATGCCTATAAACTAACCAGATGTACTTATATATTGTTTTTAATTATATATTTTGTAGGGGAAGAACCATTACTTTATTTAATGATTAAGTTTCTAGATATGTATTTAAATAAACACACATTTTAGGGCATTTTGGTTCCTCAGGGTTGCACCCTGAGGAGCCAAAATTAGTCATCTTTCGGCTATCCACCGAGGTCAAAGCATAAAATTTAATTACAATCAGCCATGTTTTCAATCACTTTACTTCCATGTAGAAAGTGAAGACACAACTCTACCCTATTTAAGACACTATAATTCACATTAATTTATTTTTCAGACATGGTTAAGCAAGCAGCTGATGCTTTATGAAAAAGATATTATTTTGAAGTGTGGTGAATCCAACTCTGGATGGTTATGGAAAGTAAGATGGTTGATTAGGATTCATATAAAGAAACTTGCTAACGAACCCCATACAACTAGCTTAGATACCTACAGTGTCACATCTCTGCGAGTTTTAAGTGTCTACACCAATTATGATTCATTTTGTTCTATAATTGGAACTTCTAAAGCTATTTTATCTCTAAGAGAGGTTAGTATACAAAAAATATTATGTTTATTTATACATGTGTAAATAATATGTTACTAATAATAATAATTAGAGTAATAACAGAGTTCAGAGCAAGGATCTTGAATAAAAGGGATGAAGCACTAGGTCGATTTGCCATTCATAAAATGACCCCACCGAAAACCAAAAAATTGAGAGAATTCAACACGAAACACATGTCAAAAACCAACTGCACATGCTTGGTACATACTGCGCATGCAGTGTGTACCAAGCATTGTAATAAGAATAATAATGTATAAGAATAATATGTACCATATTATTCTTATAACAGCTCAGGTCTTAAATTTTAGAGGTAAACTCACCTCTCAATGGTTTCCCATTGTTTATTGATTGAGAAGGTTATAAAAAAACACGCTTAAATTATCACTCACTGAAGTGGCAAAGTATAGTCCAAAAGTCAAAATTAAATAAGCACAAATGACTTAACAAGCACCACAAATGTGACAATCACGAGAATCGCAGAAGAAAGTTTAGGAGCAAACTCGACAACCTTGCTACATAACCTGCGTTTGGTGCCTTTTTTTAATTACAACCAAGAGGAAGGTAAGTTTGTTCCTATTTCTCTATCTCATACAACTTCTGTGGGGTCAGAAATGTTCCTTAATGCGTCATCCCCTTTATTCAAGATCTTTGGTTCATAGTGACCTAAAAAGCCTGGAATGGAGTTCATAGTGACCTGGGAAATTGGTGTGTAAAGCACCCCTGTTTGTTCAAATTCACCAATAATGTTGTATTAATATCACCAAAAAGTAATTATGTTCCCACATACAATTACTTAAAGAAGTTAAATAAAAGCATACCAAAATATTGACTGTGTTGGAATAGTTATTTACATACCAAGGGAGGAAACAGAGTCATTAAGCCCCAGTTTTTTGTTGTCCTGAGGCGGAGCCGAGGGAACTAGCTAATTTACTCCCAAGGCGTATCCGAGCGAGGAAATTAAAGAGGGGTTTAATGACTTTTTTTCTTCTGTGGTGCATACATGATTATTCCTCTAGAAGGGAGAAAACTGTTTATGCATTAAACTTTTATTTTATTTATTTATACAAATCAAATATAACTTTTATGTTTTTTTTTAATCAAGCTTTATTTTACCAAATTTTACAAATATTATAACAAAATATAAGTACAATAATACAATAATACTATTATAGTACAAGATTACAAAAATATATTGGTTCTTTTTACCAACAATTGTTTTTATATTATACACAAATGAATAAATAATTGGGCAAACCCACCGGGAAGTCCCGTGTGTGGGAAGTCATTTTAAAAAGTATCTTTTTAGGCTATAGGTGCACTGGTAAAAAAAACAGTAAAAATTAAATAAAAAGAAAAAAAGAAGTATAAACATATATACATAAAATACAATAATTAAATACAAAAATCTTAACTTTTAGCTTTTAGTCTTAACAGGTAAACACTACAAAAGAGAGAGTAGTAAAAATACTCTAAGGTTTAAATGAAATAATAAAATAAAATTAAAGAAAAGTTAATAAAAAAAAAAAATTAAAGAAATGTTAATAAATAATTATATTTTAAAATTAATAAATCCCTCTGTTCCTAATTTTTTGGCATACATATTATTCTTTTTATACAATTTATTATAAGTGAAATAAAAATTTGTGCAATTATACAAATAATTAGTTTGAAAAAAGTGGTTTTTAGTATTAGTTTTTATTTATTTATTTTTTTAATAGGTTTTTTGTTTTCTTATTATTTTATTAAGTTATGATTATTTTTTCTTTAATGGTTGATTGTAAGTTATTTTAAATTCTATACTCTGACTAATTTTAAACTCTAGATTTAAATTACAAGGATAAGTTGCTCCTGCTGGAGCAACCATTTTTTTATGTTTTTCTTAAATTTATCAATATCTTTTTCTCTAATTTCTTTTGGGACAGAATTGTACAATTTAATACCTTTACAATAAATGGAGTTATTTTTTATTTCTTTGTGACATGGTCCTACTACATAATTGTGTTTTGAACTACTTACTTACTTTAATATCACTAAATACTCATGAAAACCACAAAATTGTTATTTACCCAACAACAAATAAGTAAAAAATAAAAAAGAATCTCAGATAAATGAAAAAACACATGGCTTGGCTTGCTTAGTCATTTAGTTTAACTAATTAACAGTAATGCCAACTTAAATTTTACACAATTATATTGTGTCAACGATAAGTTTATTGTTAATGTTTTATTTTTATTGTTTGTTTGTTCTTGTTTTTTTATTTTAATTTTGTTAAAGTTTTATCTTTTGCTTGATAGCAAAAAAGGATAGTTTTTTATAAAGTAAATTTGAACTTCATATCGCCAAAATTATAGAAAGTTCACTTTTTATGTTGTAAAATTTTTGATAAATGTACTCTGTGGATAAAAATATTATTAATTATCTACCTAATACATTAACAAATAAAATAAATATAAATAAATAAACCATTTATTTGCTTTAAATTTTCTACAAGATAATACATTTCTTTTTTTTAATACTAAGCAACTTACATGCAAATCGGCAATTAGCCGTGGTGCTCTTTTAAAAGAGAGATTGGATGGTACATCCTAAACTTAACCTAATTAATAATTATTTAAATATTTAATTTTTAGATTATTAAAACTAACATAAATAACTAGTAAGCAACAAATAAATAACATAAACACAAATTAATACATACATACTTATCATATATTAGATACAAACATTCATATATTATATACATACACATACATACATACACACACACACACATATATATATATATATATATATATATATATATATATATATATATATTTGTTAATTAATTTGTAATAACCTTTTTTGTAAATTTGACCCATCCTTGCCCATTCCTGTCTATCTTTGGCTAACCTCTGCCACGTCTCCTCTCCACAGATCCTTTACATTTCTTCATCCCATCTTACTTTAGGCCTTCCTCTACTTCTCCTTCTTTCCCTTGGGTACCATTGTATTAGTTTCTTACTCCACCTTCCATCCTCAGTCCTTACTATGTGTCCTGTCCAACCACATTTCCTTTCACTAATAATACCAACAATATCTTCTAAACCTGTCTTCTTTTTTACCCATTCGTTAGTTTTCCTTTTCTTCTACTTATCCTTAGCATACACCTTTCCATACTCCTTTGAGCTACTCTCATCTTCTGTATTACACTGTTATTTATAACCCAAGTCTCCGCTCCATATATCATTACAGGTAACACACACATGTTATATAACCTCTTCTTCCACGCCATAGGTTGGGCCAGTTTTAATAAGTACATGCACCTTTTTTAGATCGGATGTGGACATTAACAAATGTTTGTAAACAATAAATTTGAAATTGACCTATAGAGTTAAAATGAATTTGAATATGGATTGAATTTTTGTTACAGATCTTCATGTATATAGTTGTAAATGATTATTTCTTAGTTGCTAATGCTCTGTTAAATAAGAATAATCAGGCAAATGATGCTGAATCAAAAGACTTACTATCAGTGGAATCCATTAAAAGTCTAGTTGTTAGACCTTTGTCATTAATCCCATCCCATGACAATCAATTCAGGTATGATATTTTCCTTGTGATATTATTTCTTACCCACCTTTTAGATAGATTTTCCATCATGTTTGAGCATCCATGTCTAAAGAGTCCTGCTTGCAATCAAACAATTATGACCAATGTAGAAGATTTGCTTTCCGCGCTTGCAGTTAGATTTACTCAAAGATGTTGAATTAAGGGTTTTTAATCAATTAGAATGTTACCTTTAAAGGTTTTGTTTGTTTACATTTATTTAAATTGTCAGGTTTTCTTCATTGTATGCAATGTTAGAATCTGATTGGCTGCATCTGTTTTTTTTATGAGCCAATATATGGTATATTCATATTGTGATGTCAAACTCTGGTGACCTTCAACTGATTAAAATCACTTAAGTGAATTTAATTAAAGACATGCCTAGTTGATGCACTAAATTATTAACATGTGCTGTAAATTTTTAGCACGTGTTCTGGATTTATTCTTCTCTATTTTCTGTAACATCAGGAAGTTCACTTCATGATATGACAAATCAAATTGACAAGTCATCCCATTATTTTAGATTCTTGGATTTGTTTAACAAATAGGTGAATTCAATTCTTTGTGGAAGTCGTTAATTTATTCCTCACTGAGTGAATTGTTGAGCTGGTTGATGGTGGGGGAGCTCTCAAAGCACTGAGTTGAACCTAAAACCTTGTATCATTGTCTAGTGCATATTTGTACCATCTCCTTATTTCTCATATAACCTTTTAAAATTGTGTAAAATCAATAGTAAACCTAGCTTTATCAGTGGAAAGTAATATATCATATGGTTCATGACTACACTCTGTGCCAACACCTCAGGGCTTAATTCAATCTTAGTTGGTAGCTGTGCATTTCTGCCACAAATTATTGGCATTAACCAATTAGACCCCAGAGATATCCCACCATCCATATAGCCTTAATAAATTGATATAATATATGCTGTGAAAAGGATCCTTTTCTTCACTGTGTTCAAGACCAAAGAAAGTGAGATAAACAGTAACATAGTGAGACACAGTTATGGTAATTTGACTAAATACTCTCTAACTCAGAAAAGCATAAAGAGATTTAAAATTTCTTATCTATGCTGACAAGATTAGATCTGAGGTCTATAAATATAGATCCTAAATTTTCCTAGATAAAAAATTTCGTATATATCTCTTTCTTGTCTCTGCAAGACTAAAGAAATACGTTATTGCTCATAGAGCTCACACAAATGTTGCTAAAGGTGTAACAAGGACTGAAAAACATTTATTTGTGCCTTGGTGTCACTTAGTGAAATCAGTTTTTAATATAATGGATCCCTGTTAAGTATATACTACACAGTATAAAAACTGTACTGAATTCAGAAAAAGTACGCATTATGATTATACTTTCGGCAAGTGTTTACATTTTTCATGTTAAATTATAATGTCAATGGTGAAAATTTAGGTCTTCCGCGGGTGACCGCGTCAATGTAGATGAAGAATCTGACGTTTTGCTTCCACTGTGGGAGGCATCTTCAGGGGTGTAGGACATCATGAATAAAAACACAATGCTCTTCAAAACTGAAGATGGAGACGAGGTTGGCCCTATTTATACCTGTCTCTGACCTTGTCTTTAAGGACAAAGATTATGGCCATGAGAAGGGATAGTAGGGTTCTCGATGGTCCAGTATGACGTAATCCACTTAAAGGAGTGTCCTGTCTGGTTGATGAGCTGGCTAATAGGGGATTTCCATTAGATGACTTAATTGGTGGCTGGGTGCTGAGTGACGTAGTTGAAGGCTGGGATTGGCTAGGGAAATTATCTGAAACACATTGTAAAGAGATAAGCGATGTCCAAGTTTTGGAAATCTTCAACCCTGTGTCCCTGTTGATGTTATTGCTATGCACAAGGTTAGAGGACAGGTAGAAATAGGGCCAACCTCGTCTCCATCTTCATTTCAGTTTTGTGGAGCATTGTGTTTTTATCCATGATGTCCTACATCCCTGAAGATGCCTCCCACAGTGGAAGCAAAACGTCAGATTCTTCAACTACATTGACGCGGTCAACCTGCAGAAGACCTAAACTTCATGAAAATATCTGCAGAAGCCTAGACAGTTTATTAATGTCAATGGTACTATTAAATTTTATAGAATTACTTTTGATTAAGTTTTTACATTAAAAAATGTTTTTCTGAATAAATAGTTGAAAGACTTAGGCCAGGCCCGTATTCAAAGGCGTTTTCCTTTTCAAAATTGTAACTATTTCTCTAGAAAACCTAACGGAGCCGCCCTTAAGGGTCCCTCAAGGAATAGCTTAGGTTTAGATAAGGAAAATCTTATTGAATACTGTCTTTCAATCTTTACTCATTATATATTTTGTTTGTTGGATTAATGTTTTTGTGTTCTATACATGGCTCTTTGTTTACAGGAAAACTATGCTAATAGAACTGTGTAAAGCCTTTCTGACTAATCAAACAAATGACAGCATTAGATCCAGCATTTTTCCTATCATATTATCTATGGACAGTACTTGCTTATCAACATTGGTCCATTGTATAGTGGACAGCAGTATTGAACCTACCACTTCTTGTCTTTACATTCTCATAGAATTTTTCAAAAAAGGTTTGTATTGTTTATTATTTATACCTAAAATAGAGATAAATTATTTACTTAGAGCTCCTTATTTCATCAGTTGCACTCATAAGTCACATGGCCACCATAATTTATGGTAATGCCAATAAAGAATTTGATTGAAAAAAATGACCCCAACATCATTCAAAAGAGTGAAGCCACCATGTATAATGGGCTTGGTATAAACTTATATTTTAACAATAACACCATCATTCAGAAGCCATGTATTGTGGGCTTACTTTAACTTGATATTTTCACAATGAAAACAAAAATACCTCATTCAGTAAAGCAAATAATAATTTATATTTTTTTATTAATATTATTATAATATTATAATCTAATAAAATTAATAATAA
>JACMZG010001893.1:5118176-5172763 GCA_018340805.1 Microvelia longipes | reverse complement strand
GGAAAATGATTTAGTTGTTTGACTCTTTGAACTAAATTTCACATGCAATTTTTAATATTGATTGTAAAGCTTTGGAATGATGAAGAAAGATATGCCCATCATAATAGAGTATTTGCAATTTGTTGTAAATGCTACAAAATACCAAGGCACTGCTTTTGTAATGTAAAGTGTGTTAAAAATATGTTTTAACAAATTTCACAAACAAATTAATAGTAATTAGTAGTAAAGAATTTAAATGGGATAGAGAGATGCAGTGGTGGGGGGGGGGGGGGGGGGGGAAATAAAATGTGTTTTACAGGGTAAAGGTTTGCTTCATAAGATATAAACAAAACACGACAAATTGAAAAGCCTAAAAAATTGAAATTAACACAAAGGATTAGTTCAAATAAAACTTGTTGATACAGAGTATGAAAGAGCAAAACATCAACATGTGTACAAATATATATTAGGACAGCGACTCCTTCATATTAGTACTCTCTGTTGCTATTGACATTATTTTTATAAGTAGTTTAAATATTTACATTTAACAAATACTAACATAAATTACGTATCTTTTCTAAAAAGGTGTACCTGTTCATTATGTGGAAACATAATAAGTTTGTTTATCATTGTTTACATTTTTTCTTAATTAAAAAATGTATCTAGGAATAAACTATAATGTATTGGCAACTATTCTGACTTAGGCAATACTTAAAATAACTTGTTTAAAATTTTACTTTTTATGACCTCTAGTGATATTTATTATCTATTTTGATTTATTTTGGCAACAGATGCAAAAAGAATGTATGACGTATCTTAAAAGTATAGAATTTTCTATGGATGTAGTCAACTATCTAGCTTCAAATTACAACGATGATGTTATTATCCATTTCTCAAAATTTCTTCACATTCTTATCACCAAGCATTGCTTTATTCAGTACAAGTAAGTTTTCTTCTCTTATTTTGTTAAACAGTTTTGTTTAAATTAGTTATTTTTTGGTTTTTTTTTTGAGATTAAGTGGAGGTTAAGAGGGACAGTCCGGGTTCGATCTCGGTTGGGGCCTCTAGGATTATCATGCGATGGATGGCAATACTTTATCATGCCATTATCTTTTATTTGAGGGAATTAGCAAAAAAGGCCCAACAATGTAGCCTACTTACTAGGTGATCTCACCTCTCCCTAATTATTATCACTATTTAGATTAAATAGGGTTATCCCTCCCTCTAGTATCTTCAGGCATTTTATCTTTTTTGCAACACCAACACCACCATTCATTGGTGTCTTATTAAATTTTACTTATATCTTGTTTCAATTTATGTTTTACTCTTTTTGTTGTTATTATAATTTAAACTTCGGTTAGTACTCATTAAATTTACTTAGGTTATAATTCCACATAGCATAACTCTAGGAATAAAATATTTGTTTTCATTAATACTATAAAATAAACGGTAAGAATAGGTCAAATAGGTGAAAACACAAATTACAATTTCAGCTTAAAAATGCATCAATTTTATCTTTAATACTATTTTTAAATTGGTTAATTTCTAGGGGTTTTTATATTGTCCCTTAAACATCTTGATACCTAGGACACTGTCTTTTTTGTCATATTGGGCCAGTCTGTAACTTGGGATCACAGATTCCTGGTAAACGTGATGTGACCAAAGTAAACTGATACTAATAACTGAGTCTAGGGTTACAGCAACACCACAGTGCATTCTAGCTACATCAAGAAAGAGTATTTATGCAATCGGTCATTTGTGCTAAAAGTTGTCTCCGCAACTGTACACCTAAGCTAATGTAGCTAAGATGCGTGGTCGCGAAGACGACCTTTTAAGACTTTTTAATATTTGATGCTAGAACCCCCAACTCTGTAATTACAGTATAAGTTTATTTTGGATAAAATCAAGAATGGACAATTCTGCAACTTCTTTATGGACATATTTAACAAGAGTGCTACTCTGTAATTACTTAACTATGCGTTTCACCTACAATATTCATAATAAAACAAAAGCTTTAACAGCCATTCGCGTTAACACTAATTCTTAAATTGTACTGGGGTTGACCATTTTAGATTATAGGATTTTAATTTAAATGTATGTCTACGCCATTGTACATCTCAGCTAATGTAAAGCAAACATAAAATCGTGTTAAAACTTTTATTTTTAGCTTAAATGAACGGTTGCGTTGTTGACCAGTCTCACAAAATGAACCCTACCGTATACTGAGACATTGGTCAATATATATTATCATTTATTCAGTTGTTAACCGCTTATATAAGTGGAGCAAATACAGGTTTTCACAAAATTATTTTGTATACTTTTGTCTATAAAGAACTTGATTTAAAAAAGTGGAGTTAAGTAAACCATGTAAACATCAACTAAAGTGGCCATTCTCAAATACCTTCTAAGTGCAGAGTGTATGTGGGAAAATGACTCATTTCTACAGAATCCTTTGGTATGTCTCCTTGCATTTAGCTATTTAAAATTTAACATAAAAAATTCCCCTTTCTGTGTTACAGAATCCTATGGTATGTCTCCCTCCATCCAGCCATGTATAAAGATCTCTGGAGAATACTATCCAATATGCATCGAATAACATTTGAAGGAAAATCAGTCTCTCTACTCACTTTACTTAGTAAAGGAACATTCCTAACCTGTGAAGAAGGTCATGATTTCTACCCCCTGTTAATCACATTCTGTCTAGTATTTAAAAGATATATTTGTATGTTACACAACGATGAAATTACTCAGGCTGGAAATTCAGGTATTTCTTTTCTTAATTTACTGTATTGTAAAATAAGTGAGAAAAATTTACAAAAAGAAAACATAAATTAATAGTGTAATGAAAATCTAAATTATGCATTATGTGACTAGTATATCAGAATGTGACTAGACCATCTCAGCTTTCAGATTTATTTAAGATTTCAACTTTACCGATCTCTCCAACCCGTCCTCGCCTGTTCTGATATACATTCTGATACGGCATATGGCCTCATCAGAAAAACTTTTGCGTATTGCAAATGAGGGCCTATGCCGTCAATTTTTTTTTGTAAGATGACATGGTTAGTGCTATGAGTATTATTTTGACCTTGTTTAGGGACATCTATTGAATTTTTGGGGAATTAGCTATCTTTTCATGTCATTGATAGGTGGCAGTAGTGTCTTCTCTTTGTCTTGTACTTTTTTTTCTTTTTTTTGGCATTGGTCGACTTGGACCATACAGCCATATAATTTGTCTTGTACTTAAAAACATTAAAGAAGGTTGTGAGTCATGGACCACGGCACGCATCCCCCTCGCTCTTGGCACTTGAACCTTTTTTATCTCTTCTCCTAAAGCCCTTTGATTGACATATTTCTGACACCTCTTTCCTAAAATCAGTACCAACAAAGTAGCGACATTGTACTTATTTTTTAACACGATAAATCATAAAAAGATAAAAATAGACTATTCTTAGATTCACGTTTGATTCGCACCGTGCAACATCTATATACTTTCTGTCCTTCTTTGGTTTTAGTTATAACAAGGTACTATAGTAGTAAAGGTTGAGTAAAGCTTTGGGTGGTTAGAGCTAAGTTTATTGTTGTTAAGCTAAGGTATAATTTAACAGTTTGTCAATCCAATCAAATTAAACTACTATGCCGTAAAGAATTTTGTTCATTCGACGGATTCTTGACTATTTGCTTGACCAACAAGGGTTGTCTGGACGATGACTGCCTAAGAACATTCCTGTTAGAATGCGTGGTGATTATCAACAACCGACCTTTGGCTGTTCTCAGCAACAAGGCAGACTTGGTGCCACTGACACCTAATCACTTGCTTTTGTTGAAGAGTCTTTTACAACCCTCTCCTGGGTCCTTATCTGAGTTATATTATGCCAAAAGGAAAATGGAAACAGGTCCTAAGTGTGGCTGAAACCTTTTGGGGGCGTTGGAGGTGGGAATACTTACAAACTCTCCAGGTGAGAAACAAAAGAGTCTCACCATAAAAAAACTTATAGATTGTTGATATTGTTCTTTATAAGGATGAAAGTGTTCCCAAAATACTTGGCTCGTTGCTTGTATAGTTGCAGTTTTGACTGGGGAGGACAGGTTGGTGAGATCGGTAAACCTGAAATATGCTTAAGGGGAGTTCAAAGAACTCCTGGTCTAGTTAGTTGTGCTTCTGGTCGAAGCGACTGAAGCTCATCTCTAGGCCAGGAGTGTCACAGCTACCAAGCTTTGTTAATTTGTATTACTTGTTTGTTTTGATGATTTTTTGTATTTAATTTAATGTGTCAAAATTTGTTATTATTTTACAAAATTACGTTTTTATTTAAGTTTTTGACAAAATTAAGTTCAGTACCAAATTTCTTAAATGGTTAAGAGTGAAGGTCAGGGAGGTTAGATCTAAGATTACAGTTGTTATAGCTGAGGTTTATAATAAGGTATAATTTGACATTTTGTCAATCTAATCAAATAAAAATAATATGTTGTTAAGAATTTGCTCTTAATTTATTCCAGACTGCTAAAGCAGTAACAATAATTGATGGACTATAAACATGTTTATCTTGTAAAGGCTTTATGGTGGCACCAATTTCAATGAAACCCCTAGCTTGCCTGCAATTTGATTTACTCTAGTTAATAATTAGCTACATCAACCTTATCTCTCATCATTGTGTGGATCTATGTTTTTAGATCTCTTTCTCTTGCTACCTGTTGAGTTTTAGTTTAAAATTTAAATTTCTTGAAGACTACAGTCCTTTATAAATATTAATTTATTTAATAACCTTTACATATAATCTTCACAACGTTTCATTGAGCGAAGCTCAACATCTTCAGGTGAAATCAAATGAAACTAAATTTGTAATGTAAATTTTTTTTTTATAAACGAAATATAAAATTTAAATTAATTTAGAAAATGACCGAAAATGTCAGTAAACCAAAATATTAAGGAGGCAGGGACAAAGTATTAAGATAACGGTGATTTGTAGACGGAGGCACTGTATTTTTAGGGGGTCTTTTTAAATTTAAAACATTTGAATAAATGCTATTTATATTGTTAGTATCCTGTTTCTTATTCATGGTGTTGGGGTCAGTTTTGATGTAAAGACTTTCCAAAATACGTCGTTTGTTCAAATGTTTTTCGGAATGTAATACTTTAACATTGTCGTTATCAATTTTATGTTTTTTCTTGGTCATATGTTTCGCTATAGCTGTATTTGTGTCTAAATTGTCTGCATTTTTATTATGGACCCTAAGCCTGTTTAGAAATAACCTGTTGAGTTTTAGGTGTGTTCTTTGTGCGTTATATTAAATTATGAGCTATTTTTGGTTATAAACAAATTGTGTATCTTTACAATACACCATTAAGTTAAAAGTGGTTTCATGAAAACACACACCTGAAAAAATTATCATATTATCATTCTTCAAATATACCTAACAACTATACTATGAATTATACTTTTAAAAAAATATATTGTTATTAGTTTCAGATATCACAGAAATAACTGTTAAATTAAGAGATGTGGCAATTGCTTTGTTAAACATTGGTTTGCCAGATACAACGTTAACTGTTAGTCAACATCTTAAGAAATGTAACATAGATTCAATGCATGACTCTTACAAGGTATGTTTTTTGAGTGTTTGTTGCATGCCTGTACAAAATCTGACAGACTGGGAATAACTTTTCATAGTTATTTGCTCACCAAGGGAGTAAATGTAGGCATAATTCCCTTAGCAATAAAGTTAATTTCTGAAGCGTAGATGTGAATCATAGATGTTGTGTCTCATGTGTTATAGTTAACCATGAATTAATTTCCTAAGGTGAAGCCAAAGAATTAAACAAAAATTTATAATATCTATTATAAAACTTTATTTAAAATTAATAGAACCCTACAAGAAAAGACGAAGTGAAACATTTTTATCAATATTATTAACATTCTTTTTACTACACCATACTTTTAAACCTTTATAAACTTTATTACACCTTTCTTTAGAGTTTAGAGGTTATGAATCTGTATTCATAACCTCAGCAATGTATAATATCATCAGCAATGTTAGAAAAATTTAATCTAAATCCTCCATAGTATCAGCCGTAACCATTAAACTTTAAAAACTTTGATTACATTTAAATAGAATCTAATTAATTTAATGGACACAGTTTACAAACAAATTACTTAGAAACAAATTAAATAAAGATGTAAAAAACAGCTGCTTGCAGAATCATTTCAAAAATGTAATTATTCAACCACCTTAAATCTTCATAAAATCTGTCTAAATGAAGATTTTCTATTTAAATTAAACTGGTCAGACTGTTGCAAGTGGGAGTTATTGTAAAACTCCCTGCCATAACGTCCTGTGACTGGTCCAGCTGTTAAATGTCTCTTTGCACTCTGAAAACCAGGGTAGGAATCTTAGTGTTCCTCCCGGTGGTGAAAGCTTTATACAGCTTCCGATACTAAGGCACCAGTATACTTTTTTTTTGTTGGAGGCTCATTAAATATTAGAACCTATTTAACTCTCTAGTATTATTTTATTTAAATTATGTCATTATTGTCTGTGTTACTACAGGACTTTTCAATAATAGTTAATTATTCTCTATACATACTTCTTTGTATGTATTGAGTGTAATATCCAGTGTAATGTGGATATTTGATTGAAATTGTAATCATGCTGTATTTTGTTTTAGGCAATCATTTGTTTGCTAAGGGTTCTTCATTCCCGTGAGATAGGTACAGATCAATCATTTTGGATTAGTAAGAAAATATTTATGCCTCAAATGCTTCCTATTCTGGACGACTTCTTTTTCAGGGTTTCATTTTTCTCAAAACATAAACTCTTTGATGAAAAAACAATGAGTGAGTTGATATAGTTGGTACTTTTTTCTTACGCTTTCTCCGTAGCAAAATGTGGCACTAGTTAACTCAAAAAGCTATTGTTTGCAGACGTTACATTATATAGTATATTAATCAATATTGATTTTGAGCAACCAAAAAACAAATTATCTATCATTATTTGTATTTCTATGGTACCAATATATTATTTGTACCATTTTGAAGTGACTCTTATTGCATGTCTGGGGTTGGGTTCCCATATTACGATTTTAACTGATAAATTATCATTCAGATTACTACCATTATTTATTTTTTTAGTTCTATTGTTGCTCTGTATGTACAAATGTTTAAACTGTTGGTAAAAAATAGTCTGCCTTTATTTAGAATTCTAACTATAATATTTGTTATATACTGGTTAATGTGGGTTTCCTCTTCCACATGCAGTAAGATTAGATTACTGAAGTTAAGCTAAGGTCAGTTCTTGAATGGATGACCACCCTATACTACCTTGGCCACATGGGTTAGGTGGGAACCTGTTGTCACTAGCACCTCTGTCACTTTTTGATATACTCTACCACTGTTAGGTATGTGACATCCTCAACTCCACTACCTCTCAATGTGTAATATGGTTTATAAAGAGATTGTGCTATTGTGACTTACAGACACAGTAGCTTTTGTGATTTTGACAATGATGGAGAAAGTCCTCTTTAAATTCAAAGGACGATTAAATAGTGTTCAGTGTAAAAACAATAAAGTGTTGGGACCTGGGAAAACTAAAATGATTAAATCTGGGATCTTGACATTGGTATTATACGATTTATAGACATAGTAGCTTTTAGAATGTAGATATTGTGGTTTTTGGATATATGGGCACAGTAGCTTTTGGGATGTAGACATAGTGCTTTTGAAACTGAAGGACATTAAGATAGTTGGTGGATTGATTTTGGATTATTCTTATTAACTATATCAGTATTCTAATATGTGAGATGTTTATTCTATTATCAGTGATACTTTCTTTTTCTTCTAGCTCATGGACCAACAGTAGTGACAAACAATTCTGTTAAACCCTTTATAATTTTAAGAGATCTACCTTTTTGTGTTCCTACTAAAAATCGACTCAATAAACTGCAACATATTTTTCTTGCATTTAAATCTCGTTATCAAAATCCAAATGAACTTTTCCAAGAACAAATGTTTATTAAAATAAGAAGGGATTATATTTATGAAGATGCATTTGAAAAATTGTCTCCTACTGAAGGTTGGTATCATTTTTTATTTAATAGAAGTGAATTAAGATTTTTAAAAAATAGACATCTTAATAATTTCTAGGTGTATGTAGATGTAGATGTGTACGTTTGTACACACCCAATCATCTAGGAAGCACACCCTCCGTACGTGACGGCACATATGACTAGTCCACAGTGTGCCTAGTTCATCTAGCCCAACCAGACTCTATCCACACTCACTGATCTGGCTAGTGCACTTCGTTCCTAGTCACTTACGTTATTCGAGTCACCACATTCACTTTCACTGACTAAGTTTTTGGACATGCGAAGACTCAGTGTATCTTTCCAACCTTCATCTCCATCAGCTCGCTGAACCTCAAGTTTTCGTGAGCTAGAGACAACAGAAACGTGGATCTAGACTTGTCTCAAATGAAACAGGAATTTGCGTATGTGGTAGCCCTGCTGGGTTGGCTGGCCTTGAATTCAACCTCCCAAGTGTACGGTAAAAGAGATAACTTCATATTGAGGTTCTCCCCCAGCTGGATTTGAACCTTCGACCTCCAGGTTGAAAGGTGTGCGCTTTACCACTGAGCTATCTGACTTGGTCTTCTACTTGTATTATTATTATTATGTCTGGCTCTGTCATGGTATGATATAAGCACTTGATTTCAGCTCCTAAGCTCATGTGTTCATGGCTCAGGCTATCCACTCAGTTTATACAAGTAGTATTTATTTATATAATTGAGTCATTAGTTGTTTTGACAGAGATTTTGTGGTATATGTTCAACATGGTTAATATTAATACACTTGAGTTTAAAAAAAAATATATTAATTGTCAGACCACAATACATAAAAAAGAAAAACTGACCGGTTTCGACTATTAACTAGTCATCTTCAGAGTACCCTTTATAAACTCGGTTTATAAAGGGTACTCTGAAGATGACTAATAATAGTAGAAACCGGTCAGTTTTTCTTTTTATGTATTGTGGTTTGACAATTAAATATATATTTTTTTAAACTCAAGTGTATTAAATATTACCATGTTTTACATACTTGAGGTTACTTTATTACACAGTTTCTCAATTATCAAAATTTTACAATGAAATAAAAAATACAATCAAATAGATTATAAATTATTACATAAACTGCATAAACATAGACAGTATAACTTGAATAACCTTACACAAGAAAACTAAACATTTAGGGTGGAATACTAAGTATCAGCTAAAACCTCGTTATCATTATAGTAGGCTTTCTTAAACAACAATGTTTTAATGCTATTAAATATAATTTGTTATATAATGAGCATTGTAAATGCCCTGACTGATAGGAAGTCTCTAAAACGGATTTTATTTATTTTATTAAAAATAATATTAGGTCAATTATTAAAAACCAAATTGTGACTTTTTTTGTTCCTTCAAATTTTTTATTGTTTAAATATTACTTTTTTGTCTTGCAATATATACTTTGAACATTTAGAACTATATTTTTCAAATAACTTGTTATTATTTTTTATTTGGCAAGATAATATAACCATTGGTATCTATCTATATTATCTATTATTAGTTGTATTATCAATTTCAAAAATGAGCTCTGTATTTCGAAAATGCTATGATTTTTTTTAAATATGTGTACATAAATATGAGCTTCCCACCTAGCTTTAAAATTACTAACCTTCACTAAAATTTTATTTTTTACAGTTCCTGAAATAAAAATAAATGTTCGAATACAATTGACTAGTGCAATGGGTTATGAGGAAGTTGGAGTTGATGGTGGCGGAATTTTTAGAGAATTTATGAGTGAATTTTTGAAGGCTGCATTTGATCCAAATAGAGGATTTTTTCTATTAAATAAAGACAGACAACTTTACCCTAATCCAAATGTAGAAGTGTTGTATTCGAATTTTAGGAAACATTATTACTTCATTGGAAGAATGTTAGCAAAGGTAATTATTATTTTTATATATATTTATATTATTATTATGAAGTCTAGAATGAAAGTAGTGATAGTTATAAGGAAGAGGTGATGAATCACCTAAAACATAGGTTGTGTCATCCTATCTCCCTGAGATTAGAGATAGAGCTCTATAGTTTCAAATTTTGTTGTTTTTTGTGTCAAATTGAGATGAGAGTTGTGTATTAAACATAAAATGAAACGTAGTATAATAAGGGGCATTATCATAAAAAATGATTAATGAGACTTCTTAACATTTAAAGGCTTAAAAAGCCAAAAGTGTAATCAGTTCCTTTACTGGGAGTCCCTGAAATTGATGGCTCAGATACGTTATTTGAACTATTTATTGATTATTATTGAAGGGATTCTTTTGAACTTATACATTTGACGTGGCCTTAATAGACTTGTGTCTTTTGCTTTACACCTCTTTCCTAGAATGCCTATTCAAATCAGGCTAAACCCATATAAAGAGAGAATGTTTTTCTCTTGTTTTGGCGGTAGATGGTGTGGAATGGGTTTTACACACCTTAAGGGAGTTAGCTACTAATGCTTCTTATCAGTGGGCAACTTAATAGGGTTTGGGAATGTCATTCTCCCTTCTCCATCTTTCTAAACTTCAAGAAGTATTTTACATCTTATTAAACTAGTTATCCCTTACTTGGTTGAATTAGAATGTATTCATAAATTTTAAAATAAATTTCTAAACAAGATAATTTAGATTATTGTGTAATATTTTTTCAGGCCTTGTATGAAAATATTTTAGTTGAATTGCCCCTTGCCGAATGCTTTATTTCAAGTCTAGTTCGAAGAGAAACTGATGTCAATCTATACGATCTCCATTCTTTAGATCCAGAATTATTTAAAAATTTAATTTCTCTTAGAAGTTATGATGGTGATTTCAGCTCATTAGGTCTTAATTATACTGTGGTATCTGACCTTTACGGTCAAACTAAGGTAACTATCAAATAACTATACTATTCATGCTAATGTCCTGTGATAGTGGTGCATCAAAATATAGAAAAAACCTATACTATTGTATCTGTAATATTTCATGACAGTTTCAGATTTGCATTATAGTAGTAATAATAATAATAATGATAATAAGGCTCCACTGTCACAATGACTAAACATTGTCTTGGTTCGTCCTTCATACTTAAAACTAAATAAATTTACACTTATAAATATACTTAAAATTACAAAATTTACAATACATCCAGTAGATACTCTTCTATTGAATTTTAGGCTTTTTGATGAAAATTTTCTTAATGAGGTTTTGAAAGTCTAGTTCTATTAAACGTAGTTATTTCCAGTGGGAGGCGATTGAAGCATTTCCAGGCCATGTATTGGGGTGTGTTGTTGGTGCTTCATGTCAGTCGATGGGCAGGGTTTATTTCGATGTCTGGTGTAGTAGTCGTGTTGTTTATCTTGAAGGTTATTGTTGTTGAGTTTGGTGTAAGTAAGTAGGTTGAAGATGTATAGAGAAGGTAAGGTAAGTATTCCCAGATCTTTGAAAAATTATTTGCAGGAGGACTTATAGTTGAGGCTTTTAATAATTCTTAACTCTTTTTTTAAAGTAAGAATACTTCACACAATATAATTGTGCGAGAGACACCTAGGAAATGTAACAAGCAAAATGCAATGCTACATCTGGGAACTGTTCCATCATTCGACATTCGTCATCATTGATGGCTTGACACAACGTCATGTCCCACTCTGTTTCGTTATGTCTAACTCATCAGGGCGCCGACAGAGCCTGAACTCAGTTCCCAGATGTAGCATTGCATTTTGCTTGTTACATTTCCTAGGTGTCTCTCGCACAATTATATTGTGTCAACTATTCATGTTTTGCAAAACTCGGTAGTATCAAAATGATGTAAGAATACTTCATTTACTTTCGATGATCCTCAACATATTATTATTATATGTTCAATATAGACCAGAATATGTATAAATTTAATTAGAGTTTCTATATTCTATATGTAAAGACTAAAAGTCTAACCATACAGAATCTGTGTTTCTGTAAAGACTCTTTAAATCTGATTTAAAGAGTTAGTTGACTAGATTCTGCAATTTTCTTAGTGTGTAGAATTCCATAAGTAGGTTAGAAAAACACTTCACTTCCACAATTTTTACTTTTCCTCGTTTATACCGTAGATATATAGGAAATGTATTGTGTTTGCAAAATAAACCGAAACCAGGATCATCCGTTTCAAGTGTTTTAAAGTGGCCTCCTGAGTGTTTTTCTCAAAGTTGTCTGTGTGTATCCGTTATCATCGTAACTTCCAGTGTATTTATGCTAGAGAGTTGAAATTTTGTTCAAAAATCAGTCAATCGCTATAGTTGTGCAATTAGGAAAATAGTTTTTTTATGATGTCATTAAACTGTAATAATGACTCAGAAAAAATTCAAAAAATCATAAAAAAGGAGAAATGATGTGATACGATTGAAATTTGGCACCCATATAGTAATGTATTAGACTAACATATGTTTCATCTCTTTATCAGTATTAGTTAAATTTTTATGAAATGAGTTGCACGTTTAAAGTCTAAAAAATCAGTAAAGAATCCAATTGATTTGAAATTTGGTAAAAGTGCATCCCTTGACATAATAAATAAGTGTACTAAGTTTCATTTTAATACAACAAGTCTATCCATGATTTTTGGTGGATCATAAAAGTCAAGCTGCATAGAGCGTGGTCATTGCCTGGATAAATGACCACTGGGAATGAAACAAATGTATTTACTAGTTCCTTTTATTAATTTAAAATAGCATAAATAGAGTTATAATATGATTTTATTTTTTTTTAATACATTGATTAATAATAAATTATTGTTATCGATAAGATTGATTTCCCACCAGAACTCTTATTTACTCTACTTTACTCGGTCTTTTTTTGGAGGAGTAAAAAGTGCAGTTTAGGATAAGATTATTTTGCCTGAGATTCGTTACGAAACCAAGTGTAGTGGAGTATGGAGTAGTATTGAGAACATGCCCGAACACAGATCTTACCCTTGGTTACTCTAGTGTACACTGGAGTAACGTGCCAAAACACACCTATTAAAAGTTATTATATTATTGATGATTATGATAGTAAGCTTATATGTAAGTTATTTTATGAGAAAAGAATCCCATAGTCATACATGCTTTCCCTAATTATTATCATTTAACAGCTGATTTATTATTTAAGGCTTTATTTCACCATTATACATTTTACCATAGTACATAACTATACCAAATATTTCAAAAGAAAATTAATCTTAGTTCAAAATCACAATAGATCTTCATGTAAAAGAAAATTACCATACTATTTTTTTTTATTGGTGAATTTCCACTTGGCCTAGACTGTGAGTGTGGCCAATTTTGAAAACAATTATGTTGTTGTTACCGAGTCCGGTAGCTCAGTGGTAGAGCGCTCACCTTTTGATCTGGAGGTCGAGGGTTCAAATCCAGCCGGGGGAGGACCTCAATATGAGGTTATCCTTTGTACCGTACACTCGGGAGGTCTTGAATTCAAGGCCGGCCAACCCAGCCAGGGTTTTACGTGGTTTCCTTGGCTACTAATACGCAAATGCGGGGTTGGATCTAGTTTCTTCTGAGACAAGTCTGGATCCACGTTTCCGTTGTCTCCAGCTCACGAAAAGTTAATGTTCTGCGGGCTGGGGGAGATGAATGTCGGAAAGATATACTGAGCCTTTGTATGTCCGAAAACTTAGTCAGTGAAAGTGATGGCGGCGACACGAGTAACGTAAGTGACTAGGAACAAAGTGCTCGGTTCTTGAAGACAGACGTCTCCTAATGGCACTGCGGAGCTTTGACTTTCAGGTCAGGGCTAAAGAATGAGTTTGTGCACGCTGACATCTGGGTGCTGGGTTCTTTGTCGGATGGCGCTGGACTGGCCAGAGCGGTGAGCCTAGCTTAGAGTCTGGTGATGCTAGTGGAACTGATGAGATTGGTGAGACTGGAAGTACGAAGTCAAGTGAGACTAATGTGATCAGAGGAGCTAGTAAGACTAGATAAAACAAGCACACAGTGAACTAGTATTCGGCGCTAGCCAGAGCGGTGAGCCTAGCCAGAGTCTAGCTGGTCTAGATGAACTAGGCACACGGTGAACTAGTCGCAGACACTAGCCAGAGCAGTGAGTTTGGATAGAGTCTGGTTGGGCTGGATGAACTAGACACACTGTGAACTGGTTATATGTGCTACCATGTACGGAGGGGGTGCTTCCTAGATGATTGGATATGCACAAACTCAGGGGCTAATGTTGAGTGAGATTTGAGTGAGGGGAAAACGCTAAATGACCCTACGGGTTAAAGCGTAAAAAAAAAATATGTTGTTAAGTGAGTTAAGATAATTTTTTTTAAAAAAAAAGCTGATAAAAATACTTAAAATATTGGTCTTTAAATCTTCGGTATAAATCTCTCTTCTATAAAATCTTCGGTGTACGGTGCACCCTGTTATCAATACTAGATATCGATATATTTTTAGTTACGCGACACGTAAATGAGAACTGAGCACTTAAAAGATAAGCAGCGTCGTTAAATTATTAATTATAATCAAACATTAAAAAAAAACCAAACAACAAATAAATTAAAACAGTAACAACAAAAATATAATAAAAACCTGAAAATAACAAATACAAAAATACGTAAAAAATACGCGTAACATAAAATTAGATGTGGTGTATCATCGATTATTCTTATGAAAACATAGTTAAAACATTATAAAAACATTAAAAAAATATGAAAATAGTTATAAACCATTTTACAACAAATAAAAAAAAAACACAAACAACAAAAAAAATATTTAAAAAAATAATAAAATATGTTCCTACACGTAAAAGAAAAGGCATATATCGATTATTCCTACGTCACATCTCTAAACTAAAAATATATCGATATATAGTAATGATAACAGGGTGCACCGTATACCAAAGTTCAGCCAAAATATTTAATAAAAATCGGGTTCAGGGTACCTCGGAACTTTTTCTCATTACATCAAATTTGCTACACTCATCCTCCCTGCTTCAGACTCTCTTCACTCGTCTTCAGAAATACAGTTTGCCAAATTTATGCTGCAACATAAATCTCAGGCTCGCTTTGCTTGTCTTCAGATAGTAAATGCATCCGTATCATTCAGCACTGACCACGTTCAATGCTCCTTAATTTTTATGATCCAACAAAAATCATGGATATATTTGTCGCACTGAAACAAAACTTGTGTACTTATTTATTAGGTAATGACATACACTTGTACCAAATTTCAACTAAATTAGACAATTTTCCAATTTTTTAAAAAACGTAATTTTAATAAAAATTGAACTAATACTGATAATTAGATGAAACTTGTCACATAGTTATTTGATGTGATAGTTGCCATTCATGGCTACATGCGTGCGGAATCCCAATCCGATGGCAAACTTAGGAGGTAGTTAAAATAAAAATTATTATTTTTATATTTAACTGTACTCAAGTGACTATATTTATACTGCAATCAAGTGACTTTTATCTAATTTTCATGAAAAGTATGGTACTTTTCAATAGTATTGTCACCTATGTTATTTTTATTCATGCCTACATGCGGCCAAATCACAATCCGATCGCATCATTTTTCCACATTTTATAATTTTTTAAAAATTTTGCTGAGTCATTATTACTACTGGTAAATGACGTCATAAAAAATTATTTTTTATGAATTTATTTTACCACTGTAGCACAACTACAGCGGTGGGCTGATTTTTGTACAAAATTTCAACTCTCTAGCATAAATACACTGGGCTAGCAGGATTATAACAGACATACAGACAGACAACTTTGCGAAAACCACCCACTCAGGAGGCCTTAAAAACGCCTGAAACGGATAATTCCAGTTTCAGAGTTTTTCGCAAGCACAATACTTTTCCTATATACCTACGGTATAAATGAGGAAAAGTAAAAAACAATAAAAATATTAAAAACGATAAAACAATTATATTAAAAGAATGTAAAGAACATAATTTGGATTTGAAAGTTAAGATTAACTCAAAAAGTAGTTTAGATTTTAAAATTAATTTGTTGTTTTTATTTGGTTTGCACTAATATAGGTTATTGAATTAATAGAAGATGGTGAAAAAGTTTCTGTAAATAGATGCAATAAAATAGACTATATTCAGACGGTGGCTGATTACAAATTAAATACTCAGTTCCAGGATCAAATATCATATTTTAGACAGGTAAAATGTTATATTATTATTTTATTTCAATCTTAAATGTTTTAGGAAAGGGTGGAACATAGACAATTATTTGTTGTTATTTTTTTTATAGAAGATAAAATTTAATTAGATATATAACAATTTGGCTTTTTTGTAGCAATAAAGTCACTCTTAATAACTGAATAACATAATCTACTAAAGCAATTATGGATTTCTCCTTTGCTGTATTTTTGGGATTCAAAGAGATAAATGGGTTGGCAATACCAATGGCGGGAAAACAATAGTGTGATCAATTTTTTTTATCATAGTATTAGCAAGAGAGCCGATAAAAATTCTTCTTTATTTTCTTTGTTCTTTTATTGTTAGTTAATTTGTGATAAATGAGTTAAAAATTAATAGAACGGCCATCGGTGCTAAAAAATTTGCCAATATTTCATAGGTAAATACTTAGATTATTCCAGAATCAGGCTCTTATCACTATAGACTTGGATTTGTCCGATTTAAGCCAGAAATAATAAAACCTGAACGGATAATTTAAACAAATATTTTACAAAAAAGTGAATTTATTGAGTTAATTATTTTAGTGTGTAATTAAATTGATTAATGAATTAAAACGCCATTATGGTAAAAATCAGCTTGTTATCAGTTATTTTAAATACCTGTTACAACTAATTTAAACAATTTAATGCAATAAAAAGGTACTTTTGTGTGTTTGTGCAAACTACAATTATATAAAAGCAACATTATTTAACAATAATTAAAATAAAACACTATATTGTGATTTTCACCTTCTTATCACTTGATTTTAATACTCGTGACAACCCATTAAAAACCTATTTTTCAATGAAATAGCGATTCTACTAAGTTCATTCGCCCTAAAATTAATTAATTTAAAGCACTTTGAGACTAACTTTAAAGAAATAATTATCATAAATAAGAAAAACCAAAAAACCCCCATAAGGACTTCAGCAAAATTACCCTTTCGTTATCAATTTCTTATCAGCCACGGTGGCACTGAAATAGACTTTGAATCACGAATATTTTCTTACTTAAAATGTTTTCATTTGTTACAACATTATTTTATTTTTTATGGCATTTACGTTTTGTTATCATAAGTGTAACAAAACCTGTTTCAGTATTAAATTAAGTTCAAAATTTTACAATTTGTTTCAGGGCATTTCATCAGTATTTTCTCTTTGTTGGTTGACGATATTTTCTGCTAAAGAATTACAAAAGTTACTTTTTTGTATAGACAGTCCTATAGATGTTCAAGATTTAAAGAACAATTGTTCTTATACAGGTAAATTACAGTAATTTCAGCTCTTATTTATATTATTATATATAATAATTATATTATATATATATATATATATATATATATATATATATATATATATATATATATATTTATATATATAGAAACTCCACATCTTAATAGGGAATCAAAAACACAGCTTAAAGCTCTGTAATAAAAACAAATCACTAATTATATTTACTTTTTCTCATTTCTACCGTAGGTATATAGGAAAAGTATTGTGTTTGCAAAAAAATCAGAAACCGGGCAGGTGTTTTTAAGGCCTCCTGAGTGGTTTTCTCAAAGTTGTCTGTCTGTATGTGTGTGTCTGTTATCATTGTAGCTCATAGTAGAGTTGAAACTTTGTACAATAATCAGTCTACTGCTGTAGTTGTGCTATTCGAAAAATTTTTTTATGACGTCATTAACCCACAATAATGACAGTGAAAATTTTGAAAAATCATAAAAAGCAGAAAAATAATGCGATCCTATGTAAATTTGGCACATGTGTAGCCATGCATAAGTCTAACATATGTGCCAAGTTTCATCTTGTTATTAGCATTAGTTCAATGTTTATCGAATGACTTGGGTGCGTTTTTTTTTAAATTGTTAAAAATCAGAAAATGATTAATTTGAGTTGAAATTTAGTACAAGTGTATACCTTTACTAAATAAATAAGTACAAAAAGTTTCATTTCAGTACAAGTATATCTATAATTTTTGTTTGATCATAAAAGTTAGCATTGAGTGTGGTGAGTGAAACGGATGCATTTACTATGCATCCTTGAAGACATGTTGCAGTATAAATTTGACAAACTGTATTTTCTGAGGACGAGCGAAGTGAATCGGAAGTAGGGAGAATGAGCGTAGCGAATCCTATGTAATGAGGAAAAGTTCCAAGGTACCCCGTACCCGATTTTTTGTGTTGATTTGACATGGAATGACCCTCAATTATTATTTTTTTTGTTTTAAAATACACATTATATATAATATAATCCCCTGTTATTTCTTCAAGTCTTATTTGTAAACTTATCTTAACACTTTTTTTCCAGGTGGTTATTCAAGTTCTCATCCAAACATAATCAGGTTTTGGAATGTATTTGATACATTTCAAGATAAAGAGAGAAAACAGTTATTACAATTTGTTACAAGTTGTGCTCGGCAACCTTTACTAGGATTCAAGGTAAAGTATTTTTACTAAGTTGTGATGAGATTAAAAATCATTTTAATTTATTTATAGGGTAAATTTATTTACTTAGATTAAATATAATTTTCAATATTATTTTGATTGTTGGTCTCTTATTGATGGTAGGTTAGGATATTAAAGATATCTTCCTCTGTAGCCGAAGTTGTAGTAGCAGTGTATAGTACTGGACTTCGGCACCGGAAGTCTAGGGTTCATAGCCCGGGCTATGCTCTCAGTTTTTATGAATAGAATTTGATGTAAAAAGATTTCACCAACTTAAGCTTTACTTTGAGCATAGTAGATGTGACCCACCCGAGGTTGTTCTCGCAGGGTAAATACCCTGAAGGGCCGAAAGGCCCTATAATGGGCATTATTATTATTATTATTATATTGAAGATACTTTTTTCAAGTTGTTAAATTATTTTATTCATTCCATACAATGTTTCACTTGTAAACTCCAAGCATATTCATGTAACAAATCTACACAAAATCTTACCAGTAATCAAGTAATTACATGTAACTCTGTATAGTCATGCTAGAGAAATTAAGGTTTAAAAAGGATTATAGGTAACTTACAGTTAAGATGAGTTAATTCTTTACTGTAAATTACCTATAATCCTTTTTAAACTGTTATTTCTCTAGCATGACGATACAGAATTACAGAGTTACTTCATTTCCGGTTAAATTGGTAATTTTCTTTTTTAGATTTGTTTCATGAATATGCTTGGAGTTTTCAAGCGAAATATTGCATGCAATAAATAAAATAATTTACCAACTTAAAAAAAGTCTCTTCAGGTATTTCCAAATCCCAAAATTTACAAACTTTTTTTTGGCATTTTATATTGAGTACTATGACATCAATTATATTAAAAGTATTAGAGTTCATATAGTTTCATGGCTTGAGAAGTCTGGTAAGAGAAAAAATCCAGTGACTGCACTCTGATACAAACTTACCTCCTATGTCTATTTATAATGTCATTGACATAGTTAAGATCTATTTATAATGTAATGACTCGGTAGAAATTCTTATTTTTATTCAGCTGCTTTTAGAATTGAATTTTTAAATTTTAAAATTTATTATGGCGTTAAAAATATGAAATATTAAAAAACTTAAAAGATAGTTAAATTAAAAATTATTATTTTTATATTTAACTGTACTCAAGTGACTATACTTATACTGCAATCAAGTGACTTTTATCTAATTTTCTTGAGAAGTGTGGTACTCTTTATAGTAATATTTTTTTTAAGTATTTTGTTTGCAAAAAAACTAAACCAAGATGTGACCGGAATCATCCATTTCAGGTGTTCTTCAAGACCTCTTGAGTGTTTTTTTACAAAGTTGTCTGTCTTAAAACTTTGTGTTTTTTTACAGAGTTAAAACTTCATAAAAAAAATCAGTCTATATGTACAGTTGTGCTTTTTTAAGAAATATTTTTTTATGACGTCATTAACCCGCAATTGTGACCTAGCAACAATTATTGAAATATCATAAAAAGCGGGAAAATTTTGCGATCAATTTGAGGTTTGGCACACGTGTAACCATAACAAAAGTGCCAAGTTTCATCTCATTACCAGTATTAGTTCAATTTTTATCGAATGACTTGTGTACGTTTTTTTAAAATATGCGAAAAATCAGAAAATAATTCAATTGAGTTGAAGTTTGGGTAATAAATATGTAAACTAAGTTTCATTAGTAGGAAAAGTATATCTATGATTTTTGTTGGGTCATAAAAGCTGCATTGAGCATGGTCAGTGCTGTATGGGTAACCACTGAGAATGAAACGGATGTATTTACTATCTGTGGACGAGCGAAGCTAGTCTGAAGACATGCTGCTATATATTAAGCTAATTGTATATTCTAAGTTTGAGTGAAGCAAGTTCGATGTAGAGAGAATGAGTGTAGTGCATACGATGTGATGAGGAAAAGTTCTGAGGTACCCGATTTTTTACTATTCATATTGTCTTTTAAACTTCTTGTAATTTTTCTTTTTATAGGATTTAGACCCTCCCTTCACTATCCAGTTAGTAGAAAGCAGTGACAGATTACCAACATCAAGTACTTGTATGAATTTATTAAAGTTACCAATATTCCAAGATGAAAAGGTTATGAAAGAAAAATTGTTGTACTCAATTCAATCTCAAGCTGGCTTTGATCTTTGTTGATTCGTTGGTTCTTCAAAATTCTATGTTTTTCAAAATTTAAAACAATACAAGTGCATTTTTTATTATATTTCCATGTGAACATTATTGAAATAAAGATAAAATTTGTTAGGCATATATTTGTTTTATTTATGTTAAGTGTTTTAGCAGTGTTAAATTTGAAACTGTTGTGGAACAGAACCCAATTTTTTTTTCAATTTATCTTATAATATCTTCGATTATTAATAGTTGCTCTAAACTAGTAATTGATAACATTAGTAATCATAATTGAAAAGTAACCTTCTGTTTATGTTAAATTGCGTATAATTTTCTAAATATAAAACATTAAGAAACTAGAAAATGGTTTATCTTTTTCCTTTGAAGTAAGATTATAGAAAGTGATATTATAAAAGTCTAATAAAATAGGAGGAATCTTATGTTAATTTAGGTTATTACTTATAAGTTGAAATATGTTTTCAAATACCTTTGAATCATTACATACTGCTTGAAGAACAATGGACTGGGTTAAGTCTGACATCATAGGGGTTAGTGACTTTAGAGTAGTGGATCTTGAAGTTATGATTTGGTAAAAGTTTGTTTTTCCATTTTTTGGACTTTAAAGTAATGCTCTAAAAGGTTATAAATAGAAAATTTTGTAACTATAAAATAAAAATAATTTAGTAGAATTTTAGTCACTACAGTCCATCGTTTAGTTTAAAAATCCCCTAGGTCATAAGCATTTTGGGGATTGACCAATCAGAAAAGCTGCTGCCAACCCCTCACTTGAAATAAAGAAAAAAATTCCCACCTTCCATATCCGCTGTAGGGAAATAACCTCCTTCCCATTCACTTCGTTTGTGATTCTTATTGTTTTCACATCGTTTTGAAAACTAATTTCCAATTAATCATGAAAATGATATTATAAAATAAAATAAATCTACACAAAAGAAATGTAAAAAAACATTGCAAAGAAAAAACAGGTAAAATAACCTGACTTGTTACAAAGTTTTTGTCCACTCCCTTCTTGTAGGGATTTTTTTTCTTTAGAATTGGCGGTGCCTAAACTGACCTGTCAAGATTTTTAAAGTAGCCGATAGACTGTAATATATTTGAAAGTGACCGATAGACAGAATAATGTTTGATGTGTTTAGAAGATAATTTTTGCGAAAATAAAGCTAAGTGGTACATAGTTAATAATTAACACACTTGAGTTTAAAAAAAAATGATTGTCAAACCACAATACCTAAAAAAGAAAACTTACCGGTTTCAACTATTAATTAGTCATCGTCTAATAGTTGAATCTGGTCAGTTTTATTTGTTATGTATTGTGGTTTGACAATTATATTTTTTTAAACTCAAGTGTGTTAATTATTAACCATGTTTAACATATACCACAAAATCTGTCAAAACAACTAATGATTAAAGTGGTACATTTTAATCCGATCACAACAATGTCCTTGGGACCTCTGTCAGAGGTCCTTTTGTTTTATTTATTAGTCACTACTTGGCCCTATATCATGCTGCTTATACCTCCGACAGTATTAATAGTCTTGTTTTCTGGGCTTGTTTACAATTTAAAAAAATGCAATCCATTACTTTAACATACAAATCAACTCAAGCACATACATTTTTATATACTTTCAAAATAACTATTAAATATATATTTATAACTTTTTCAAACCTTATTTAAACTGTAAATACCCTAAAAATGGTAATTCTTACTTTTCATATATTAAAATCATAATCTTAACATCCACTACTATAAAATAACACCCTGTCGATAAATATCCTGTTAATACCATAACTCAGCTAATTGAAAATAATATAAACTGTATCAATGCACCTTAAAATAATAATGACCATAATAATTGTTATTGTATTGTGTAAAAGAATACATTATAGGTCAAAAATTGTTGTTAAAAGAAATGTTTATTAATATAACTTTATAATGGCATCTAAGGCATTTCATTGATGATGTTATCTTACGGATTAAATAATAATATTTACTATCAAACATTTGGTTATTGGAAACATTCATTTGTTTACACAATTTGGTTATTTGAAACATTCATTTGTTGTTGTTTTTATTTTAATATGTGTTTTAATTTTTATATAATATTTTTTTTTAAATGTAAGTTTTTTTTTTTTATAAAATTAATATTTTACTTGTTACATAAATAACATGTTCTGCTTAATTTTTTTACACAAAAATTTTAATTAAAAGCGTTTTAAATTTAAAAATTAGTTTTACTCCGAAAGGGGATTCTATTATCAGAGCATTGCTGGCCTAGTGACATACTTTTCTTAATAGGGTTTAAAGTTAAAGTTTAACACTGCATACATTAACTTAAAATTATTTTGAAAATCTAATAATTGATGTGACATAAATTTTATAATGTATATTAATGTACTACTTTAACTAACTTAAATGTAATATTAATTGTTACTTAAATATAATTTATTTATTTTAATTAGATATATATTGTATTAAATACATAAGTTTGTTTATTTTTTAATGTTGGAAGTTTGTTGAACCCACTACCTTGATGTATGTATAATATAATATATTTATTTATTTTTTGATATTTACATAAAGGTAAAACATAAAAACGTCAAACTTAAACTTATAAAAAATATTCAAATACATATTTCTTTACAATTAAAATATTCAATAATATTATAAAATGTTTTTTTTAAGTTTAAGTGTTGACGTTATTTATGTTTTACCTTCATGTAAAATCTCAAAAAATAAATAAATATATTATGTTATAGTTTTACTGTTGTTAAGAGAAATAACGCAGTTAATGGACGAGTAGTCCATTATTAAAAAAACAGTAAATGTTTACCAATGGTGTACATTGGTAATCTTTTACTGTATTTTTTCTTAAGCAAAAATAAATGCTGTCCATATATAAAAGCATTACATTGATAATTGGTGACATATCTATGCTTTCTTTGCTCAGAGTATGGCTAAAGAGGACCAATTCTTCTAAAAAGAAATTTTAGGCAGTTTTAGCTGGTAAAATTTTAATTATATTAAAATGTGTTTTTACTGGAGACATGAAAGAAACTGAAGTTCATATTTGATTTATAGTTCATTCATACTCTAGAATGAATTCTAGAGTATCCTTAAATAGATTTTTCACATATCTATTAGCTTATTCTTAATATCCTATAATCTTATAATTAATAACCAGGTTTTATAAATCCAGGATAGAGTTGTTTTTCATCGCATATTATTATATAACCTTTTATTAAATTTTTTCTACCGTATATCAAAACTTAATCATACTCAAATATGAAGTTCACCAACCTTATTTTATTACCACTAACAATTTGAATAAAATTTTACGTAATTACTATTTATAATTTTATTGATTCAGATTAATATTCAATTTTTAAGAACAAAAATTTTAATCAACTAAAAACTGAAATGAACTTAATTGAAAATAGAGAAGACTGTACATAAAATGAGTAAAATAAAATATTATATTTCTCTGTGAAATTATTCATAAAGAGACTTATTATGGTAAAGTGATGTAAAAATTCATATAGTGGGGGGGGGGGAGTGGTCCCCCAGAATTAGCTGTTTTTAGTGGCAAGGGCCCAACAACGTGGCCTATTTGCCTGGCTTTGCTCCCCACCCTATTACTAAGCAGTTTTAGATAGGCCTGCTTTAAGTTCATCGTTTCTCCACTGGAGGCAAGTCGGTTCACCTTGTACGGATATATAAAATAATTAGTCCAGGGATGCTGAGATCTTATGGCAAATAGTTCTCAGTATAGCTTATTTTCCTACAATTAAGTACTCTTAATTTGCCTACACACATGTGAAATAAATATCATGTAATCTAAAGCAGTGAGGACATAATTGCCTACACACATGTGATATAAATATCATGTAATCTAAAGCAGTGAGGACATAATTGCCTACACACATGTAAAATATATCATGTAATCTAAAGCAGTAGGACATAATTGCCTACACACATGTAAAATAAATATCATGTAATCTAAAGCAGTGAGGACATAATTGATTGAAGTAGATGCTCACTTACACATTGTGTAAAATCCAAATGTAGGTTTAGTAAGCCGAATAAAAACACCACAAAAAATACTTTAATAATTTATTTTAGAATTCTTTACCCAAAATATGTACAAAAATTAACAAATTGCAACAATAAATAAATTTCAAATAAATTAATTACTTAATATATCAGTTGTGTTCAACGCAGGCATTAACTTTGATTGAGAACTGGACGTAAAACAGTTCCATAACAAACTCAGAGATAATAAGAAATGACAACAGAATATTGCCAAAATAAATAGATAATTTTTAGAGATTCCCATCATAGATAAGACTGATTTCAATAGAACTATACCAGAAGTAAGAGTCGCAGCACAAGCGAAGAACCATTGAAGCCAACTTATCTGAATGACCCAAAGTAGAGAGATCGGAATGAATATTGTGAGACAGTAACCATAAACACAGGTTAGTTCTAAATATGTCACCTTGACCTGAAAAAAGAGAAAGCCAAGAATGATTATAATAATGAAACAAATAAAAAGTTTTATTGTTTTACTCTTACAGTAAGTATAATGACGTCAAAGCGTAAAATATAAAATGCAATAGAATTCTTCAATCTTATAAACAGGATTGTCCCATAATGTTTTTTATTCTATTTTTTAAACTCTTTGCAATTTAGTAGTTTGATTTAATCCTAAATATCCCAAAACATGAGAGCCTTGTCTCTGATCCACTAAGACAACTAGTACCTAAATTATTATTATTTGTAGTGGTGATGGATATCTGACCTTTTCAATAAACTATTTTTACTTTTCCTCATTTATACCCTAGGTATATAAGAAAAGTATTGTGTTAGCAGAAAAATCTGAAAATGGGATTTTTGGGAGTTTTTAAAACCTCTTGAGTGGTTTTCACAAAGTTGTCTGTCTGTAATAATCGTAGCTCCCAGTTTATTATTTATGCTAGAGAGTTGAAATAAAAATCAGTCTATACGGCCAGTTATGCTCTCTGGGAAATATTTACTTGCAACATGACAAATTTGTGATTTGGCATACATGTATAAGACTAACATATGTACCAAGTTTCAACTTATTATCAGCACGAGTTCAATTTTATCAAATGAGTTGTATGCTTTTTTAAAAAATTGAGAAAAATAAGAAAATTATCTAATTGAACTGAATTTTCGTACAATTGTATACCTTGACGTAATAAATATGTACACAAAGTTTCATTTAAATACAACAAGTATATACTTGATCTTTGTTAGATTATAAAAGTCAAGCAGCACCCAGTATTGTCAGTGCCTGGATGGGTGACCACTGGTAAAACGGATGAATTTACTATCTGAGGACAAGCCAGGCAATCTAAAGTAGGGAGGATGAGCATAGCTCACCCACCCCCCAGTGGGCGAGCTCTAATATATTTTAATTCTTATGCTCATACATAAGGAATTAACAAATGCAATGATTATCTGTGCTGCCGCTAGATAATAAAGATGCTGCCAGTACTTTGTTTATAACATGACGATATCCTACACATCCATAGGCAAATGGATACATAGGATATCGCCATTTTAAAAACAAAATGCTGTCAGCATCTTGCACATACCCGCAAAGCTGGCTCGTTGCCATTCTAAAGCCAACTATACAAAAATGTAAACGACATTAACATAGAAGCAGTGACAAATTAATATCAAAATCAAGACGAAATTTCGCAAGTTTATTAAACGTATTAGGAAAGGAACACAGCTGTGCTACGTTGTCTCAATTTATTTTTGAATTTGAGATGCGGTTTCAAAAAAAAAATAAATGTCTTTCACTCATTGTCAGTCAATAAATTTTGTCTTGGAAGCGGTATGAAGGTGACTGCCATAAAGATTTTGAGATTAGCAAAAAATTTGATATCAAAATTTCTCATATTCCTCTAAGTCAATACATTTATTGTTCATAATTATTAATAATTAGTTACAGTTTTTCCAGTTATACATTGGATAAAAAATAATATAATTCACATTGAGTATGCAAGAATGCTGTAAAATAACAATATTAAAAAGTTTTTAAGTAAAAGAAATTATAAAAATATCGCTAAAAATAGTTTGTTTTGAATAGATGAATTCGATAAGAAGTGCCACAGGGTGGGTAAAATAACCTGACTTACACCCACCTACACATCGCCCCCCTTGCAGCTGTAGGGACTTTTTTCTTCCCTTGTAGTGTGTTACAAGTGTTGGATTTTTTTTCCTTTCCAGCTGATTTTTAGTTACGTGAACATGTCGAAAGAGATAGCGCTCGCCGAGCTATCTCTTTTGACATGTACTATACTCGCCGTATAGTATATAAAATTGCCAATTTATAAGGGCTGAAAGGACTCTGGATTCCTTCCTTTACTTATTAAATACATGAACAACATGTAATATCTTAATCACCAAGCGTCTCTTGAAATATTGAAAAACAAAACTTCTTAAATACAACTAGGACTACTGTAATTGTTTACAATTGTAAACAATTTTAGTTTGTATGCGGTGCTATATTTAAGTGAAAAAGATTGAGTGTTTGGCAACACCTCTTTATAGACAAAATGTTTTTTTTACTTCTGAATTTGGCAACACTGAATGATCACTTTTACATGTAAAATTCAAATAAAGGAGTTTAAAAGGAATATTTATTTTAAAAAGTGACATTAATCTCTTAAAATTTTGTTAAATCATTAGTAACATTACTATATAGAGATATTATTAATAATGGTTGAATTTTGAAATATCAAAAATTAACCTAAACACCTTCGACTATTAATAAAATCAAATAAACAGTACAGAACTATATTAACTTATATAATAGAATGTTTACAATACAGACCAAAATATAAACAATACGTGAAAAGCAGGCAACAGTTGATTTAATATAACTTTAACTCACTCTTAGAGGAGATTTCAATGAGGTTACACAAAGCCCCAACTAGATGTTTCAAGCCTCTAAATGTATTGAGACAGGGTATGCATCCTCTAGTATTATATGTCTATGATTAGTAAAGCCTAACTTCATCAGTAAAAGCAATCTTTTATACCCCTTTAGCGTCACATCAACTGGCATAGTCAAGGTTATCTAATTGGCAAATCAAACTAGGCTAGAGCGCAGCGCTGTTTGTTGATAACAAGAGAGTGATGCTTCTTAAAGGCTTATTTCATCTAATTTTTAAACAATTATATGAATTTGAATAAATCAATAAAATTGAAAATCAGTTGATCCAGGGTAATGTAAAAATACCTTAATGTTTTAAGGTCATAGTAAGTATGACCAACCTTACAGCTTTGCTTTGAATCGCCAATAGACATCAAATAATTTTGGCATAGTAGGTAGCAGGGTAATTGGCAGGTACCTATCACAGCCCAGAGATCTCTTGCATCTGTACATCAAACAGATGGTATATCTAATGTGTTTAACTCCTAGAACTCTATTCTCTCAGAGATTTAAGTTTTAAGCTAGGGTTAGATAAGCATAATCTTTTCTTCTTAATATAAATAGCAAGATTCACTACTCACGAGCCTTTTATCAGAGACTGTATGAGTGGAAAATGTTTAACACTTTCATTTTAAGGATTAAAATGGAGCTGTAAAATAAAATAAGTTTTATACCTCATCGCCAGAACTCCATTTCATCAGACCCCAAAGAACTAGTGGAAGAAACCAGCAATAGCTCAATATACAAGTAGCAGCTAGAGAAATAAGATGAAAATCGTACTTCCAAGTGAAATTTTCATTACTGACAGATGTTTGAAAATAACTTCCTAAGTTTCCACTGACAGTGACCGTAAATATCAATGTTAAGCTGATCCATATAGGTCCGTACAAGTCCGGATTTGATTGAATATACTCTTTAAAATAGTTGACTCCTGGCTTGGGAAACATGGACCAAATAAGCCTAGTAATGACTTGTTCAGTTGTTATTTCAAAAAACTTTTGGTAATAAGCAAAGGACCAAACCGAAGAAGCATCAGTGGTGCTCTTTGTTTTGTTCTCATTGTCATCAGGTATTGTTACAGTCTGCTGCGGCTGAGGCTTCTCTGTATACTCGACGTACTCCTCAGGAAACAAATATTTATCGTCTAAATTCATTTTATACCTCTAAAAAGACGAAAAATAAATTAAACCAACATAATTCGAAAATATTAAAGTAAAAATAGATTACTGTGTGAAAAAACACTGTGTTGTTGTATTTTTGATAACGATAACCTGAAATACAAGTGAAACCTCTTATCAGCATAACCTTACAATAAACACATAGAGATATATTACTCGAGGGGCGCTATTGGTTGAATTTTGAAACATCGAAAAAGTAACCTGACCACATTCGATTATCATTTTCATCAAATAAACAGAACAAAAAAACAGTAAATTATAGTCGAATGTTTAAAATACAAATCACAACACAAACAATCTGCGGGAAGCTGAAAACAATTGATTAATTATAACCTCAACTCCTCTTGGAGGAAGTTTCAATGAGTTACACAGAGCCCCTGAGAGCCCCACAAAAAATGTTTCAGGCCTCTCAATGTATTAAGATAGGCTATGCCCCCTCTAATATATATCTCTATGAATAAACATACCAAAAAGATTTGTTGGAGGATAATAGTATTTTTTTATATTATTGCAAAATGTAATTTTTGCAGACGAGTTTTTTATAGTCTCCGAGCCGAAGCCATGTGTGTATTTTGGCTTTCGACGGAATGGTCATTCGACGGAACGGACCTGACACCAAACATAGAGATATATGGCTTAGAATAATACATATATAGAAGGAGCCATAACTGATAACACGAAAGGCGGTTCACTGGTGCAACTAAGTAATGCTGCCACCCTAACAATATACAATTTTCTAAAAAAAAAGTTGGCAATACTTCCGGTTGCTGAATTATTATGTCTATTATTAATAATGATTGATTATTCATAAAATTACTAATATAAATATCGGTGCATTACAATATTCTAAGCACTTTAAATTGTAGTTTAACGTATTTATTAAAATTATATAAAAATAGTAGTCCTCGTCAACTAAATGTTAGATTTCTTGTATTCCCCACCTTTTGCCATCTAAGACCAGTTTTATTAAATACTCTGAAGGTGTTTTAAGTTATTATATTTGTCTTTACGATCTTCTTCATTAATAGATATTTATGACAAATATTTAAAATAATGTTTTGTTGTCAGGTTGGCAGCATACTTAGTTGCACCAGTCAACCGGCTTTCGTTTATCAGTGGAATTACATTGTGTTTTAGGTCCTTGCTCCTTCGTATATATATATTATTTAAGATATATGCTAGAGGGGGCATAGCCTATCTCAATACATTAAGAAGCCTGAAACATTTTTTGAGGACTCTCAGGGGCTTTGTTTAACCTTATTTAAACCTCCTCTAAGAGGCGGTTAAGGTGGTAACAAATCAATTGTATTCGGCTTTTTCCGCAATGTTTGGGGTTTCTTTCCTATTATGAACGTTGTATTATATAAGTTACTGTACCTTTTAATGTTTATTTCATCTTATCAATACTCTAGGGTGTTCAGGTTACTTTTTTGATGTTTCAAAATTCAACCGATAGGGCCCCTCTAGTAATGAAATCTCTATGACCCCAAAAATATGAGTGTTGGTTATCTTATGGTTATGTTTATAAATTTTTTTATCAGGTTAATTACGTTTTTAGAATCGTGAAGTGAGAAATGATTTAAAAGTGTTAAATACTTTTGATAAACGCAGATTTAGTTTAATATTTTGATTTGATGTTCGAAACGATGTTAAGTTATAGTCAGAATGATGGGCAATGACAAAGGAGTTATACATGTTGGCTTTAATCAGGACCAAGGTATTATTTCTTTATTTTTAACATTACACCAAACTCATTTAGAAAGAGGAAATTAAAGGAAGACTGGTTACTGTAAGTAAGGGGTCCTCACTCCAATAGGAATCATGTCTTGAAGGTAAATGTCAGGTTCCCATTACATAAATTTTAGTTATTTTTATTATTCCCTCTAAGGACTCTGCTACCAATTTCTTAATAAATGTTTATTGATTTTTTTATTTGATTATTTTTGAGAGTGCATGTAGCAAAAAATTGCAACAGCATTTAGTAAAAAAATGAAAATTTGATGAAAACATTCATGCGCATGTCAAAACTCAATTAAAACAATGAGACATATGGTGTTCATGTCTTCATTTTGAAAGAAAAAGGGGATCTAATCTCCTCTTAGTACTTTATGTAATAAGTACTAAATGTGTACTCGTGGTCCTTGGCTAAATGTGTACACATGGCAACTATGACTGTGCTGTTTCTAAAATTTATGTGACAGTCAAAAAATGTATACAATATTAAAAACATTGAAATATATTTTAAACATTTTTATTTTCCCTCATTTAAAACGTGTTTATACTAAAGAAAAATATTGTGTTTGTACCGAAACCAAGATTTCACATTTTCAGGTGTTTTTTGAGGCATCCTGAGTGGTTATCACAAAGTTGTCTCTCGGTATGTGTGTGTGTGTGTTTCTTTTCATATTTGTGCTGAAACTTGATACACTAATCAATCTTTTGGTCTAGCTGTGGTAGTATAACATTAGAAATACACACAGTCATTTATTTATTTTATGAATCTGCTTCTGACTCCGACAGGTGCTTATTCTTAAGTACTGGGGCATTATCTTCCTGATGTTTTCTCCTTTGTGAATAGCAAAATAAGTATGTCGAAATGGGTCATAATGAAATGTGTTGGTTTTAAATGTTAACGCCTTGATGCAAATTTTGGAACAAATTTTACCTCTTTAATTTTAAATATACTGACATGCAATACACTTGTGTATGACATAGTTGAGTAAAACCACTGAAGTAGTAAACTCCTTTACAAAAATTACCATATCACCTGAAGGAAAATGGCAGCTAAGTTTTATAAATTGATCAAATAGAAATAAAAGAAGTTTTATTATAGTTCTATTTATAAAACTTTTCTGGAGAGTTTTATGGTATATGACTGTGGTGGCAAACTCATAAGTGTAATTTTCTGTTCTTATATCCCTAAAACCTGGAATTCATTATAAACATAAAAATTAAAATTTGTTTCAGGATGTTTTACTTGTTGTATGGAAAATTCTTTAAGAATTTACAATGTTGACCCTCTTGTGGAGAAAGCTCACTATGGTATGTTATTTGAATTTTTATATGACCTAAGATAAACATGTACACTTTAAAAATAAATATGATCATTACATTTTGGCCATATTTGTGCCCTCTAAGTACTACTGCTCCTAAACCAATCTCAAGATTATCGACTTACAGAAGAGCAGAAGAATACTTTATCAATAAAAAAATAGACAGAAATTACTTTTTTTTACTTTTCCTCATTTATACCGTAGGTTTATAGGAAGAAAAGTATTGGTTTGCATAAAACAATAATAATTTTGATCCAAAACCAGGATCAAAATTATCCGTTTCAGATGTTTTTAAGACCTCCTCATGGGTTTTCACAAAGTTGTCTGTCCGTATGTGTTATCATCGTAGCCCCTAGTATATTTATCCTAGAGATTTGAAACTTTGTACAAAAATCAGTCTACCGCTGTAGTTGTGCTATTCGGAAAAATCATAAATATTTTTTTATGATAACAAAAATCATAAAAAACAGAAAAATAATGTGATCTTTTTGAGATTTTGCACACATGTAGCCATGTATAAGACTAACATATGTGCCCAGTTTCATCTCATTATCAGCATTAGTTAAATTTTTATCAAATGACTTGTGTACAGTTTTTAAAAATTGTAAAAAATCAGCAAGTAATGCAATTGAGTTGAAATTCGGTACAAGTATATATTAGTACCAAGTATATAGTAGTACTTATTTACTACCTTAAGGTAGTAAATAGATATACTTAAGGTATCTGTGATATTAGATACCATAGATATACTTACCATATTGAAACTTTGTGTTCTTATTTACTACTATGAGGTAGTAGTAGTAGTGAGGTAGTAGTAGTACTATAAGTACACAAATTTTCAATACAGTAATATATGGGTTTTGTTTGATCATAAAAGTTAAGCAGTGTTGTATTTGTTAACTTTAAGAATGAAAGGAATATATTTACTATCTGAGGACAAGTGAAGCAAGTCCAAAGTTGGAATCTGATGTGATGAGGAAAAGTTCCGAGGCGCCCCGATTTTTTTAAAATTTTCCTTTAAATTTTAGGGTTTTAAAGGAAGAATGAGCTTACGAGATTGGGATCATGGGGGGAGGTAGATTTTCTTTTGAAAACTATGATAGAGGCAGCAATTGTGAAGTGTAATTTGTTGGATCAACTTGAATGCTGGCTGTTTTGACTAAAAGCTAAATTGATTTTTTTAAGTGATTATTTTAACTAACATTATTTTTTTGTGAATTTGATTAAGATGATTCTCTTCCAAGTTTCCAATATTGTAATTAATTAGGCAGTAACTAATACTATATTCGTTGAAAAGAATGACTCTCTGATTAAGAATATATATGCATATATTTGTGTGTATGTAAATATTTTGTTCATGATAGGAACTAGAGTGTACTACTACTTTTATCCTATTAACAGAATTTGTGCTATACATTTTTTTCAGACATCGAAACACTGGGAAGTGTTGGACTCTGTGAAATGCTTCACAGAACAAATCTTCTCGCTATTGTTGCTGGAGGACCACACCCAAAATTCGCTGACAATACTGTCTTGGTGTATGATGATTCTAAAAAATTATTTGTCCTGGAATTTTTATTTACCTCTCCTGTCAAGGCAGTGAGAATTAGGAGAGACAAGTAAGTAACAGTAATTTAATGTAGAGGATTATCTATAAACCCTTGTCTATTCTTGGCTGAAAAGGAGTAATAAGCTGGGACTCCAAAATTTGTTTTGGATTAATACATGTACTCAAAGTGGTTGAAAATTGTGAGTTTTTCCTGCTAAAATGCACTTTATTCATAAATAAAATATTGTTTTATTTATGAATATAAATTATTCATGATTATTTTGGGGTCGGAGCAACAAAAACCTAGAAAAAATAACAACTGAATTTTTTTATTGTGTCCAGAGTGCTAGCATTCTAAAGTAGTGCTTCCTAATCTATTGTCCACCAACTGTTGTCCCCAGTCTTTTAATTGAAACATCCTAGTCTGTTTATTATTCAGAACACAGCCTTAGATTATATTCAGGAAGGTGGGGACTTTCCTGGATATAATCTAAGGCTGTGTTACTCAACATGTTTGATCTGTGTCTCATAAAATTTGATGGTAACTATGTCATGACCCAATTCTTATACTTTATCAATGCACAAGTTTTTTTGGCTTAGTAATTTATTAGATTTTAATAATATTTGGTTAATAAATTAACCAAACAGATAATTGCAGATCACTACATTGCTAGAAGTGAATTATTAAACTTGCAACTTTTTCAAAGTTGGTTATTTTGTTGGAGCACGTGACAATTATAAATTGGCGAGCTCAGCTATTTTAGTTTTTCTCCTATTTTGGGGGCTCTTGGGTTTTTATTGAAGTCCGGTCCTGGATAGTATTATAGTTTTACTATGATTTAATTATATTTTTAAGACAAGCTACGAAAATTCTAGGCGTCAATTCCCCATTTTGGCCTTTCTTTGAATGTAACCAATTTAATATACCAAAGAATGTAGAAAATACGTAAATGAACCTAAATTGAGCCATATTTATCTAATAACGCGCAGAAGGCCAAATACAAGAGGAATAACCAATTTAAATTCTTATTGATGTTATAAAAGTTTAAACAATAATGAAATAGCCTCTGGGTCGAGGTTTCTTCCACATCGGAGGTGCAGGACCTAGAACCTTAGGCGAATCGATTGGCCTCGGGTCCCCTGTGGGGTGGTCTCCTCTTGGGGTGTCACTCTTCTTCGGGTTTCGATGGCCTTTGGATCACTATTGAGTACACATCTCCGCCATCCAAACACCATGAACTTCAGCAACCAACATCGTCGGATCTTCGGCTTCTACCTAGCTGACTGGAGCAGCAGGTTTAGAGGTATTGGGGGTTCAGATTCGGCTCAGTCTCCACACCCACCAGATTCACAGCTGTGAAGTGTCGGAGCTGAGGACCGTAGGACTGATGCTAATGCCCTGTCAACTGTGGGATCAGCATCTAGGTTAAAGGTATTTTTTTGAGGCGGCCAATTTGGCGGCCTCTGACTGGTCTACCCCAGTCAGCGATCTCTGCGACGGCAGCAGACGCGCAGTTTTTGTGCATTAGTGACGGGTAACCTAGTGGTAGTGGGAATTAGTCTAGCACTCCCCACACTCTGGCGGCATAAAGCTTTTTTTTGACCTTCCGAACAAAAAAAAAAAAAATAAAAAAAAAATAAATAAAATAGAAAATAAAATTAATGCAACATTTTTGTTTTATGTATATTTTTTCAAAAGTATACCCTTAATATTTTTTTGAAATTTCATTTAAAAAGAATACTTTTATTTATAATTTTTTCGTAAAAGAATAATAATTGACTGCGGCACAAGAGTTGAGAATTGCTGATCTAGGGGATACAGTCCCTAGTTTTTTTAAAAAAAGATATTTCACAAATTTTAGCTTGGTAGAATATTTTGACTAACTTTTTTAGTGTTTTGCTAAAGGGAAAATGAGCTTATAAAATCAGGGTCTTAGGGAGAGGGGACATGATTTTTCCACTTCAGCCGAGAGGCCATAGGTCTATGTATATTGAATTTTCCACCTCTGGACTAAAGTATACTAGACGTTACAGCGAGCCATTTGGTTAACACTTCTAGTATGTATAGTTACTGTATAGGTAGGTATTTGAGTATAGCTAGTGAGAGAGGTGGGAGTAATATTCTCGAGTCTCCAGCAACCAATAAACCGAGAGGGGCTCGTCTCTGTACAATATTTCATATCATAATAATATCAATATCACCGTCAATCAAACATCAAATTAGTGTTTTGAAAATACTTAACAACCTACACTTACTTTTTCCAAAATATTTTGATTTTGCTATTATTCATTAATTATGTAGTTTTATAATTGCCACCAAAAAGAAGATTTTTCGTTTAAAACATTTAAAAAAAAAAGAAATAACACGACTCAAAAGCCTAACCAAGGAGAAAAAATAAATTTGCGTTTAAACTTTCTTATGCAGATAATAACTGAGAAACTCATACACAACAACAAAAATGAATACACAACTACGTGAGCGTGACATTTCTTTTACTGAATCAAAGTAAAAAATAAAATATAAAAAGTCATCAGACATCAAGTTGTCTCTTCATTCATTGATTCAAAGTAAAATAATAGAGATAGAAGTCATCAGACATCAAGTTGTCTCTTCATTCATTGATTCAAAGTAAAATAATAGAGACAGACGATAGAATTCATTAGAAATCGAACCATAATGTAATATGAAGCAATGTATAATTTAAAATAAAATACAATCATATACAAAGAGAAGAAAACAATTGTTTTCAGTTCTATACAATTAAATTACTTTAAATTTATTAACTATATACATAAAGATACAAAAAATACATTAACACGGAAAAATCGGAGAACTAGACAAACACGATGATCAATTGATTAATATCAATACATTAATCAATTAAGATGATAATTAAAAGACAAGTCGCTTTGCGAGGTAGAATAAGGGAAGAACTGTAAAATGTGAAGGGGTACAATAGAAAGACCTTGTGGTAGACGAGGTGGGGGGACTGGAGTCTTATAACTATATTCCATCTCACTGAAACAACTAATTAATATAAGTGTTAACCAAATGGCTCGCTACAACGTCTAGTCTAAAGTATCAACTTTATTATTTTGCAGAATTGTTATTGCTACTCAAAACCAAGTGAATGTATTCTCTTTCCCGGATGACCCTGTCAGACTATTTACTTTGGAAACTAGAAATAATCCAAATGGTCTGTGCGAAGTTACTCCTATTATAATGGCTGAGAAACATTTGCTGGTCTTTCCTGGCCACAAACTTGGCAGTATACAGTTTGTAGTAAGTTGTATTTTAGCTGTATAAAGAATAGGATACAATTAAATTAAATTACATTTTTTTAACCTATTACTTTTTTGGTCACCTATATTTTTTGCCTGTTTAGATGTGCAATCCTTTACAACTTCAGGCTATGCAGGAAACCTCTTATATTTGTACATCCATATTGGATAACCTATTTTAAAAGATAAACAGCTCGTTTGTTTCCAATTAAATTCCTTTCTTTTAATTTTTGATATTTTTTCCATTAGGTAAAAATGTAAAAACTTAAAAACCTATTTTGATGTTTCAAAAATTGTGGTTTCCATTTGAGAAGTATGAATTATGATTAATGGGTTGGAATGCTCTATAGCAGGGTTATGCAAAGTGTAGTCCGCGGATCTCTGGAGGTCCATGGAAAGATTTTATGGGGCCAGCGAGCTAATGGACAAAATATTATAAAAAATCTGTAAACATTAATTAATTAATTTAAATGCTAAAATAATTAATGATTATAATAACAGGTATCAGTTCTAATATACTTTTACTGAATTCCCAAAGGAAAAATAAGCTAATGAGATTGTTTGTAAATATGATAATATTTTTTAAAAGCCTATGAATCAAAAATTACCACCCAAATTTTTATTGGTAAACATAAACATCTACATTCTGTTGTTAGTAAGATGTTCAAAAAATAGGCGTCTAAATGTTAATTACTGAGATTCTATTTGTTGGAAATACGATTTAGGACGCTTTACGATATTTTATGGATTCAGACATAATGAAGGGTATAAAAGAAATTGGTTTTTGTTCAAGTGATCGTGATTTATAAGAGTGCTAAAAAAGTTATGAATTTATTGTCAATTATTCCAGTTTATTAAATCAATTTGTTGATAAACTGTTTAATCTGATTATGTTTGATGAAATCAAAGTATTGAAAAATACTAGAATGTTGTGAATAATTGAGCAGCTTTGGGAGTCTACATATATAACATTAGAAACAGAAAATTTAGCGATGAGTAATATGCATGTAAATTACTAGTTGGGAGGAGGGGAGGAGTCAACAAAACGGACAGAGCATTTACCATTTATTCATAATAGAGGTCCGCGGGGCTCTAAAGTTTTGTATCCCTGCTCTATAGTATAATGGGGGGGGGGATTAATCTATTACAATTGATTATTTTCATTTTTTAAGTTAACATGATAAATATGTCTAAAATAGTATTGCTACTAGGCTGTGAAGTGAATTTTTTCTCAACCTTGGGAATTACATTTACAAGGCAGTAATTATCACTTGACTGTATCACTGTCATGTTCTACAGTCACAGTATAACAGTTTGACATGAATGCAGCATGCTACTACACTCTCACTATTTTTCAGAGGTAGGCGGCAATGAAAAAACAAAAAAATAACTTAATACTTTTTAAAAACAATTCGCTTTACTGATAAGAAGTGAAAATGGCAATTTTCATCTTCTTCATTTTATGTCATTAAATTATTATGTGTGATAGATAATACAATTTTACGTATTGTACATAACTATAACATAGCATTTTTGCCCTACGTTGAAATAAAACTTGTATGAAGTAATATTTTTCTGGCTGTACCATATGGTCCTATAAGAACAAAACCCCCCAAACCATTATGTATACTAAAAGTTATATTTTGTTTTTCAAACTTGTTTGTGTATTAAAGGATTTGGCTAACACTGAAGCAGGAATGTCAAGTGCACCTGTAACAGTTAATGCTCATCAGAGTGAGATAGCCTGTCTAGCTATAAACCAGCAAGGAACCCTTGTTGCATCTGCCTCTGTTAAAGGCACCCTTATTAGAGTCTGGGATACAACTAAAAGAACTCTCCTTGTTGAGCTAAGAAGAGGAACGGATCCAGCTACTTTATATTGGTAATTAATTAATATTATATGTAGCCTATTTGAAGAATATATTTTATATATATATATATATATATATATATAATATATATATATATATATATATATATATATATATATATATATATATATATATATATATATATGTACATCTAGGTACTCCCAGATGCTATATCAGGGGTATGTTTCCATAATCACTGTGCTAAATTTTTAGCCGGGTGCTTATTGGACCTCTCTTATAGGCCTAATCTTTATTAGGTCCACCCTACATGTGAGTTTATAAGGTGAATGTGATGGCCCATGGCAGGCATTCATCCAACTCATTTTTTTAATCTTAACATGATTTCCAACAGCTAAGGTCACCACTCCATCTCACCACATTCATTAAGAAGTTAGGTTTACTATACTATGTAATAGGGAATACCTAGATACTCCTATTTCCGTTTCTATTTCTTACATGCTGGGGCATCACTCAGGTTACCAGCTTTTATTCTCAGGTACACTTTCTAACCTCTATGTACAGGGCATACACTAAGCACTAAAAATTTAATCGTACTCTACGTACCTATTTTGTTTTTATTATTACAAGGATGTCTATAATTTATGATGTGGTTTATTGTAATGACAATTTTTAAAATAGAACTTCATCAAATGCATTCTTGTCGTTTACTTTATAGTATTAAGATACTGACCTACCCTATGCTTCCCTTTTCATTCATTATAGTCCTCACTTGTCATTTAACCAGTGTCGGTTAAATCCACCGACCACTCATTTAGATGAGTGGTCGGTTCAGGCGAAAGCCCACCAATGCTACAAAATTTCTCTAATAAGCTTAGTTTCACCATTATTTTAGTATTAAAATTTTGACCTTACCTTTTCTACCATGTCCCAACCTGTTGTTTTTCATATTGTGATGAATAATTGTTTTGTTTCAGTATAAATTTCAGCAGAGACTCAGAATTTCTATGCTGCTCTAGTGATAAAGGGACTGTTCACATATTTGCCTTAAAAGATACCAGCCTTAATAAACGATCCACGTATGAATTTTAAATGATTATTTTTTAAACCGGATGAGCAAAGCGAGTCCGAAGTAGAGAGAATGAGTGTAGCGAAACCGATGATGATAAAAAGTTCTGAGGTTCCCCGTTAGATTTATTTCATATCAATACATCATTAACATATATATACATATATATATATATATATATATATATATATATATATATATATATATATATATATATATAATATTATATTTGGCTACTCTCATACACTTTATTGCATTAGCTACTCTCATACACATTCTTTATTGTATTGGTTACTCTCATACACATTCTTTTAGACTCCCTTCCCTCGGAATTTATATTTTAATATTTTGGACTCATTTCACTGGTCAATAAATAAAAATTAATGTTTTATTCTTAGCAGGCACCCTCCCACATTATGACCATGCTCAATGCTACTTAACATTGGTGATCTGACAAAATCTATTGATCTTTAATATAATAATAATTTTTGTTCTTATTTCATTTTTAGGGATAATTTTCACTATTTAATAAAAAAAACTTTTACATGCCATGCAAAAAATTGAGCTAATGCTGATAATGAGATAAAATTTACACTTTTTGATCTTATATTGGAAAAGTTTATTTGAAGTTACAAATTAATGGATTTGTATTATTTTTAATATATTTTTTTCTGTTATAGGTTTTCTCGAATGGGATTTCTTGGTAACTATGTAGAATCTCAATGGGCTCTAGCTAACTTTACCATCCCTCCCGAGTGTGCCTGCATTTGTGCTTTTGGCTCAAGAAATTCTGTCATAGGTATTAACTGTAGATCATTATCTAAAAATAAAATTATTAAAATTTAAGGTTTGGCTAAGTAAGGAAAAAGCAATCTGGGTCCTCCATCTACTTATGGCCCGTATTTAGTGTTTAATTATGTGTTAAATCGCCTTTCACTCATTTCTCAACAGCTGCTGCAAATATGAGAAGGAATAATTACTGGAATTGGATGATGGTGCCGGACAGGGTTTCCTTATGGTCCTGGGTTCTGGAACATTCGCCTTCGTAATTAACTTAGACTTAGAGGACCTCGAAGCTTATTTAGATCTTGACCCTGAACAATTAGTTGAAGATCTTTTCTGTTTTGGTGAAGATAATAGAGATAATAGTCATCTTCATTCGCATAAAGATTAAAAAACTTTTAGAGCTATAGCAAAACAGAGATTTGGTAAAGTTAGTCTATGGTTTAATACCAAGTATCAATTCAATACTTACCTAGTCATCTCATAGTAAAATATCATCTGACACTTTTGTCGAGAAAGCTGAGAAAGTCTTTCCCTGAAAACATAGCAATGGTTCAAAGTAGATCGGTGCATGCACCAATCTACTTGACATAGCACAATCTACTAAACATAGCCCCATAATATAATACCATGGTATTATATTATGGGGCTATGTTAATTGCTAGTATTTTTCTTCTACAAAAAATTATTAGAATAATAACTTGCTCTGGTTACTTTGATCACTACAGTCCATCGACTACTTTAAAAATCTTGCCAGGTCAGTTTAGGCACCGCCGATTCTAAAGAAAAAAGTCCCTGCAAGAAGGGAGCGGGAAAAATTATATAAACAAATCAGATTATTAAACATGTATTTTCTTGGCTTTTGTTTTTTTTTTCATTTCTTTTGTGTAGTTTTATTTTATAATATCATTTTTATTATTAATTTGAAAGTAGTTTTCAAAACGATGTAAACACAAGAAGAACCACTAACAAAGTGAACGATTGTTGGGAAGAAGGTTATTTCCCTACAGCGGTTATGGTGGTAGGGATTTTTTATCTTTTCACTAGAGGGGTTGGCAGCGGATTCTCTGGTTGGTCAATCCCCAAAATGCTTATGACCTTGGGGATTTTTAAACTAAAGGGTAGACTGTAATGACAGTGTTTAATTAGTTTATTTACAAGGCTTTGTTATTTGGATTTTATCATTAATGGCTTTTATCGTAGCTATAGTACTAAAGATGGAAATGCACTAACCATTTCTGGGGACGGACAAGTCAAGCCGGCAAGTTGGCCAAAATATTTGGGTACAATAGTTATTTATGCACCAAGGGAGTAAAGAATGCTATTATTTCCATGAGCAGTTAGTTGGTTCCTGAGGCGTAAGCCGAGGGAACCAAAGTATTTAACTCCCGAGGCAAAGTTGAGAGAGTTATAACTATAAACTCCCGAGGCATAGTTGAGGGAGTTGGGAGTTATAACTATAAACTCCCGAAGCCGAGGAAGGTAATTCTGAGGGGGAAAATAGCATTTTACTCCCAAGGTGCAAACAAGATTTTATATCTCCAGATATTGGTTTTAATTTAACATGTTTTGTTGTTTTTTATTCTATTTTTTTTTGGTTCAGACCCCCATATAAATTAAGGAGGTGTTGCCTCCAAAAAAATAAAAAAAAATGTTGTATTGCTCTAAAAACCTTCTTTTGGCCTGAAACGGATTTTGAGTCAATAAAAATTTGTTTTTTGGTCGGCTCCCCTTTATAAATTTTGGGGATGCCATTGTCTGGGAAAATGGTAAATTTTAAAATGGGAAAATTACAAAAATTGATCAGTCACCTGTATAAATTTAGAGAATACCACTCCCCTAAAAATTGATATAATTGGCTCTAATAACCCAATAATAATAAAAATTGTGTATATTTAAGAAAAATAAACAATACAATTTCAATTACATACAATAAACAATACCATAATATTTAAGTGAGAACAATGCTAATTTACAAAATAATATTATCAACAGTATGTGTAGTATAAAGTTATGTGTTTGGGCGCTTAAGAGACAAAATGAAACATTAGATGTTATATTTATACAACAATATTTCGCTCTTCATCACACAGAGCATTTTCAAGTTATTAAAATCTACAAAAGGAAAAACAGATAAACCATAATTACACTCAATAAAGTTATTGCTAGAATAAAGATTAGAAAATACATATTATTTAAGTCATGCAGAGCTATTTGAAATAAATAATTATTAAATTAAAAAACTTACTAAAGTTAGGCTATATTAACTAACTAAGTCGAAAATTAGAAAGAAAAGATCAGGTCCAAAAACCTAAAAAGTTAAAAATAAATTAGAACAAAAGGAAAAGAATAGTCAAATTAATGATAACAGTGCTAAAATATTAAATTCATTGAAAAATAATCAAAGAAAACTTACTGAGGTAAATGAAATCGAAATGCATATCAATAATTTCTATACATTTGTTGTAAAAGATCAAAAGAAAGACAAATGAGCATCCAAAATAATAATTAAAAACAAGATTTCAAAAGAGTTAATTAATAACTAAATAATTTGTTGAATGACAGTTTCTCAGCTGAGGTTTAAAATTAAAATGTCGGACACTTGATTTATCTAGAACTCAGTCTTAGTAAATAGAAAAATAATGATAAAAATACAAAACAAACTGGAAAAAAAGGAAAGAACAACAACTAGAAAAGGCTGTTTTAATTCAGGTTATTTAAAATACCTGCATAATACTTGTTCATATCCTTAGAGTCCTTCTTGAAATTAATATTATTATTTTCTTTGGATATATGTAAGGCTTCTAGAAAACGTCTCTTGAAATTGTTGCTTTCCCGATCCACTATCTTAGTTCCCTCAAAATTAAATTTATGGTTAAGTTCGTGGGCATGTTTAGCTAAAGCTGTATGGTTTTTTGTACTTCTAACATTAGCCTCATGTTGAGTTTTTCTGTTAAGCCATGTTTGTCTTGACTCACCTATGTATTGACCAGGGCAGTCATGGCAAGGAACTTTATATACAAAGCCCATTGTGTCATTTATATTTAATTTATCTTTTAAAGGAGTGAAATAATATTTGCTTATCTTATTTACTGGTTTAAGACCAAATTTGACTTAAGGGCAGTCGTACTTCTTGAAAGTTCTACTAATAGAGTGGGATAAGCCTTTAATGTATGTTAGCCCAGAATAAATACTTTTCACTGCATTAGTAGGTTCAGGTTCAGGTTCTCGATTAGATGGGTTGTTAATATGAGCTAGAGCCTTGTACCAAAGTGATCTTATGTGTTTAACTGGGAAAAAATTGGCCAGCAATTTCTTAAAAACCATCGTTTTGACTTCCATCATAAACTCTTCATCTGTCAGCTCTATAGCTCGTCGTATAAAGTTGTACGCAGTATTGTTAATTTGGCTTAGAGGATGGTTAGACTTATAATTCAAAAACCTATTACCTTTAACAACTTTATTGGTCCATTTGGTCTTTAAGTGGCCTTCATCCGTTTTAATAACCGTAACATCCAAAAAATCTATTCTCTTGTTTTCTTCCTTCTCAACGGTGAATTCAAAATTTGGGTGAAAACTATTTAATTCATTCATCAAAAATTCCACATGTCTAGCTCTCATAACCAAAAATAAATCGTCAATATATTTACAAACTATAATAGGTTTGTACCTCGTCCTCGAGAGAATGGTGTTAAGTACATGGTTTACAAATATTCCACTCAAATTTACAGACATACTCTCCCCCCCATAGGTTAACCGTCAATTTGTTTGTAAATGATATTATTAAAGTTTTTGTTTATGTTTTTCCTTTTGTAGATTTTAATAACTTGAAAATGCTCTGTGTGATGAAGAGCGAAATATTGTTGTATAAATATAACATCTAATGTTTCATTTTGTCTCTTAAGCGCCCAAACACATAACTTACAAAATTATATTTATACTTCAATAAAAAAGAGCTTAAAAATTAAAAGGTATAGAAATATATATATATTTAAGTGAGCAAAAACGTTTTTTTTTACATTTTTTATTTTTAGCTCACTTAAATCTGGTTTCAATAGTTAACTAACAAGTGACTTATATGATACAAAACTAAATTACAGTTTACTCATACTTTTTTTTGTGTATAAAAATACAATTTTACCTTTTATTATTATTATTGAAACAAGTATTAATCTTTTGTATTAAGTAATGACATACATTAATGGTTTCAGATACTAAATGAAGTCTACCTAGATAATAGGAAAGAAAAATAATCCAATAATAGGAAACACTTTTTATTCCCAAGGGAGTGAAAAGTTACTTTTTACTCCCTTGGTTACTTACATTATACATTACATTTTCTCCCTTAGATACTTTACATTATACACCGTCTGGAGATAAAATTATATAATGAATGAGCTTCCTGCTTAATTTAAATGTTTTCACTTTTATGATTTAAAAAAAATATTAAACAATCCTTTTTATAGTCTAGATGAAAATTTTAAATTAATGTTTTTAATTTTAGTGCAATACTCTGTTTGGTATTTTTTAAAAATATATTTATCTTTTGTTTTTTTGGATTTAGCCTATTGTTATATTTTATAACTTTATAGAAATAAAGCATTTATTAATTTAACTTTAGTTATAATAAATAATAAAGTGTGTTTTAAATGCTGCATACTTATTTGTCTCAAATCAGATATAAGTGAGAAATCAATATAATTATAATACTAATTAAGAGGGAGTAAGGGGAAGTTCTTTTTATTGCACTTCTTTTATTATAGTTTTATAATAGTCAGTTGACGTCTAATTATCTTTTCATATATTTTAATTATGATTATTTTCTTTGTTTCAGCCATTTGTGTTGATGGAACTTTCCACAAATATGTCTTTAACAATGATGGTAACTGTAACAGGGAGTCTTACGATGTTTTCCTCGATATATTTGATGATGACCAATTTTAAAAACATATTTGTAATATTCTTGTGTTAACTAGTCTTTTCTGTTATCTTTTTTAATTTATTTTATTTTTGTATTGGCTGTATAGTTACTTATTTTTTATGTGGGTGTATTTTATTGCTATTTTTAAGTTATAATTACAACAAATTACTGCAATCATTTATGACTTGTGTCGAGATTCTTTTATCACTTCAATAGCAAAACCAAAATCAAATTAAAAAGCTTATGATCGATGCAGATTGTTAAAATAAGAGAATGCACATAATCGTTCAGATTATTACTACAATAATTACTTTGATTTATATTATTAAAATAATTTATATAAAATTATTAACCAATAATTTAAATATAAACAATCGAAATAAGTACCTATACAAACTTGTATTTACAATGTTTCAAAATGTCATTATTTCAGAAATATAGGGTGGTGCTGTATTTCTTTTGTGAGGGTGGCAAGTAATAAAAATCACTGTGGATAGGAGAGAGATGTAAGGATTATTTAATTCATTAAAAAAATCTAAATTATTTTTATATTATGATTGTGTAGCAAAAAGAACAACATTTTTTTGTGCTTTGAATTAGTAACGTAAAAATTAAACATTCTTCTAAAATTTGTGTTGGCCTATGCACCCAAAACACAGGTGTGCACGAGCATGTATTCAGACCTCACAAACACTTACATCTGTTCCGTGCAATATATGTTTACGGGACACAATGCCACTTCAGTCCTATGCGCTTTGTGCCTCAGTTGCACAGAGGCTGAGGCACCAAATCATAAGCTCATTAGTTCAAAATCACCTGTATTTCCAAGCATATACCAAGTGTTATATTTTTTTAGAATTTTACATTTTAAAAATGTAATGATTTTCAATTGGAATTAGTTATGAGGAATTGATGAAATACTTTCATATTTCTTTTTTATTGAGAGGAAGATAGAGGTATGAATGTTAATCACAGTTGTTAGTTGTCACGAAAAAATCAATAATTGCATCTCAGATTATGGAATATAAGTCTCGTTCCATGTTATACATAATATTTGTTAGCAGTCAATTATTTAAAATAGTTAATTTAGTTTTAAGTAATATGTTACCTTATTGATTCAAGCATTAGCCAGTTGAAAGTAGATAAATGCCTATTTTATTCCATTGCCAAAGTATTAATACTTTTTTTGTATCAAGCATTATGTATACTATGCATTCTATATAAATTAGGTTTCATTCACAATGAGTTGCTTGCAAATTTTAGGATTATTCTTTATAACAAAAGAATAACATTTAAAATAAATGAAGAAACTTCCTTTGAGCTTTTTACAAATTTTTATTCAGCTTATAATAAAAATTTAATTGAAAGGTAAAAAAATAGACCCGTCCATATTGCAGTAAAAATATGAACTAATCCATGACATCTAAACATCGATTATTTTTATAATTATTTTTATTTTTTTGTTTTGTTTTGTAACTACTTCACACATAAGGTCATATTATTCTGATTAAAATTATATAGTAATATAATTTCTCATAAGATGTATAAAAAGTGAATAATAGTTATTTATGCACCAATGGAGTAAAGAATGTTATTATTTCCCCGAGCAGTTAGTTGGTTCCTAGGGTGTAACCCGAGAGAACCAAAGTATTTAACTCCTGAGGCAAAGCCAAGGGAGGTAATTTCGAGGGGATAAATAGCATTTTACTCCCAAGGTGTATACAAGATTTTATCTCCAGACGTTGATTTTATTATATTTAAGTTTTGTTGTACTTTATTGTATTTTTTTTTTGGATCGGGCCCCCTTTATAAATTTCGGGGGTGCTGCCCCCAAAAAAATTATTGCTCCTAACAACTTCTTTTTACCTGAAACGGATTTTGAGCCAATAATTTTTTTTGTCAGGTCCCCCTTAAAAGTTTTGGGGGTGCCACCTCTGGGCAAATAAAAAAATATTAGTCACCTGTATAAATTTAGAGAATACCACTCCCCTAAAAAATCGATATAATTGGCTCTAATAACCCAATAATAGGAAACACTTTTTACTCCCAAGGGAGTAAAAAGTAATTTTTTCTCCAATGGGAGTGAAAAGTGCTTCTTTACTCTCTAAAAACTAGTCAATAAACTTTACATTATACACCATCTGGAGATAAAATAAATTGAAATTTAAAAAATCCTTGATTCTTTGTGCCTATAGTTACTTGTAGTACTAGCACTAGTTGCATACTTACTGGACCCTCAATTAACTAGGCTCCAGCTGTAACTTCATGTTGGTATATCTTCAACTCTTCTAAAATTAATTTTAAATGAACATACTATATTCATGTTATAATATTTTTAATTATAGGATCAGAATTAACATTAGTTTCATATTTCATTTAAAAAGGTAAAATCAATAATCTGAGACTAACGCAAGTACCTCATTCTTGATTGTAATTATTATTTAGCATCTTAGTGCTAGTTCATATGCTTATAATCCAACTTCTAATTCTAAACTTTCTGGATTTTGTGTTTAACATTAATTATTGTCACATTGAATATTATAAAATATAATATTTTATAATGTTGAATATATGGTGATAAATTATGTTGAACTTACATAAATACCCATGTAACATAAGTTTCATCAGAAACTTGAATTTGTTATATTTACGTCCATAGTTTTTTTTTTAATTTCTATTTTAGAAGTTAGATCATAATCGTTGTGAACTGGCCCTTATTATTTTTAGACTTTGAGTTGTACGTATAGATTTTTTATAAATAATGACACACCCTCCTTCTAAAGTTTTTTTCTTTATTTTCCTGAAGCATAACAAAAATGTATGCATTTTATTATTTTAAAGAAATTTATTTAATAAAAGTTAAGTGTTCATGAATTGTGATGATAAAAGTTTTATTATAAGGTGCTTTTTGTATTATGGTAAAAAGTAAATTTTTAACTATTTTTTATAATTTACAAGTGTTTGCTCTATTTGGATTTTTTTCAAATTCTGAATTTAAATTTTACTAGTTATAAATAGTGATGAAAATTGTACTTTGTTTTGTAAATAAAAATATATTTTTTAATTTTAATATTTATTTTTTTTCTTACTTTCATCTTTTACTGAGCCCATAGTCTAAAGAGAACCTATTCAACCCCATTTCTATTATTAAGTTGCGAATGTTTCTATGGAAATTTACTGAGAGGAAGTGGTTGGGAGCTATGTATTTAAAGATGGAGTCATTTACTAAAATCACGCATTTTTTACTTATGATTCTATAATAATTAGAAAATTACTCTTACTAAATTCTCTTAAAATCAATTCAATGAAATTCAATTACTATATTCTTACTATATTACTGTAAGCAACTTATTGCTTTGCTCTATAAACATGATGTTGAGTAATAGCTCTGTGAAAAATTACTGGAATTTAGTGACTTAAGTATAAAATTTCTTTTAATATAAATTAGTTTCCATTGTTATCTATGAACTAAATGATTAAGGAAAGGAATCACTAGTTCATTTCTAAGTCAATCAATTTGAAACTTGATGGTAAACGATCAAGATACGTATGTGAAAATTATTTAAATAGGCATCTTTTAAAAGAATATATTTTTTTATGATTTGACTTTATTTTGTGGACCAGGTGTGCTCAGAGGAAGGGAAGAGTACATTATTGTGTCCATAAGAAAATTTCACAACTTTTGCTTCTCTATCTCTTATAATAAGTTTATGCAGTCCCTTATTGCTTACCACTTAACAAGTTTTTGTTGTTTTATAAATAAATATATAAATAATGTTTTCTTTAAAAATTTTATTTATCAAGTCCTTCTTTTTGCATTTTTTTTATAATTGTTAATTATAAAAAGATTGTGTGGTCTGTTGATTTATTTTAATAAAAAAATAAGAGAGGTAAGCATTGAAATTAGAAAAAAATGTGGCTCTTACTTTTAAACTTAAATTGGAGTAGATTAAGTAGATTTGAAGTACCTACTCATGTATTATTAAAATACTCAAGTCTCTCATTTGCAATGTTCGCATTGTGCTGTGTGTGAACAGCAATATCGACGTAAAATCGATACCGTTCAGAGTGTTGCACAGCTTCTATTTAGGTTTTATTCTATTTATCTTGTTTTGTGTGTCTATCATATTGGCGTATTTCTTAAAATTTTTAAACTTTATTTAAGTGAAAATGTTGGGAGTTATTTATAATTTTATATCTTAATCACCTCCTACCCCATTGATATGAGGTGTTTCAAAACGCCTCACTGATCCGCTCCATGATATTTCATGGAAGGGTTTTACAGTCCCAAACCGGTTGTTTTAGTTAACAATTACAATCCAATTATTCTTTAATTTATATTTTATTTAATTTTCATAAAGTACAGTTAAGTGCAATGCTACGGCAATAATATTTCGCCCAATTGATCAAGTCAGCCCATCTGAGGGTTTAATTTAGCATTATTTAGATTTCAGTGAGTTATTTTAAAGCAAATCTTAATTGAAATGAACATTAAAATACCAGTGAATTTTTTTCAATTTAAAAAAATATTTTGACTGATAAAACTATAAATTTTGTTCGTCTGTGAGTGTGCATTTATTTTATAACGCATTGTTTCAAGAGGTTGATATACATTAATTTTTATAACTATACAATGTGCAATTAAATTAAAACTCTCAAAAACTGTTTACTAAAGTAATTAAACCAAGTAGGGAAATTCCTATACTAACCTGTGTACCCAAAGAGACTAAAACTATATTTTAGTAAAACTATAAACTATAGTTTTAGTCTCTTTGTGTGTACCAATTAAGACATGCGTGATAAGCTGATAGCTGGCTAAAATATTCCCAAAGGAAATTCGCTGAAATAGCTAAAATTGGAATAACTGAACATGAGCCTTTTTGGATTTACGTTTTTTTACTTTATTGTATTGGCAACCCTGATAACATTAGGCGAGTTTTACTTTTTATCGTGTTTTCGTACTTTAATATGATGTAAGTAATAATTTAATGATTTTGTATTAAATTCTGTGAAATAATTGTTACAATAATTTATTTAAAGAAAAACTATGGCAAAGGTAAACCACATGTTTTTATTAATATTTTGAAGAACATACAGACGACAGTGTATTGCCTAAATATAATTTAAAATTACGATTGCTTTATTATATTCTAAAATTTTAGGTTTAAGTTGTTGAATTACTAATTAAAATTAATATTTGAAGGGTAAAAAGCAAATATCACTCACAAAAATGTTCTAAGTTAAGAAGTGTACTCGAAAAAAAAGTTTAATAAACAGCTTTTTTGAAGTAATTTAAACAAACGAAGTATTTAAAGATTCGCGCTTAAATCTCTATTGGATGTGAGAAAACGTTTATCTTACACAAATTATTAACATTTTATGCTAAAATATACAGAGAAATGCAATAAAAAATTAAAACATTTCGAGTACCGTAAATAGTTTTTTTACATTTACTAGGTAAAACAAAATGGCCGCCACATAGAAAAACTTGAATATATTCGAGCAGCAAAATACGTGATCACCAATATTTTAAGTCGGAATATTTAGGCAAATATTTTTCCAAATGTTGCTTAGTCATTATTGCTGTTTAATGATGTCATAAAAAATATTTCCGCTGAGCGCAACTACATCTGTTGACTGAATTTTTTACAAACTCTCAAGCATAAAGACAGTAGGAGCTACGATGATAACCTTAGAATAATACTATATAGAAGGAGCACTACTGATAACACGAAACCGGTTCACTAGTGCAACTAAGTAAAGCTAGCCACCCTTACATATAAAAATTTCTAAAAAAAAGTTGGCAATACTTCCGGTTTCTGAATTATTATTCTATTATTAATTAATGATTGATTTCATAAAATACTAATATAAATATCGGTGCATTACAATATTTTTAAGCATTTTAAATTGTTTTAACGTATTTATAAAATTATATATAAAAATTAGTCCTCGTCAACTAAATGTAGATTTTTATTCCGCCACCTTTGTCATCTAAGACCAGTTTTATTAAATATTCAGCAGGTGTTTTAAGTATTATTTTTCTTTACGATCTTTCTTCATTAATAGATATTTATGACACATATTTAAAAATAATTTTTATTGTCAGGTTGGCAGCATTACTTAGTTGCACCATCACCGGCTTTCGTTTATCAGTGGAAATTACATTGTTTTACGGTTCCTGTGCTCCTTCTATATATAGTATTATTCAATGATATACAACTTTGAGAAAACTACTCAGGAGGTCTTAAAAAGACGTGAAACAGATAATGCCGGTGTCATCCTGGTTTCAAAACACAATACTTTTCCTATATACCCTATATACGATATAAATGAGGAAAAGTTAAAAAACGTTTATGTAGTTGTTAATATTACGGGACTAGAGCTATGGGACTATAAAGTAACTTTTTTTACCTCGGGAATGAAAAGTGTTTTCTTTACTTGACGTTAGAGCCTCCAAAATCTTATAAAAGGAGGTATTTTCCATTTATTTTTGGAATGAAACAACTTTTTAACATTCTTATGGGGAGCGGCACCCTCAAAATCTATATAAGCGACGCGAATAAAAACAGTTCTGTTTGCTCAAAATCCATTTCAGGCCAAAAGGAATTGTTTGCAGTAATATTTGTTATTTTTTGAGTTGTGGATCCCACAAAATTGATAAAGGGGGTATACAAAAAAGGTATAAAGAAAGAATATTACAATAATTAAATTACCTCAACGTCTGGAGGTAAATAGTTGAATGCACCTTGGTAGTTATATGCTGTTCTTCCCTCGCCATAATGACCAACCTCAGTTTTGCCTCGGTTAGATACATAAATCCTTGGCTTCGCCTTGGGAGTTACATGCATTGGTTCCTTCAGCTTTCGCGTTAGGAACCAACTTACTGCTCATGAAAATAATAAGCATTCTTTACTTCCATGGTGTATAGTAGTAATATGAGGGGGAGGGGAGTGGTAGTAACTATTAGGCAAGTAGACCACGTTGTTGGGCCCTTTTTGCCAGCTCCCTAAGATAGTGTTCTATTCCTTTTAATGTCAAGTGTAGGTATATTTCATCTAATCTAGACAGAAGAGCCGTGAATTTCTATGGTTCCTCTCTTGCTTTTTTCTAGCAATCATACATATTTTCACTGACTCATATAGTCTAGTGAAAACTAGGAACAACACGTGCCCTCGCTGTTAAACCAAACCTTCATACACTTTAAACTACAAGGCAGACATACTATAGTATTATAATGAATCTACTATGAGGGTCCTAAATTTTGCCTATACCCAGTTTCATTTAGAGTAGAGTAAGGGATCTTTAACGAGTACCTGACAACGCACAGGCTCGAGACCACTGGCTTCACGTCCCTTCTGAAGGACGTGGTACACAGAATTTTTATCCCTCTCATAAATATCCCAGAGGCCCGTGCTGGGATTGAACCCATGACTAAATAAACTCAGAAGTTTAAAGTCCATTCATTCTGTGTTTTACCTTAACCACTACACCACGGGTGACTCTCCCTTGGTGCATAAATAACTATTCTAAATTAGATGCCCCAAATATTTATCGGCGAGAATTCGCATAAAATGTTCTAGTTAAGCTTTCTATTTCCTTATCTCTCAAAATGATGGTTTCTATCTTATATTCTGTCTTCGGCTCTTTATTATCTCGAATTTCACAAAAATGTTAAAAAAGTCACAAAATACTGGATAGATGAGTGAAAAAAACAAAAGCAAGTATCACTGCCCCATACCTACATAATTAACCGGGAGCGCTTGCCAAGTCCCCCAACCCAACTCCATTGATAATTTCGTCCCTGTTTAATCGTTAAAAAAACGTGACAAAAGAATCCAGAGCCAGAAGAGGCCTAAGTACTCAAAACTGGACTCTGGCCAAGATTTTTATTATTTTTATGTATTCTCCTTTTTATTTTCTTTTAAATTTTACTTAGTATTTGTTTACAGCACAACGGTGTACGGTATAATGTCGAATAGCTATTTATTACTATTTTAATGGCATATTTTATGTTTTTTAAATTTTATTACAACATCCTTAGAAAATAATGAATAAAACATATCAAGTATACTTGAGCATTAGGTTAATAATTATTAAAATTTGTTTTAAAAAATATTTTTTCGGTGAGGGGGCGGAGATATATTTTTCTATTCTCAAAATGCTATCTTAAAAACATAACACAATAACAATAACCTTAATAAACATAACAATAACTAATTATTGCTGTTAATGAGATGAAACTAAGCTCATATGATAGTCTTATACATGGCTACATGCATGCCAAATTTCAAATTGATCGTTACATTTTTTTTTGTATTTTATAATTTTCAAAATTTTCTCTGAGTCATAATTGCAGGTAAAAGACGCCATAAAAAATATTTTTCGAATAGCACAACTGCAGCGGTAGACTGATTATTGTACAAAGTTTCAACTCTAGCATAAATACACTTGGAGCAACGATAATAACAGACACACACACAGACATACAGACAGACAATTTTGTGAAAGACGACTTAAAAACACCTGAAGCCCATGATTTCTGTGATATCCCGGTTTCGGATTTTTTGCAAACACAATACTTTTCCTATATACCTACGGTATAAATGAGGAAAAATAAATATCGGGTACGGGGTACCTCGGAACTTTTCCTCATCACATCGGATTCGCTACGCTCATCCTCTCTACTTCGGACTCGCATTTGTTCAATAGTTCAGTAACGAAAGAATGACATTTAAAAGGAATTAAGAAACTACTCTTAGAACTCTTTACAAATTTGCATTCAGCTTACAAAGAAATATCGGGTACGAGTTACCCGGAACTTTTCCTTATCTCATCGAATTCGCTTCACTTATTCTTCTAACGTCGGAATCGCTTCGCTCGCCCTCAAAATAAACAATTCATTCATTTATACTGCAACACGTTTTATACTGAGGATGTCTGAAGACGAGCGGGGCTCGCTTCGTTCGTCTTCAGACATTCTCAGCGGTCTCCCATACTGTACGGACCACGCTTAATGCTGCTTAAACTTTTAAGATCCAACAAATATCAAGGATAGCATTGTCACATTGAAAAGGGAAATTTATAGTGAATTGTACCAAAACATTACAACCAATTTATGTTTTAAATATGAGCGTGCTGGTTGCCACCGGCCCTTAAAGTGGT
>JACMZG010001893.1:5048176-5113176 GCA_018340805.1 Microvelia longipes | reverse complement strand
AAATGTCATGTACTTTTTTTAATTATAGGCATCCATATCTTTTATTTGACAAAGTATTTGTGAATTAATAAGAGTGATGCAACTGTGCTAATAAGATACTTGACAAAGGAAAGCCATCGAACAAAAATTTTCCTTTGACAACTGTCACTGCACACAAGCAAACAATATTATTGTACTTATCTTAGTTACACACATATGTACCTTTTATTTGACTAAGTATTCGTGAATTAATAAGTGTGATGTTACTTTTCCTAAAAATTGTCAAGGTAATGCCATCAAATAAAATATACATTTGTTAACACTTATTATACTAAATAAAGTCAATTATTGATCCTATTTTGTCAATAAGTTATTTGACAAAGGAATGTCATCTAATTGAAGAATAGATTGAAGTCATCTAGATTGAAGAATAGATTGAAGTCATCTAGATTGAAGAATTAGCTACCATCGATACTTGCTGTTCGATGCCATCTAACTAAAAAAAATTGTCCTTTTGTCTACAGACTTATTTCACTAAACTTAGTCAATAATTGATCCTAGTAGCTGGGTTAATTAGGTGCTTCGCTAAATCAGAATTTACATAAGATTTTTATCTTATGTATTTTTAGCGAATTTCCTTTGGGAAAAAATTCGCTAATGGGATATTTTTTCTTTCCGTCGTACAGACATTAAAAATACCAACTCATCCTTAAATCTAAAGAACTTATATAATAAAAATTTCTTTATGATATACAAAATTAACACGATTCAAATAAAACTTTAATTAATAATAATACTTTTCATATATTTGTACATACATTTTTATGAGAAAAATTTACAAGCTTCGTATATAAACTATTCTAAAAAAATAATATTTTTAAGTTTGACCAAAACGTAATTTAAGAGAAAGAAAGATGTGTCAGTTTAAAGAAATCTTAATTTAATTTTTTTTGAATAAACAGTACTTTTTTACTAAACTTACGAAATTAAGTGAAAAATTAATAAGATATATGAATAAGACATTGTGCAATAGAGACATATTGTTGTGTCATCTATTGATGACTCCACTTAATGCCGTGTCTCGCAATCATCAGGGCACCGACTGATCCTAAGCTATGGGAACAGTTGTTAGTTGTAATATATTTTTTTGTTACATTCCTAGGTGTCAAACCTATTATTACTTGAATAGTTTGGTCAGCTATTAATTTTAGACAAAACCCGGTAGTATCAAATATTTTTATTAAAAACAGTCACGATTTTGCCTTTATGCATCCCCCCATGGAACTTAAATACATTCAAGTACGATATTGTCGATTATTATAGAACGGTAAGCGCTGAAAATTTGACATTTAATGGAAAAAGTAATTTACTTTCTTTGACATAAAAATTATAAATAAGGATATTGTCGGATTCCGGGGAGTATCAGGCTTTGCCATCAGTAAGTCCTATGAACTTTGCACGATCAACAAAATTGTCTACAGACAATTATAGAGAATTATTAGTGTAGGGTTGTTAAGAACGTAAGGGAACATAGTCAAATTTTCCCGCGAGTTCGAGTTCCGTTTTTACTCAGGCTTTTTATTTATTTTAATTTTTTATTAATATTTCTTCACATATACTTGTTTAGTTTTGACTCATTAATAGTAAAAATAAAAATTCTCTTTTAAATTATTTTAGATCCCCATTTGTTTGCAACGTAAACATAAACTTTATATGAAAACTACTCTAACCTTTCGCCCATGAAGAGACTGAAAGGTTACCTTTCAGTTTTGGTTGGCTATGAAGCCAACCAAAACTTGGTGAAAGAGAAGGGGGGGGGCAGTTTCAGAGGGGGCGATGTTTCACACACCTTTAAAGAACGTCGGCTAAACAATTTACAACTTTGTCAGAGAGGGCGAAATATTTAATAGAGTGCGGGGGGGGGGGGGGTCCGACGCCCCTTCCTTAATCATCTGTAAGGTAGGAGGACACGACCGACGTGGCTACACTGTCTGAGGGGTTTGGTTAAAGGAAAAACCCGCTTTTAATTTGCTACATGCAGATTTTGACATTTTTATACGTCACTCGTTATATACCTAAATAATTTTCTCCTTCATTTTTGGATCCCATTTTTATTTACTTAAGTATTGTCTTTTTGACAATTAAGGGATGGATTACTTTTTAAATGTTTTCTAAAAGAATCGTTAATCTTTGAAAATAGATGTCTGTGTTGTTGTATTTTCTTCTTCAGAAGAACCTGTAACGCAACGAGCCCTCTCTATTTAGTTTAGGTCGCTAACTAGTATAATCTTTTACAGTTCTAAAATCTATAATTGAAAAATGATTGACTTTACAACACTTAACCTAATGAAAATGGAGACAAAAAGCTGAAGGAGAAAAATATATGTTTGACACATAAAAATTTCCAAAACTGCACAAACGATGTGATTTGAGGTTGTCCTTTAACTCCTTGACAGTGCAGCCATGCAGGCAATAAGGTGCGAGAACAACATTACTGTCAACTGCAGTCCACAATATCGAATAAGTTAATAGAAACAGACGACCATATGACTGTATTTTTTAGTTTCGAACCAAACTTGATCTTTATTGCTCATTAATTTAATTTTTTTGAGGTAGTACGTAATTGAGTACTTTATTAGGCCGTTTTTAGGATGAGAAGCCAATCATTATTGTTATAGGAGGTTATTTAGTACTTTTCACCTCCGAGGACAATAATGAATGTAAAAAAAACTCCTAGGACGTAAAAGTAATTCATATAATGCCGCCATTACTGTAATGTAGCGTGTTCAAAAAAACAATCTGTGTAAAACCTTCGTGAGGTTTCTTTAAAAACGTTCATTTTGTTTCTGTTTTTGTTCATAGACTAATTTTTTTTCGTTTTTAAAAGGTGTTCAAATTGACAATTTTTGTGTGTTTATTTGTAAAGCTTTTACATTTTTGAGTAAAAGTGTGAAGCTATGGATGAATTCAATGACGACGATAATATAGAGTTAATTGGACGTTTGTTTTTTTCAATTAAGTATATAGCGCAGTTTATTTAATGAGTGCTACCTCAAAAAAAAATAGTGTATGCCATCCGGCTGAGAATGTCAGCCTTATGGCATAAATAACTATTTCCTTAAAAAATTATTAATGATGAACAATCACATGTGTATAACCGAATGAAAAACGTGAAGGTATAACATAACCATTAACTTATAAATTACAATATAATGTTAATAATAAACAAAATAAAATTTATAATCATAAAAAACTAAATTCTAAACTTAATACTAAACATTATTTTTTACAATAACTTTAGAATAAACAAACATTTTTATTACCTCGTATTCTGAGGTCTGTTTCAAAACTCGTGTAAGACATTACTCAAGAAATAAATAGCGAGATTAAGAAATGAACAGCTCCAAGCCCCATAGCCCCCTCGCAATAAGCAGGGGGCTAAAGTATCTATGCAAATGTAGATCACAAACGATTTTGATTTAATTTTTCAAAATATTGAAGTTTCAATTATGCGAGTTTTATCGAAAAGAACACAATCAAATTTCTAAGAAACATTGCTAGTAAGGTGAACTATTCCTAACTTGTAGAGTATAAAGTGATTCATAAGGGGAGGGGTTATCAGCAATAATTGATTTATTTGTAACCTAGTGGAGAAACAATGCGGAAGGTAATTTGCCTATAAATTAAAGCCATGCGGAGTTGCTACACTGGTTATAAGCATAAGCAGTTTACAGTTATTAAGTATGTCGTCATTTACAAATTATTATCATATAATTACAAATTATTATCATATAATTATTTAAGTTCGTTGTAATTTAAGAATTTGATTTCTAATTGATTTTGCTTATCTTTCGTTTTCTTTCTCATATTTTTATCTACTATTTCATATATCTCACAATACATTTATGTCTTGAGTAATGTCTTACATAAAGTTACCTAGAAACAATCCTCTTCTTAAATAGTTAATAGGAACATTGCATTTATTTCTCTTTGGACAACATCTCTATCTCATCCTATAATTGGGTCTTTTCTGTCCCCTCTTCCGGTTTTTTTGTAAAATTTAGGAACGTTTTTTTTACTTTTCATGCTTAATAACCTTTAGTAACCAAGATAGCCAACTTAACCAGCAACTCGTAATTGATGCTAAAGCTCAGGAATAACTTTTTAAAAGAAGGTTAGGAAATCTTAGTATTTAGCATGGAGATATTATAACTAGAGGAGCCTTATCGGTAGAATTTGAAAACATCGAAAAAGTAACCTCAACACCTTTGATTATAAATACTATTAAATAAAACGGTACAAAATTACTGTAACTAATGTTTCATAAAACATACTTAACATTTATAATTCGAAACAATGTCCGGACAGATGACAGCAGTTGATTTATTTTAATAACTCAATCGTTATAACCTTAAGGTTAAAACATTTGTTAAGGTTATAATCTTAACACAATATTGGAGAAGGTTATAATGAGGTTATACCGAGCCCCAAAGAAGTGTTTAATATAAAGCATTTCAATGTTTGAGATAGGGTATGGCCCCTCAATAACATATATCTAGGGTTAAGGAGTTATTATAGGTAATTGGTGTTTAGCATAATGGTTACTAGAGGTTACCAATGGTGATTTTAACCAAATTTAAAGCCTTTTTAAAGTAAAATTAAAGAAAAATTGTGTTGGGAACAGAAAAATACTTCTATCGTTGTTAGGCTTATTTCTAAATATTTTTAAACATAAAAATACAATGGCAAATCATTTTTTCCGAAGTTTTAATAAAATTTTTTGCTAAATGACAAACCGAAAAAAAATTTATAAGAGCGCTTTGTGAAATAATATTTTTTTATAAAATAAAACTCTTTGCTTACAACTTTTACGTTTGCGCGTTAAAAATAACATTTCAACAGGTTCAAAAGAGATTTTATTTAATTCTTATCTTATCTTTTATCTAGTTCTATCCTAAGAAATATGGTTCATCCTAACTAAGGTTTATCCTTGGTTCGACCGAATAAAAATCCGACATTAAACTTAGGTTCGACCTAAATCTATTAATTATTATTTTAACCATAGAATGTTTTATGAAAAAAAAATCTGGCTTAAATACTAAAGCGGATACTTACATAGTAAGCATCCGCTTACTAAAAATTAAAGAATGAACCAATTTGGTTAATGAACCAATCTGGGTTGACCTTAAGTAAGTGTTTATAATATACAGTGCCTTCTTAGTGGCTTAGTTGTTTTGAAATTTCGATCTAGGGTGAACCCTGGACACTTACGCAAAAATAACTTGATTGTTTCCGACCTCGGCTGGACCCAGATGTTTTTGCATGGAAACGTACACATTTGATTTCGATGTTAAGTAACCCATTTGTGAAAGTTTTAAAGAAATTTATAGGTAAGTCGATGAGACTAGAACAGTATTTTTGTCATAGGTTAATTTGACTCGTGCTAGAATAGCGCTCTCGAACTTATAATTTTACCAATCATGTATCGAAGTGCTGCGTAAGTGTATTGCGTGTTTGATTGTTGAGCGGTACATCCTGTGGTTTCTCGTTTTTCCTTTTATTCCATAGAAGCAGAGTAATAAGAGCTATGAGAGTTACGAAGCCAACCACTCCTCCTGTCCACCACCAGACATGATCTTCTGCCTCCTCTGTTTCATTCTCATCTAAAAATAAATGAAACTAAATAATAATAGGAACACTTAAGTGATTCTGGTGCAGAGATCTGCAAGCCCGGCGAATTTTCTATGAAATGCTCATAATCCAATCCTGCTTATGTTTCGATATTGTTTAATAACCTGAGCGGAAGCGTAACAACTTATTATTTAATTTTTGTTCGATTTTTCAAAGCATATGCGCATATTTATCCTATTATATTTTATATTATTATATAAATACATTATACGGCACAGCATTATTTATTTGAAGCTCGGTTTATGCTTTGGATTAGCACAATTTTTTTTAGAAATTCTAAAAAATTAAATAATATGTTGTGACGTCACTGCCCAGGTTATTAAACAAATACCGAAAACTTAAGCAAAACATTGGAATAATAAGTAAAAAAAACATGAATTTCAAAGGAAATTCGCTTGGTGTGCGGGCCTCCGCGCCAGAATTATTTGGTACCTTAACAAATCCGTAACATTATTTTACAAAAACCGAACAAAGAGTAACATAAATCTCCTTAAAAATTAAACGCTCTCCCCAAGATTCGAACACAGTGTCTCCTGATCGTTAGACCGGCACCTTAATCACTCAGTCAGTTAGATGGATAAAGAACATAAAACTAATCGTAGTACTAAAGGTATTCTTTTCTCTCAGTAATAAATTCCAAACTCTTAACTTTCTTTTTGTAGTGTTATTCAGTTATTTGGGGTTTTTGGGTTGCATAAACTGGTTTTACTAGATTGCTAATCTAGATAAAAAGAAACAACACCACCTTTATTTATTTTTCCCCTTTTTAACAACCTTTAATTTGAATGTTTTTTTGACATTTTGGTCAACTTGGAGTAGTCGTATCGCCTCCGACAATACGATTTCGCGCCCCAAAAACATAAATACAGTTTTTTTCCCGCAAAAATTGTTAACCTTGGTTGAGTTTGACAAATTTTTCAAAACTTTTACTGACTAACCGGGTTAATAACGTAATAAACTCGCCACCACACAAGCCATCTCATTAGAGAATTTTTTAATTGAAAATTCGCTAATAGTGCAGTGGCTATACATGTCATAGAAGATGTGGCTGTTTTATCAACAGCCATATCTTTAATTGATTTAAGCATTATTACAAAATGGGAAGAAGCATTTAAGACTACGAGGCAACGTTATATTTAGTATTTGAAGAAATTTTTTAAGGGTGGTTATTAAAATTATTGATATTCATGCCTCAACTATATCCGGAAGTGTTTTATAATGGGAGGAATTATATTAATATAATAAATAAGCTAGATCGTATAGCTATTGCACATTTAAATTAGTAGGTGAAGATAAAACATGTGTTTAATACTACACCTGATGTGGATACGATTTCCAAAGCTCTTGAAGGAAGGGTTACAGCTGAAAGAACAACAGGAGGTTGTGAAAGTCCCACTGAATTTTTTGCATAAATTGTCAGCTGATATGAGGTATCAGGAGCTAATCCCGTCAAACGGAACGTTGGATATGGACTTAGTAAGGTCAGAAGTGGTGGTGCTTGATCCGACAAAGCACCAGGTGTTTGGGTTGGCCAAGACCTTACTTCGGCTACGAAGTGCTGACCGACTCCTCCATCTCGCCCTTCTTCACAACGGATTTCTAAACCGTCTCCGGAACGATTGACAATCCTGCACTCTTGAGGTCTTTCAGGTGCTCCTGAAAATTATTGAAGTATATTTAATAAAAGATATATTAAGGTATCTCAGTGAGTTCTAAAGGAACTAATTGATATACCAATTAAAGGTGCAGAGTAAAATTTTTAATTGTTCCACAGAACTAACATAAAAAACCTTAAATAAAATAAAAAAAAAACAAATGCATTTCACCAAACCTTTTTTTATATTTAAGATATTTGCCGTTTAAAAACGCTATGTTAAATTTTCCTCAACAGGTAATCAGGTTTTCCTTAAAAAAATGCAATGGCCATAAGGAAGAGGCAACCACATGTTCAATCATCTAGCAACTAGGTTTTCCAGGACACTTTTTACTAACTATGGGTGTATGGACACTAAACACAGCCGAACGCTCAAGCCAGTGATCCAAGATAGAATCATGTATCATTGGTAAGTGTAAGTTTATTTATTATTTTGGACCTATTCTTTCTTAAAAGATTTAATAATTTAAAATAGAGGTCCCAATAAAGTTTTTTGTCTTTTATTTTAAATCTTCGAAATATTTTTAAATCTCAAAAAATAAAATTTACTAAAATTGATTAATGTGGCTAGTTTGAATTGTGCTGGTTCGAACAGAAATCTGCGGCAAGCATAGTCTTTAAAAATTTGCTTTTAATGTGCTTAAATAAAACACATGACTTAATAATGTGTTTTTAAACATAATTACCATGAGCTCGTGATTAATATTTAAACCGACTCTTAATTTATGGTTCGGTCTTAGACCAGTTATAACTAAGTATCTAAATTTAATAACAGGAGGGTGCCTCGTGTTTTCAAGGATGTTTGAAAAATGAGATAAGGATTCTTAGTACCATATTAAACAGCTTAGCTTGTTTTTAAATACTGTTCATTACTTGAAATCAAATCATTGTCATCTTAATTTTGGGTGTTGTTTTCCAATCTTTATAATTATATCATAAATATATAATTTGTTCAAATAAAAAGAAGTGAGGTGGTATGGATTAAATGATAATTTTCCGTGGCAATAATTACCTACCTCGGCTTCTCCTCGGGAGTTGACATAAGTTCCTCGGTTTTATCTCTAAAATTAAATAAATAAATTGTTCGGCTTCGCCTCGGCAATAGCCAGCTAAAACTTGTAGAGGTGGCGAAATAAATCCCAGAGGAAGCAAAATTCACACATCTATAAGGGACTACCGTGTTTTGCAGAACATGAATAGTTGACACATGTGTGTCATCTATAAGGGAATTCCACTAAAATCTACTTCATCAGAGGGGGCAACAATTTTTTCCAGGGGGGCAATGCCTTAGCCCCTACATGGCTACAGGCCTGGTCCCTTGGTGCGTAAAGAACCATTAAGATAAAGTAAATATAATTATTATGACATAAACAATTATAAACCTTGTTTAGTATAGTAGTGTTTATTGGTACGCTGTAAAGATAGTAACTGTCAACTCTAGAAGTGATAAGCATGTTTTACGAATGATAACATGCAAATATCTCCGGTATACAGGAATCCTCACAGAATTTCACACTTCTCAAATAATAAATTAACAAAATATGATGAGCAGTAAATAATAAATATTTGTACTTAAAATGAATTGCTTAGAAGTGATAAAGTCAGGGATATATTTTGGATAGAATAGAGTAAGTGAACCATTAACTCCGGAGTGAACATAATATATTTTTAGTTTAATATAAAAGTTTAAAAAATAAAAGTTATTTTTATAATTGTTTTTAAGGTATGCCCAAAGCTAAAGTAGGATTTTGACTGCCAGTTTTATTTATTAGAAGTAATTTGTAAAAAAAAGCTAACGGAAAATAAAGGATGAGTGGAAAAATATAGGGATGGTACGATTTTCCTCTGGGTCGCAAAAATAATGCATTTTTTAAAAACGGAAGGAGCTGGAGGGGCGATCGCTATCCATCTTGGGCCCCTCATCGAGCTTTGCAACAATAAATCTACGGCAGGCGTTTCCATCTCGGTCTACCACCGCAAACTAACTGAAATTATAATAAAAAGGTAAGCAGGCAAGGTCCTCGTCTTAAACCCTTGAATTAACATTTTATTTTAACCGTCTGCGCCTCATCTCGGAATAAAAAAGTTGTTTTATTTGTTGAAATATCGTCCTCCTCAGGATTTGTAATTTAATCTTGTCACTAGAATAAAATAAAAGTTTATCAAGAGATAAATACTAAGTTTATCTCTATTATTAGTCGATGATGCTTTGAATATTAAGTTTTCCTTTTTTTCTAAATAAGTGATAAATCAAAGAATTTCGTTTAGTCAATGAAATTTAACTCTTACTATGACAATCAATAAAATATTTAGTAAATTAATTCAATATTAAGGTGGTAGTAAAACATAATGAACAGATTAAATAAGGACTAAACCGATCTGATTATGACTGTTCGCTGCTTGGATTAGCATTACTCCGAACATAAGCTAAAATGCTATTTTATTCTTAAGGGTCTTTAATAAAGGAGATGACAAGCAAAGTCGAGTGACCCTGTTGAGGATAAAAAGTGGCGAATAATCCATCAAAAACATATGTCAGAATCAAACTGCGCAGGTCTTAAATTTAGAAGCTTAACTTACCTTCGGACCAATAGTTTCCTATAGTAGGTTATAAACAAATAGTGAAAATTAATACCTATACTTTAATTTGCTTGTTACCACCTTGTGTCTTAATATTTTTCATAAAAATACAATAAAAGTTGGACATTTAATGTTTTATTCGCCTTAATTGTTAATATAATAGTTCAAGAGCCGGGCTTGAAAAAATGAGACACATTTTGTACTACCTCAAACCAAATTTGCCTGAAAATATAGCTTAAATTATAAAAAAAACATAGTCTGCCTATCCAGAAAGAAGCCCTTTATATTATGATTGTGCTCGCTCAAAATTTAAAACAACAAATTCCACTTTTCTTGGATTTTTTTACAAGTTCATACAATTTTCAATAACATCGGATGACTACAACGAAAGTTATGGCTCTTTCAAAAACACAAAAAATTGTTAATTTATACAAAGTCAGTATTTTTTTTTAAAAAAATGTGGGCGTTTTGTGACTTTTTTGGCCATTTAACAAATGTCATAACTTTAGTTGTATTTATCCGATTTTGAAGAAAAAACACTCGTTTTATAGGAAATTTATTTATCTTTAAGAAATGTTCTCTTCCTGTTTTGCACACGACTTATATAGGCCTACCACTTATTGCAAGATAACTAGAATTTGTACGACTTTTTAAATATTTTTAGCTAGCGTATTCATATGAAAGGCTCCACTCTGGATAGCAGACTATGGTTTTCCTTTATAATTTGAGGTATATTTTTTAAAAAATTGGTTTAAAGCATCTGACCAATGAAGTTTTTGTTTCACTATTAAGTTTGTAGAACTTCCCTTCTACAATAAAATTAAAACTAAAGTTTTAATTAAAGCTTTAATACCTAGTAAAACGTAATAAATAATGAAAAAATATTCAATTATGCTAAATATTCCTTCTTAACATTAGGAGATAAATCAAATAAATTAAAGAGCATATTTATTTTTGTTAAATGGATTAAATAGAATTAAATTTAAACTATAATTTTGATAAATTAATATCTCCAATCACACTACAAAATACTTACACAATTTATGGACTATAATACTTAAAATATAATAACATCCATAGATACATAATATCTAAATAAACATCCATAGATACATATTGCCTAAATAAACATTCATAGATATATAATATCTAAATAATAATTAATACAATAATAACATAATAAATTACAAAATAAATGAAATAATCAATAACTAAATAGCATGATATATTACAACCACTAACTAACTCAAAACCAACTACTAAAAACAATTTATGAATACCTTTATCAAAAAGTCATTTCTAAACCTATATTGAATTATATCTTCTTTTAACTTTAATTTAATTTGTATGTATTTTATTAATATTCCTAACTAAGTTTTATACCTACTTTAATTTAAACATACTTTACTCGCTTCCATTCCTACCGGTCGGTTTGTAACATACTTTAATACAATATTAAAATGTTATTTTTACTTTGAAGTTCTTCTTTGACTATAAATTTTTTATGTTAAAAATGTATGCGTCTAAGGTTACAGATAAAAAGAAATATATCGTATTCTTTATGTTACTTGACTTAGGTTCATAAAGAATTTTCATGTTGTTTTTTTGAAGCAAATTGTATCAGCCGCACTGATACAGTCTCAGTTAAAATTTAGATTTTCTATAAAGCAAACAATTCAGAAGCAAGTTCTTCAATTTTTTCTAAATTTTTTGCAAAACAGAGTTTCGTTTGTAGCCAGTAACAGTAAAGCCATATACATTTCATAAATAAAACTTACTTGCAGGAGTAAGTCGAAGTATGCAAGGAGAGGTTTGCTTTCCTACAGAGTTGGAGGCCCAACACGATAGTGTCCCTAGATCAGCAATGGATGAAGGTTTAAACGAAACGTAAGAAGTCGTTCCTTCCGATCTGACTTGATTCTGTGGCAGAGGAATAACTTCTCTTGTCTTCGTCAGCGTCCAACTAAACCTTAAGTCCTGTGATGGCGACGCATCTACCCTACATTCTGCAACAACCTCTTGTCCTGGAGCCGCACCTGTTTCTCTATACTGCCAACTGTCCGAGCATATCGGTGCATCTGAAACGAGAATCGTCGATAAAGTTAACTAAATTAGCGTTCTGACTTTTTACTTTTTTATGCCGTTAGTAGAATTTATTGTGTTAGCACGAAAAATCCAAAAATCAATATACCTCTTGAGTGGTTTTGTACCACTTTAGGCCCGCTGCAGCCACAGCTTGTTGGGAAGGGGGGAACCAACCCACGAAGAGGTGATGTTGCACACACTACAGGGACTTTCCTTAAAAACTACTTCGTCAGAGGGGGCGACATTTTTGGCCTAGCCCCCTTCTGACTACGAGCCTGTTAAGTTGTCTACCTCTCGAAGAATCAGCTACCGTCGATACTTGCGGTAAATACAACCTTTTTAATTGTCTACCTCTGTTTGTTGTTCAGTTCTCCTAGCGAGTTTATGCGTCATTATATGTCAATAACGAGCCAACAAATATTTAAAAAAGCATCAAACGTGGGAAAATAATTTGAATAGAAATTCAGCACGAATGTATCTATATAAGACCAATGGAAGTGCCATGTTTAATCTCATTATCAGCATTAACCCATTTTTATCGAATATAAGTTTTTAATCAGCAATAACTTTAAAACCTTCTTAAACCAAAAAAGGTTTATGAATTTGTATTTAAATACTTTTATTTCCAATATCTGACTGCGAGCGAAGCCAGTCCGATGTAGTGAGGGTGATCTTTGCGAATCTGATAAGAAGAGTAAAAGTTTCGGAGTATCGCGTATTTATTATACGTACCAGATTTTTTAACTCGAGTAATAATTTTATCTCAAGAAATGCCATTACACAGACTTAAGTGGTTCTTTCCAGAAAAGTTTTTCTAAATTAAAAATGCTTTTTCTGTAATTTCAGTCGGTTAAACAGTTTTTTTCCTTTTGGTTTTTCGATAGGATGTTGTTATAATTATTGTCCTAAAGGAAGTGTAATCTCTGTCAACTCTAGTTTTTATTTTGTTGTAACTTAGTCCCAAGTTTTTAGTCAGAGTGTATTTCTTCGTACAAGTATTTTCTAGTGGGGTATGCTGGGTGTGTAACTCAAATTGGGTAGTGCTAAGAGAAGAGCGGTCCAAGTTGATTTCTTAATGTCACTCTAGGGTTATCCCCAGGGGAACCCAAAGCCATTTGTTAGCCGATAGTCTAGAGTAAGCCACTCTTACTCCAATACATAAGCGACAAGAATACTCTAGTACCCTAACATCTCTTTCTTCCTTAAAACTTGACCCTTTTCCTTAGAATTGTTTTGTCTTTCAAGGGAAAAAATATAAAAATGTGGTGAGAGATTTCGTTGACGGTTTGCCAGACGTAATGGAAATATAAGAGGAAAGTAAACCAACACCTTTTCTGAGAATGTTGAAATTTTAAAAGCGCCTTCATACCTCACGGTTTCTTCACAGTTAAGAATCTCTCAGATTTACTTGTTGTAGTCACTTATATCTCGGTGTCAACACAACGTTCTCCAAAACTCGTGGAAACTGTTACCTAGCAAATGTACTATCCCATTAACTATTCACTGGAGCATCCTTACTCCTCTCCATTATCCTCACTTCTAATATTTCAGTGATTCTTTTTTTTAAGCTTCTTTACCATTATAAATTTATCGGACAAGAGATAATGCACTTACTTTTGCAATAATAAATTAACTTCTTCAAAAAATTTTTTTTTCAACAAAAAATTAAAAAATGATGAGAGGTTTGAAATAAAAGCGGAAGGAGGAAACTTTAAAATAAACTCTGTATATTTAGTGATTCCTTTAATCTCCAACGATTGTAATCGAGTTAAATAACGAAGAATTGTTAACTATGAAAGAAAAAAAGTGTTAATGAATAATATATCGAGGAAAATCACAAAAGAACTCAAGGGCCTTTTCTTTTCCTCTTGTAAAGAATTAATTAAGAAATTTCACTTCTTATTCTTTGTTACTGTCCTAATACCTTTTTATTTTAGATACTTCTTCCACAAAAAATTAGAGCTTAAACATAATTTATAAATTTAAAGTAAGCGTAAATCTTTGTTGAGATTGTTTGATTTTCATTGTCTCTTAAGCCCTTTTATTTGAATTGAAGATAATTAAATGCGGCGTGATTTATTAAAATAATACTTTCGTTAAGAATAAAAAAAATAAGGATAGACTACTTTAGTATTTTCTTGTTATTGGTCTTTTAATCCGTGATTTTACAGTCTTAACTTGTTAAATTCGTAAATACAGTTGGGATGAGAGATAAGAGGATCGTATGTTTTATTGAGTTTTTTATCATTTTCCGTGAGTCATTATGTTTGCGTAATAGATGGCCATCCTATTTTCTATAAGAAAGGAACAAGCCCTAAGAAAGCCTTACAGATTGTCGAAGTAGAGTAAGTCAAGTTAGTGCACTTAAATGAACTGCAGAACTAACTTTTTAACCACTATTTCTCGTATGATGCTTTAGCTAATTATATTTTTTATTCTGATATTATTATCTCCTTTTCCATATCTAAATTCAAATCTTTTGTTCCTTCTCAACTTAAGTCGTAAGATTAATTTTTGTTTTTAATCTCTCATGTTCTGTTCTTTAAAGTTATATATAGGTCTATCCTTGTAATTTATTTTGTTTGAATTAATTATTAAATTTTAATTTTGTTTTTTAACTTATTTCAAAGAATTTTGTTTAATGTACTGTGTTGTTTAATGCTTAAATATTTTCGTAAAATGGCTCACGCCGTCAATAATAAATAAATAAAAATGGATAAGGTGATACAAAACTAAGAATACCTAGGAGGATAAACAACATCAATATAATCGATGATAGGAAGCAAATTTGTACATTTGTTTTTGCATTCCACGTAAAGTGTAAATAAGTTTGAGGAAGAAGGGTGTAAAAAGAATCTAGTGTAAGCTAAAATGGAAAATGATAATACGGGTGTAGATATTCTATGAAAAGGTTTGGCATAGCTAACACTCGAGAGGTTTTACTCGCTGATTTGCGGCCTCAAGGGCCCGGTCCAAATACATCTGTCACTTGTCTTGAGTATCGTAACAGGATAGAAACGTTAAAAACTTTAGAATAAATAAAAATACTAGATTCCGTCATCTTTTATTTACGTTTTGGTTGCTTCGGGAAAATAAACACGCCTTCGATGTGGTTAAACTTGCTTTTTTGAAAAGCTGCCAAACATGTTGGAAGAGTAATAGATTTGATTTCTTTCCCTTCCTCGTGCTAATATCCATTTTAAAGAGTTGGTATTTATTTATTAACAATATTAATAAATTGTGTGAACGACACTCTTATTTTCACTGTTGTTATTACATTTTTATTTGTAGTAAATGTTACAAATAACAAAAAAAATTTAAAGATATAACAAAAAGTATACAATTTATTAAATGTAAGAAGAAACTAATAAACAATATGCTAAGATAAAAAAAAGGAACAAAACAAAGATAGAACAAGATAAAGATATATTAGTTAAAAATAATATACAATGAAGAAAATAGAACGAAAAGGATTCAATGAAAAATACAATGATCTATGTCACACTTCAGTTTTCATATAAGAGACACTTGATCTTAAATCATAGATATATGTTTACAAAGATATATATTTACATTCAGTCCAAGAGCCGGACCTGAACAAATATGACTTATTTTGTACTACTTCAAACTAAATTATTTTGAAAATGTACTTTAAATTATGAAGGAAAAGCATAGTCTGCCTATCTAGTGTGGAGCCTTTCATATGATTCCGCATGCTCAAAATTTTATAAAATTGCACTTATTCCAGTTTTCTTGCAATAAGTGGCTCCCTGTAAGTCTTGTGCAAAATATGAAGAGACCATTTTTTAAGGCTGATAAAATTTCCTATAAAATGAGTGTTTAATCATCGTAATCGGATGACAGCAACCAAAGTTATGGCTCTTTCAAAAACACCAAAAAAATGGTTAATTTATGCAAAGTCAGCGAATTTCTTTCAGAAAATATTGGCTTTTTGGAGCAATTTTTGGGCCATTTAAGAAATTTCATAACTAGTTGTATTTATCCAATTTTGATTATTAAACACTCGTTTTATAGAAAACTTTTATCAGCTATAAGAAAAGGTCTCATCGTGTTTTGCACACGACTTACAGGGAGCCACTTATTGCAAGAAAACTGGAATAAGTGCGATTTTATAAAATTTTGAGCATGTGCAATCATATGAAGGGCTCCACTCTGGATAGGCAGACTATGCTTTTCCTTCATAACTTAAGGTATATGTTCAGAATAATTCGGTTTGAAGTAGTACAAAATGAGTCGCATTTTTTAGGCCTGGCTCTTGGACTAATAGATTATATGTTTGATTTCAGATGACTTCGGGCCTGGCAAGCCGGGCAAATTTTCTATAGTATATGGTTTCTTATCCATAATCCATATCTTGCTTAATTTTCCAGAGTTCGGACATAGTTTCCAGTATAGTAGTTTGCATAAGTAGTTTACATAATTTTTCAGCGTTCGGACATAGTTCACTATGTCCGAATTTCGTATTACTCATTTTAAATTTTTCTATAAATGAGGCTCAAATTAGTCCAAATAATGCTGGGCAGAAGCCGCCTCCGTTGTCAAGGTTACTAAGGTGTCAGTTAATATACTGACCTTTTACATTAGCAACGGATGTCTGGAGTTCGCATCCCAGGTGACGCCCTTAGTTTATGTTAGATTATTGTCCAAATAAATTATCGCTAACATTAGATTACAATTTTAGCGTAATCACTACCATTTGAGGTTGTTACCGCAAGCGTAATCCCTGATTGGCCACAAGGTTCTAAACGAGCATTATTATTATTATATAATAATAAGAATATCCGCAGAGCAGTTTCGATTTTGGAATGAACGCCATAGTTTTGTATAACCTATAGAATAAATTTTCATAGGTTTCTATAGGCTTTCCTATGAATAATCCAGAAGTAAGAATGCTCCTGTTGAAGTTATACGGGATAAAACGAAAATTTAAGCAAGAAATGGATTGTTAAGCTGGAAACCATGGATTCTAAACAAAATTCGTCCGGTTTGCGGAATGTCGCGCCAGAATTTTTAAATATATTACGATTTTACAAAGAATTATTTTCTTACAATTTTACTTTTCTTCAGCAGTAATGACTCAGTAAAAATTTCGAAAAGTGAAACGCGGATAAATTTGTCGATGAGTTTGATATTACGCATGTAGTCATATATATGACCAACATGATATGCCTCCGTAGCCGCGGTCGTATAGTACTGGACTTCAGCCCCGGAGGTCCGGGGTTCCAGCCGGCTATGCTCTCAGTTTTATGAATAGAATTTGTTGTAAAAAGATTTTGCCAACTTTAGCTTTACTTTGAGCATAGTAGATTCGACCAACCCGAGGTGGTTCCCGCAGGGAGAATACCCTGAAGGGCCGAAAGGCCCTAAAACAGGCATTATTATTATTATATTATTATTATTATTATTATTATTATTATTAAGATTTGCAAAGAATTATTTCTTACATTTTACTTTCTTTAGCAGTAATGACTCAGTAAAAATGTCGAAAAGTGAAACGCGGATAAATTTGTCAATCAGTTTGATATTACGCATGTAGTCATATATAGGACCAACATGTGAACCAAGTTTGATAACGTATTAGTCATATATAGACCAACATGTGAACCAATTTGATATTACGCATAGTCATATATAAGACCAACATGAACCAAGTTTTATCGCATTATCAGCGTGAGTTTAATATTTATCGAATGATTTGCATACGTTTAATAAAATATTGAAAACGATCGTAAAGGAATACAATTAAGCTGAAATACTGTATAGGAGTACCCCTTTACGTGATAAATAAGTACACTAAGTTCGTTGCCTATATCGGCGTAAGATATCTAACGAGGTTTTCTTATACAAATTAAACTAATAAAACTCGTCTTTCATCCCAAATCATTCCTTTTTACTAAGAGAGAAACGTTTCAGAAAAGATTATCATTAAATTTGTCGGAAAGTAAATTTCGAGAGAAGCGACAGTCAGGATTTAACGGTGGCAAATTAATTAGACGAGGGATAAAGTATTGACTTAGGATCGGAGAAAAGTCTCCGTTTTCTTGTATTTTCCAAAGGAAAAGTTTAAGTAAAGCGGTGAAGCCTACGAGAAGGCATTGTTGGTGAGAGGCTGGATACAATTGAACCAAATCCACTGGTTAAAGATAGACAACCAGAAATAAACATCTCTTAACAGGTGTCTCTACAATTCTCTTTTTTTCTCAATTGACTAAAAAACTCTTTTTCTATTTTTGTTCTAGACGTTTTAAAACCAGAAGTCCGAGTTTTAATTCCATTAAAGGTAGCAAGTGTTGAACTACAGCAATTAACACTTGCTTTATTTAATAACGGGGTTAAAAGAGCCAATTAACCCCTTCTTCCCAGTATTTCAAAAGGGAAAAATTTCATTTTCTTGGCAAAAATTAAAAAAACTAAATCGGGTATTACACCTAAAAACTAATTTATATTATAGTATACATTTGGACTCGTAAAAGATCCGTTTTTTTGAGCGGTCACCCATCCAGGTACTGACTACGTTCGATAACGCTACACTAAGGTCCGTATTAAAAAAATATTTTCTAGGTAATTCCTCGATTCTTCCTAGTTTTAGTTTTCGTTTCAGTACATTTTTAACCGTGTTTAGGGCTATAGGGCGAGACTCTCTGTCTCCCTTAGCTTTTTTCTAGCTTTGCACTAAAAAGGATTGGAAAAAGCTAGGAATGACCTAGGAAGGTCCAAGGAGATAGAGAGGTACTTTAGATCGTCTTTGGGTGTCTCGATAGCTCTGCCCGGTCTATTAATAATTTTTTATTCAATCAAGTGATTTATGAATAAATAATATCAATTCTACCTTTAACTCATTACTGACGACATTGCAAACAAAACAATGATGTAAATTATCACATGAGATAAGGGGAGAGACAAACAAATTTCATAGTTTACTTTTCAACATTGCACTCAGCGGTAGGGCCGCAGCTAGCCTTCAATTCTAAGAGAGGAAAACAAATCTTTAGGTCGGCCAAACTCTCTACAAATATGCTCGGCACATTATCATACGTGTATAATTTACAAGACACTAGTCTACTACAATTTAAACTTTTATAATATTAAATATATTCGAGGGAAGGCGGTGGCAAATGTATCTATTAAGTTTTGTGAATGCACGGTAAGAGTTTTGGAATATATTTATTAGGCAGGAGCTTGTCTTAACAGTCTCTTGATTCACATAAAACCTTGTTACCATTACACAGCATGTAGCTGTAAAAATGAGGAAAATTTATTATTTTCTTCAATGGAATTTCCGTTAATTTTAATTAGCAAATTGCTTGACCAAAACTTTTCTATAAATGTTGACCCTATAGACCTGTTTCCCGTTTAGGATACAAATGCAATCAATAGGATGCGCCATCTAATAATAGTTGAAAACCTGTACCACATCCAGGATGAGTGTGTGTGTGTGTGATAATGTATTGTTTCTTTAGAAAATTCAAAATGCCTTAATATTCGCTTCTGTTTCAGGAGTTCAATAAAACAATCTCAGGAGGAGACAATAAAAACAGATTTGACTACTGAACTACTGTCAGGCCCTGAATGAATTGTGGGTAGAGAAGTATTGGGATAATCATTCGTCCTAATAGGCCCCATCAATAGTCTACAATAAAAATAATGATGATCCATGGCCCAACTTTGTTTATAGAGGTAAGGTCAAATTATCAATTATGTGTCTTGCAAATTTGAAGTTCTACAAAACTTACTATCAATACAAAACATGCCCTTCAACAACATTATCGTCTATTTTATTCAAGATAACTATAGTATGGCACACGGTTAAAACCAGTTGAGCGATTGGGAAAATAGTGCTGAGGAACCCATGAGGTTGGCCTCATATAAATTTGTGGGCGTGATTGAACATCCAGGACTAACCTCATTGGCTTCCTTGCATTATTTTCCCACGCTGTCGACTGATTTTAACCGTGTGTCATGCAATAATCAAATATAAAAACTAAAAAATTGGCCCATTCCTTCCTCTGTCACGGAAGATAATAATTATTACAGGTAGTTCTTTGAAATGCTTAACTACATACACAGTGGAGACTTTATGCTACTCTTACCATGGTGTTAGTAATTACATATAGTTATAATTCAGCTTCAACGTAAACTTGTGTTATAAGGCACTGGCATATTACGTCGACGTTTATAAGGTTATCTACGAAGCTTTAAAAACACGCAGATACCCTCGTTAAGGAAAATTTGGATGCCTGAGGCATTTTCTCAAGTTTATCCTAACTTAGACTGACTCTGACGCTACCTTTTTCGATATCGAGTTCTATTAATTAACTCATCTTATAAGTTTTCCAACAATTATCAGACTATTACACATTAGCGCTTAAACATGCCGCATGACTTGAAAAAGTATTGGTAAGGTATAAAATTGAGAACGGAGTAAAAACTTGCTTCTAAGCGGGAAAGTTTCTACTTTCTTATTATGGCTTCTGGTTACTGGAGTTATAATGCAATATAAAAATACTTTTTAATTTATTGTAACAAACATTTTAGAAGATAGAGAAGGCCTATCATTTGTTTAAGGAAGACTGTGATAAAGGTAATGAGGGAGAGATGAAAACCAAATATTCAATCATCTAGCAACTTTGTCTCTAGGGCATTTTTTAATAACTCCCTATGAGGACAAGTGACACAGAAATGCGCTGAAGCAAATGGCTAGATTATCAAAAACAAGAATGATGGACCATTACTGGCTGCTTATTAAGAACACCTTACGCCTCCAAGGTTCACTTCATAAATCGTTTTGTAGTATCACATTTGACTTTAACAACGGATTTGACTGAAACTTTTTAACGGATTTGTTAACTTATTAACTTTAACTTGAATGTTGCCTTCTTATGTGCACACTTTAATCATGTGGCACAGTTATTTTGTCTAGAGGCAGAGAGCAATCGTAAGAGATCTATGTAATCAATGCTTCATTGACTTCGCTTTACCTCCATTGTGAGAATATACAGTTATTCTGACATAAATCTCGGAACACAGGTGTTAGAAATGCATCCACATTACAAAATATTTTCCAAGGGCTGGTTGCTCTTAAGCAAGCATCTATTCACTTTTCAATAGATAACCTAAAACTCACTGAGGTCTTCATGTTAAAGACCCCCAAACATTTCTTCAACCTTATGAAAACCAATTTCAACCCATAATTTCATTTTGGTGAAAATATAACATCAATAAGCCGAAATAAATTGACCTGACAAAAATTTAAACCTGGGCTACTTTGAGACATGAGGTATTTTCGGGTATCATTGGAAAGGCCTGACGCTTTAACTAGCTAACCTGATCTTGAGAATCACACACAACTACACTGTCAGCTTTGAATTACTTACAGTTGACATGAAGATTATAAGGTGCCGAAGTAGTGGCTCCTTGCGTATTTCTTACGAAACAGCTGTACTGACCTCCAGATGATGGTTTCACCGAGGGTAAGAACAGTCTAGGTCCTGTTTCATTTTTAGAGACAAGTTGACTCTAAAACAGAATAGTTAAAAATTTGTTAAATAATGTCCAGTTTATCTTATTTACATTTTAAAAGATATTGTTTCAAGTTTGTAACCTGTTGGGCTAGGCATAAATTTCAAGACAAACAGGGCGTTTCGCAGCCTGCATGTTTATCATTGATATTTCTTAAACAGTGCCAGGCACATAGAAAAAACATTTCGTTGGACTGAATTCGCATTAAGCTACCTCTGTGAATCTTTTTGTATTAGTATTAAAAATAATATTTTTTTAGTCAATGAGATGTAGCGCAGGAGGTGTGTATGATAATCAGTTCCAAACAGTCTCTCCTGAGTGTTTATTAATTTAATGTAATCATAACCGGATTTCAACCTGAACGGTCATCATCAATAATTCATGAGAGAAGTATATATTGATGTAGGTGACTCTTACAATACTTTAACTTGGACAGTTTTAAAATAATAAACATTGTGGAGAGAATTTTTCGTACTGATAAATTTTTTTTTGTCAATTTAATATGGACGCTATCTCATAGAACTTAAATTTTTTGCTATTTTTCATCTAACTTGCTTAAACTGAGCAGTCTTTACGGTGCTAAAAGAAGAAGTGTACATTCTTTGTTTTCTTTTAAAGTAATGCTCACTTTTTATTATCTTTCCTTTTTTCTTTGCATAAACTAAATTGTGAAATATTCCTTTGTATGAGAATATTATGTTATAAAGCAAATAACGATATCGCGATAAATTAATCTCAGTTTAAATAATCTATATATACATACAACATGTTTTTAGGATATATACATGCTGAAACATGGTAGTTTGATCAAAATGTGGGTAAAAATGTTTCATTACTACAATGCTGTCCTTTAATTTTTTTTCAAATAAGGAAGCAATAAAACAAAATTTCTTTTGGCTTTATTACAATTAATTAAAATCAATAATTTTCTGCCTCTAAATTTTTTCTTATATTTTTACACCAAAAATAATAAATAATTCTAATAACCTAAAAGGAATCTTGAGTGTTGTTCTTCAATTAACTGGGTTCTTTGTTTTTGTTAATTAAAAAAGCTCTGACCATGGGGGCTCGAATTTTAGATCAAAACATTTCTCATATAAATACAACTTTTTCATCCTAACAGCCAATAATATGGCCTCGTCTTGTTTCCTTTTGACGGCTTCGAATTTTGTTATATTTACTTGTAAATATCATGTTTTAATTACAAGTTATCAATGTCGGTAGTTCGTGATATGTTTATTTCATACTAATAATCACTTTGAAAAAATAGCATTTGTAAATTTTTTATTTTAGATATCTTATAAACAGCAGAAGTGTTAGAATATCTTTCAGCTTGGCCCGCTGACAGCCCTAGAGCTAGTTGTATGGCTTTAGGACCCTTCCTTTTGATTTAGAACCCGAATAATATAAATTAATATTATTACTATTTGTCACCATTTTATATAATTTTTAATTTTTAAAGACACTGGATGGGACTGGAATAACAAATTCTTAATTCGATAAAAATTAAAACAATATAAATTAAGTTTTATTGCACGGCATAGTGCTAGCAAAGATAAACATTGTTAAATGAAACTTGGTTCAAAACTCAACCTTATTGAGAATAGGATCTTTATTAAAAATTATGCTTTTTTGGGCGTTAGCGGTTTGATGTATGGTTTATTGTGTCAACAAACTTTTAAAACTCTGTCAAATTACATGTTAACGTTATTTGCTGGATGTATGTTTTTCCATTTTATGCTCTTCGTTTAAATGCTGAATTATTTAAACTATTCTGGAATCAAAACTGCCACCATATATATATTATATAAAAAAATTCTGGCGCGGTGGTCCGCATGTCGGGCGAATTTCCTTTGAATGCGTGTTTCCGTGCTTTTTACATTATATAAGTTTACAACTACTAAATAAATATTCCGGCGCGGTGGTCCGCTGTCGGGCGAATTTCATTTAGAATGCGTGTTTCCGTGCTAAACAACCCATTTCTTGCTTATGCAAGAACCACGCCCATTGCGTGGTTCCGTTCATGCTTTAGAACCTAAGCGTTTACTCAATTGTCTAGCACTGCTCGTAACTCATTTTGTCTGTATTTTTTTCAAAGGAAATGCGCATAATTATCCAGTTGGGTTGTACAAAACTATGCCTCTAAAAATAGATGTACACACTATTATTTGCACTAGTTTAAAGCATAGTTACTTATCTTTAAGCTTAGTCAGTTATCTTTAAAGGTTTTAGCGCATTTCCTTTGGAAAATACAGACAAAATGAGTTACGAGCAGTGCTAGACAATTGAGTAACTGCTTAGGTTCTAAAGCATGAACCGGAACCACGCAATGGGCGTGGTTCTTGCACCGTAATGTTGGTTTTCTATATTTTTTGTGGTTTTTTTCGACTTTTTGGTAACTTAAAGTGGTCGTATCGTCTTCGGACCGGTTTCATTCGATTCAGCGCCAAAAATTACATAGAAAACGACACCCTACTCGAAATTTATTTTTATCGACCTAAATTTTGGTTTTCGGTCATTTACAATGTTTTTTCGATTTTTAGGTCGCTTAGAGTGGCCGTATCGACTTCGGACCGGTTTCATTCGATTCAGCGTCTCAAAAAACATAAATATTGACCTTTTTCGCGGCAAAAAATATTAACCCTGAATTTAGCCGATTTTTTGAAAATTTCGCTGACTCAGCAAACCGGGTTGCTGACGTCACAAAAACCTGGTTTTCAATAGGGTTCGTGTCCTCCCAAAGGTTGATTTTTGTACCAAGTTTGGTTAAAAAATATTAATCCGTTCGAAGATAGAGTGTTTACAAGAAGTGTCTAGAAATACATATATATATATATATATATATATATATTATATATATATATATAATATATATATATTATATATATATATTATATATATATATATATATATATATATATATATATATATATAATATATATAAAGTCTCGCGAAATTTTTTTTTTCGTCATAAGGGACCTCTGAAACGGATTTGTGTCGTGGTCCGAGGTTCTAATTCCGCCATGACGCCTATCCCATTAGGCGAATTTTCAAAGGAAATTCGCTAAAACAAAACCTCTCTCTCTCTCTCTCTCTCTCTATATATATTATATATAATATATATATATATATATATATATATATATATATATATATATATATATATATATATATATATATATATACTATATATATATATATATATATATATATATATATATATATTATATATATATATATATATATATATTATATATATATATATATATATAATTTGATTTTGGTTCAGGTCATTAGCCGCTGGTAATTTAGGAGATGTAGGGAAGCAGAGTAGCCAATGATGAAGAAAAATTAACATAAATAAATAAAGACTAATCCAGGAGCGGTTTTTTTATAACTGCTGATCTCTAATATCTGTAGTAAGCATGCTTGAAATGAAAGCAAGCACTCTAATGGAAATTCGCTGAGCTTGCTGGCTTTATTGCTAGAATATTTTCTGTACGTGAAATTCCTAAAAAAAAATAAATAATAGATATTATAGCCTTTGCCTCAAGCTAGATCAAACATTTCAATTTGGTAAATTTTCTGATGGTCGTGCTCAGAATCTATCGCTCTTCTTAGCCCTGTATATTCTTTTTTTAAAAAATGAAACTAAAGGAATTAATCTGAACGAGTGCACAAACATCGCAAGAGCCCTCCAGCAAAGATATGAACTCTTTTACCCTTTATAGTTCATATTTCCCTCTTATTGTTCGTTATTTTCCTTCTTTTAGCTTTCATTCCTTCTTCGCTTTTACTATTTGTTACTTTCCTTTTTTATAGCTCATGTTCATTCTTCGCTCGTGTTATTAGATATTTTTCCCTTTAGCTCTCTTTCATCTTAATTTCTTGTTATCGCACTTATTATTTGTTATGTTTCTTCATTTAACTTATGTTCCTTCTCCAATATCATATTATTTGTTACTTCAGTTCTTTTAGCTCATATTTCATCTTCATTGTTATAATATTTATTTTCCTTATTTTAGCTCATATTAGTAATCCCGTTCCAATAGGAGAAAATCCAATTCTTTACCACGATAGCGTATAAAATTAAACTTTCTCGCGCGCTTTTGCTTGAGCATCCATACCAGCGCACGAAACGTATTGTGCTTAATAATTAGAGAATGATTTTTTTGAGTTTATCAAAACTTTTCTGTAATCTTCTGCAAATCCAAGTAACATCCCGATGGTATGTAGAAAAACATATGCTCAACAGGTGGCTTATAACTGCTGGCTTGTACATCATTGAAAGGCATAACCTTTCTTATTCTTACGGAATAAGATATGGGTAGTTGTGATGCAAACCCATTGATTATTGAAGCTATTCTAAGATTTTCAAATTTATTACAAATATCATCAAATAAAAAATAAAATGCGTTATTAAATAGTTTCTGCTTATTTTTTGTTTCCTTCATCCGTTAAAAAAACTCGGGGAGAGGATATCTCGTGACTTTTACTTATCACATCGGATTCGCTACGCTCATCCTTTTTGCAATAATTTTTTAAATTTATATATAAATTACAATAAATTTATCTTTGCGGCCATATTTCCTTTGAAACCTCTAATAATCCTAAAAATCTTTGATTTTTCTTAAGTTGTCCCGCAGAGCCATGTGCAGATCGCTTGACGCATAATTTCATAAATAATTACACACTCCTGATCGTCGTAGCCCTCACAAACCAATTTTTAAAGGCCAAAGGGGAGATCTAGATTTCACCGAAAGCAGCGCTTTTGACGCTCCAAACCCAAAAGCTAGGAAACTCTCATAGAGAAGAGTCAACTCCTCTTAATACGAGTACTTCGATGGAGTTTCCAGGATCTTTATAGTTTCTCCGACGAGCACTCGTCCGGATATTCGACTGCCACAACCTCACCTTCTGTCAACTTCACCGCCTAACTTTAGCTCCAGGCATAGCACGCTCGTGCGTGGATCCTGCCTTACCCCGGTAGGCATCAAGACGTGTTATAACTCTTCTATCACTTCTAGCAACCATCCATGCTTTTAATTCAACAACTTTTATCCATAATGCAATTTAGTTCCTTAAACGCTAAAATTTATACCGCATAGTATACTTGATATTTATGACATACTCGACTTCGTTCATTACACAATAAAAATTAAATTATTCTTAATTTATTATTATTCAAATTTCATTATAACATGTTTATATTTTATTTAACTTATTTTTTTCTTTTCAATTTATTTTTGCATTTTTCTTTCCCTAGTTACTCAGCTAAAATCTCTTTCTTATTCCTATTAATTACTCGCTATTATTCCTAACTCATTCCCATTTCTTCCTCCTCTTTATTTCTTTTTTCTACTGGTAGTATCGTGGTATTTTTCATTTCTTTTACCTCTTATTGTCTGGCAAACCTGGGGGAGAGTTTAAGGAACTTCTTAGCGGGTCCGATATCTTACTTCCAGACCCTCTTATACCTCTAAACAATGCTAATTAAAATAAAACACAATGAAGGAAATTTGCCCGGATAAGAAAACAATAATTTGCCTCTCGAATCTAACAGCTCTATCAATTCCACTTAACCTAAATTCTCTCCTCGAAAACAAAATAAAATTTACCCTGTAATCCGATTAATTAATTATTTTTTTTAATTTTTCTCGTTTTACATGAAAAACATAACGCCGGAAAAGTATTGCTCACATCTAAAAAAAAGTATTGCATGAAGCCAATTTTTAGGAGAACTCAATCTTATTGAGAAAGGGCCGCTTGTTAATTAACTATAAACTATTCTAGCATATTTGACAAAGTCATAGAAATCACGAGAAAGATTCTTAGCAAAGGTTGTCGAGAGAAACATTCACCTTCCATATTATTATTTTCTATCACTTACGACCAAGAACCGTTAATTAAAGCAGTGACGCAATAAGGGAACTTTACTGACCCCATGAACGTTTTATGAGAGAGATAAATAAGGGCAAATTATCTTTCCTAGTAAGGCTATAGTAAAACGCAGGTAATGTTATAAGGAGCTTGAATAAAGGGGATGACACATTGAAAAACATTTCTGACCCCATGGACGTTGTATGAGATAGAGAAATAGGAGCAAACTTCCTTCCCCTTGGTTATAATGAAAAAAATGCGCCAAACGCAGGTTATGTAGCGAGATGATCAAGTTTGTTTTTCAACTTTCTGCTGTGCTTCTCATGCTTGTCACACTTGTGGTGCTTGTTAAGTCATTTGTGCTTGTTTAGTTTTAAATATTGGACTATACTTTGCCACTTCAGAGAGTGATAATTTAAGCGTGTTTTGTTATAACCTTCTCTAGTAATAAACAATAGGAAACCATTGAGAGGTAAGTTTGCCTCTAAAATTTAAGACCTGCGCTGTTATAAGAATTGTAAGCATGCGCAGTTTGTATCCAGCTTGTGCAGTTGGGTTTTGACGTTTGTTTCGTGTTGAATCCTCTCTATTTTTTGCTTTTCGATGGGGTCACTTTTTTGTATGTCAAATCAACTTTGTGCGTCTTCCCCTTTATTCAAGATCTTTGGTCCTGACTGAACATGTTGGACTGCTTTTTTCATTAGTTTATTATTTTTAGATTCTTATGATGAGATAGATTTTTTTTAGTGAAAGTGGATTGATTCTGTGTTAAAAATGTCTACTCATTTGTTAATATTATAATTTTATTGAGATCATTGGTGTCGAACTCGTATGGTTACAAAGGAAAAAGGGGAATTTCAAAATTTATTTGCTAATGTCAACACACATTAGCGCTTCAGAGCAAATTAATTTTAAAATGACCCAAGCTTACTATTTTATTATAATTATAAAGCAAAATAAAGTGAATTACTTGTCACTATTTGCTTATAACCTACAATAGGAAAACCTTTGTCGTAAAGTAAATTTTTCTCTAAACTAAACTAAAGACCTGTGCAGTGAATGTACTTATTGTTAGCATTCGGACTTTGTATTATGCATATGCAGATTTAGGTCTTCCGGTGGTGGTTACCGCGTCAATGTACATGAAGAATTTGACGTTTCGCTTTGAGGATGTAGGACATCATAGATAAAAACACAATGCTCTACAAAACTGAACTGAAGATGGATATTAAAGAGCTCTGTTGAAGAATTTGTAGATAAGTTCGAAACGTTGGCCAAAAATAAATATATAGTTTTCATGTAAAGCTGTGTTCTTAGTTATAACCCTATCCCGAGATTGGTGAAGACGCGTATATATATATATATATATATATATATATATATATATATATATATAATATATATATATATATATATATATTGTGTGTGGTATATATAATCCTCAACAAATATTCATATATTCTTGATAAGTGAGTTCTTTCCTAAAAAATCAACCCCCATAGGTGCTCATTTCTTCTTTAAAAATTCGCTCGAAAAATCGAAAGTAATCATAAGAAAGAATTGAATTTTACACGGAATATATATGAACTATGCCTTTCATCAAATTTTATTTACAGTTTAAAAAAATAAACTTCATTAAAAATGAAACTAAATTCTAAAAAAAGGAAATTTTCTTCTTTTAAAAATTGACTACACATTTTGCTTCTCCCCTGTAAGCAGCAAGCTTTGTCGAATTCTTCTTTATAATTGTGTAGATTTTTGTCAGAACTGGACTGAAGTTGAAGGTTTCATTTTTCTTATTTTTTAAAGTGTTCTTAATAGGGAGTGATCTGAATAGACGTTTTCTTCGAGTTTAGTGTCAAATTCATGACCGTGTACACTAGGGAGTCAGGGGGAGGGGTGCAAGATGATCATTATTTTAATTACACACCAAGTTTTATATAAAGAAGATATAGAAGGAAATATCTCATTACTCACCTCTTAACACTTCTCATTTTTTACCTTCTTTTAAATTGATATCTCCTTTTTATTACTTTTTATTATACTAGCGACATAATGAACAAGTGGTTCCCTCACACACTTATTTCTATTTTACACAAAATCCTACTCACTCTAAAAAAAAATTTAATGCAACCTGTGACTTGTTGATTTATTTTGAATAAAGCGTTTCTTTTAAGTAATAAAGAAATGTAAGAACCTTTGTTTTTCGAGTATTTACATTTTGAAGTAAATCTTTTGCAACTAACTTAAGGAGTGATATTATTATTCAGGTTTAACTGTTGGAACGAGGATGTATAAAGTAGACGTTTTAACAACACAAAGATACTTTTAGAAACAGTAGATTATGCGTAGCTACGCATGAAATCACACTTTTTGAAACAGTAGATTATGCGTAGCTACGCATGAAATCACACTTTTTGAAACAGTAGATTATGCGTAGCTATGCATGAAATCACACTTTTAAAAACAGTAGATTATGCGTAGCTACTTATGAAATCACACTTTTAGAAACAGTAGATTAAGCGTAGCTACGCATGAAATCACACTTTTTGATTTTTTGAAAAGGGTTAGTAAAGAATTTACTGTACTGCCGCTCTTAGAAATAACAGGTCATGTTAGTAGACAGTGAAGTGAGTCTTTTCTTTACCGCAGAAAGGTGTTTACTGTCGAGAGAAGCAATGCCTAGAAATAAACTAGCTACCTGATTTTTTAACCAGGATGTTTAATACTCTACCAAAAAAACTGAAAGAAATATCAAATCTGGAAGAATTAAGCGATCAGTGCAAGCAAATATTAATAAAAAATACTATGTATAAGCTAAAGGACTACTTTAGTAAAGTTAGTAAAATTAAGTAATTAATAAAAAAAAAAGAAAAAAAAGGATGGCATGTCTTTATTATAAAATAATTTTAAGTATTGTAACAATGAAATTTGTTGGATATTTATGTAAAAATTGTATAGATATAATGTATTGAAATATTGACTTAAATGCAATTGTACAAAATACTGTACTTAAAGCAAAATAAAAACATTATTTATTTATTTATTTGTTTATTTATTTATTATTATTTATTTATTTATTTTTATTATAATGTTTATTTATTAATTTATTTATTATGACTCAGAAAAATCATTGAAAATTCATAAACTGCGGAAAAATTTGGTGATGAGTTTGAAATTTGGCATGCGCAATATACTGCAAAATTCTTCTTTTCGTCTCAGCATGCATTTTCTTCTCTTCCCCCCGAACTTCACGTGAATTCACTCTACGTTAGCTAGGATTATCTGTTATTGTCCATCCTGTCCAAGTGATCTGACTATTTCCATTGATATAATGAACCTCTCCTTATATATTTTTCAGTAAAAGTCTCTTGTTGGTAATTCTGTCAGTGTGACCATGATGTTTAATAAAAAAACACACTAGAATTAAAAAAACAATTAATATACCATATAAATTTACTAATTTATATACAATATAAATTAGTATACCATTATGATTGACAATATATTGATTTTTTTTATCTACTTATACTATTATTACAGTCTTTTTATCTCACACTGTAAATCTACTTTTACTCCCTAGGGGGGAAAAGTGAAAGTGTTGCCGACTTGACAAAATTGTTTAGTAAAATTTTTAGGAATTTTAGGAAATTTTTAGGATTTTTTCGGTATTATATTGGTACTACGGGTAGAATATACAATATACACACGCTAATGTTTAAATTACAAATATAGTATTACACATTATTCTATTGACAGCTTCCAATAAAATAATGTGAAGATATTGGATTTATTCTCTCTTCATCAAAGTAATTGACATGGTAAGAATAAACTAAACTAACACAATGACAAATAAGGAGCTGAAGAATATATTAATAGTTGTTAGTATTAGTTCTCTAGTCGTAGATAAAATTTAATATGCAACAAGGGATGAAAGTTTTCAGTTCTCGTATTATCTCCCTCGTCAAGCCTCGGGAGCCAAAATGTTAGTTAACTCCCTCGGCAAGCCTCGGGAGCAAACTAGTTTATCTCCCTCGGCCTATACCGGCCTCTTGAGCTAATGAAGTTTCCTCCTTCGGCGCTGCCTTAGGACGAAACTTTAACTTGAGCTGTAAAACTTACTTTCATCCCTTGTTGCATAAATAACTATTAATTCTAGTGTGTTTTTTTTTATTAAACATCATGGTGAGTATAGGCCACATGTATAGAGTATAGACAACAAAATCTCCGTCAAAACAACTAATGATTCTGTCAGTGTGATGGCAAATACTTCAAGCTATACTTATTTGAGTCATTGATTGTGATTAATTTTATCATTATAATTCTAAATTTTGGCACTATATAAAATTATAGAATATTCCTATTGAGAAGTGATTTTGGCTTCAGCCATAAATATTTCAAGCCAAATTTTAAATAATTATATGAGTCCATAATAATTTCAAGCTGTTAATCTAGCTTAAGCAGTTCACATAGCGTACTATATGTTATTCTGAAACTAGTAAAGTGATCTTTAGTGAAGTAGGTATCAGCGACGGATGGGCCATAAGAGCGTTCGGGAAATTTCCCGAGGCGCCGGTCGGTGGACTTTGCAAAGAAAAAAAAAATTGGCGACCGGCGCGGGAGACGCCGGTAGATCAACCGGCGACAAACCGGTCGATCAAGCGATACTTTTTATAGAACTAAAGTCATTACCTAATCATATCATTGAGCATATTTTTATTTATATTATGCAGCAAATTGCTGCTACATGATGTTTAAGGAGTATTTTTTGCTTTCAAGACAAAAGTGTTTATACGCCTCGCTCCTCACCAAGAATAGGAGGAAAGGGGGGGGGTGAGGCGCCGGTGGTAAACATTTCCCGCGCCGTTTTGAACCTTCCCATCCGTCGCTGGTAGGTATCGTCAGTAACTGCTTTTAAATAATTTAATTATACAATAAAACTTAATAGAATAAGAAATTAATGATTTTTAAAAAATTCTTTATTGAAGTGATTAAAAATTTACTCACTAACATATGAACAAAAGACACTTTTTTCACTATTATTTTCTTTAAATTAACTGTTTAAAAGCGATAGTTATTCAACTGTAGAGAGGCACAATAGCTACTAATATTTTTAAATCCTTTGTCAACCCAAACATATAAATAAAAGAGAAGGAAAACTAAAAATTCGCGTCTATGCAAATGTCTCAGGAAAAAACTCCCTCTCCTTGGTATCTGAGGCGGAAAAAAGGTGGCCGATTTGTAAAGCAAATGCCCTGCCACAAGTCCATTTAGGGTGAAGTTGTCGATGCATTTTCATGAAATACTTTTGAGTGGGTAACCAATTTGCATCTGTATTTGCGGGATTTGCATTTATTTCAGTAGAAGAGAAAAGGACGGATATCGAAGGGAGTCTTCGGCCGTGCGACATCTCCGGCTACACCTCGGAAGCAATTTTACCTTCACGTTAAAAGCTCCCATTAACTAAATTCCGCCCCTGTATTATTTAACCCTTTCCAACCATTTTTTATGCTTGTCCATTATGACCTTTTTTTAAAAAAAAGGTTGGATTTTAAAAGCGAAATATCGGTATTACTTGCAGAATTAGTTAAAAAGATAAATAGGAAAAGAAAAATAAAAACATTACTAAAACGTGTCGTAATATCATTTCATTTCCTCGCCTAAATACTATATTTACTTACTGAAACATTTTAAGTCTGTGAAATCTAAACTTTGAAGCGCCTAACTCCTTTCTTTATTAAATATTTAAATACATTTCTTGTCAAATATATTTTAAAAACAATTTAATACTTTAACTTTCAATAATAAAATTAATTAAAAGTTAAAATAAATAAGAGGTTGCCTACAAATGTAACATTTTAATAATAAAAACTTACACACGAGGGTATAATTTATTAATATACAAATACAATTCTTGATTCTTCTGTGCCAAACCTTTCGTTACAACCGTAGAAATTGGCCATCGTAAATTGACATTTATTTTTATTTTGTTAATGCTAACGTGATTTAAAATATATTTGTGTGTATAAGTGCTTCGTGGAAGCAAAACGACGGTGTCGCTTCGAAAACGTCTTTGTGCTTACCAATGATGTCATGAACTGTTACCATAAAAATTTTCCGCGTAATATTTTCTTTTTATATGAAAAATTAAATATCTTGATATAATAGTACAAATCCGCTTCGCTCTTACTGATATACAGGAGTCCCCAAAACATTTTGACTCGTTTTGACACTCCACATGAAATGGAATGAAGGGTTGGGTAAGTAATTGATACAGGTTATCTTGGACAACAAAACCAAATCACCCCAGAATTACACCTTATTATACCTCGTTACACCTCATTTTACCTAATTACACCTCATTATACCTCATTACACCTCAGAATTACACCTCATTATAACTCATTACACCTCAGAATTACACCTCATTACACCTCGTTACACCTCATTGTACTTAATTACACCTCAGAATTACACCTTATTAAACCTTATTACACCTCAGAATTACACCTCATTACACCTCAGAATTACACCTCATTATACTTCATTACACCTGAAAAATGCCTGTTTAGAGTCTTGCGGCTCATCAGGAATAAACCCTGCGGGAACAACCTCGGGTGGTAGTAGCAACCGGTACGCTCAAAGTGTATTCTAAAGTAGGCAATAATTTGTCTAAACAATAATTTTTATATAAATTGAGAGCGTAACCTGGGATACGAACCCCAGACCCCTGTGGTTTCAAAGTTCAGTGTAAAGAATAACGCTCTAACGACCTCAACCACGGAGGCGCTCATAAAAAGAAAGTACTATTTATAATTGTTTTAAATAATATAGTAATTTAGTGTATTACTATTTACATTAATCACTTTAAGGTTAGCAATTTATAAAATACAAAATAACTTTATTCATTTATATCTAAAACCTTTTTAAAATTGTATTAAAAATGCTAATTAAAAATAAATATATTAATTATAAATTAAAGGTATATATAATACTCCCTGTATGTACAAAATACAAACTTATGTATAAAATAAATAGAGATAAATTTAAATAATCATATTATAAGATTAAAAATAATAAATAAGTAAATAATAAATTAAATAAATATTAATTTTTTTAAAATATGTTATTTAACCCTTATGAAACCTATATGAAGCTTAATTACTTAAACTTATTCACTTATATGAAACTTATATGGTATATGCTAATAGCATTTTTAAATAATTAATAATATATAGAATAATCTATTGCATGTTAATAATATGTAGGTGAAATTCTTTAAAACAAATCGGGTACGGGGTTCCTCGGAACTTTTCCTCATTACACCGGCTTTGCTACGCTCATCCTCCCTGCTAAATGTACAATTCGCCAAATTTTAAATTTTTAATTTTAAATTTAAATTTAAACTGAAACACGTTTTCGGACTCGCTTTGCTCGACCTCAGGTAGTCAATACATCCGTATCAATTTCAGCGGTTACCCATACAGCACTGTCAGCCCACGCTCAATGCTACTTAACTTTTATGATCCAACAAAAATCATGGATATACTTGTTACATTAAAACAAAACTTTGATTACTTATTTATTAATAAAAGTTATACTTCAACTAAATTTCAACTCAATTGAATCATTTTCTGATTTTTTAAAATTTAAAAATATTACGTAAGTCATTCCATGAAATTTTAACTAATGCTGATAATAAGATGAAACTTGGCTCATATGTTAGTCTTTTACATGGCTACATGCGTGCCAAATTTCAATCGGATCGAATAATGTATCCGCGTTTTATGATTTTTCAATTCTCAAATTTCAATTCTCTAGCATAAATACACTGGGTGCTACGATGATAACAGACACATACACACACACATACAGACAGACAACTTTGCGAAAACCACTCAGGAGACCTTTAAAACACCTGAAACGGATAATGCCGGTTTCATCCCGGTTTCGGATTTTATACCTACGGTATAAATGAGGAAAAGTAAATATTTCCCTGTGTGTATATGCGTATTAATTTTTTCACTTTGTGCGAGTGTTCAGTATAAGTGTATGGTTTCAGTGAGTAGATTAAGTTTAAAATCACTATGTAATTAAATTATTTTAGTTAGTAATTATTGAAATGTACATGTAATATTGATCCAAGAAAAACCACAGCTTTGGTGATTTAAATACATATTATATAAAATATGTATATAAGTTATAGTTATGTAATATACATATAATATATAATATCTTTTAAGTTTAAAATAATTTTTGTAATTATTTCATTTATTTAAATAAACGGTTTATTTATTTATAAGTTATGTATAACAAAGTAATGTATTAAAGTTACATACCCCGTGATACCAAAGGATGTAATCTGGTGATGGATTAGCTCTTACTTCGCATAGTAATGTAACATTATCACCTTCCTTTAGCGGCAGGTTTTGCGTATATGCTTGATCTATAGTGACATATGCAATGGGAGGATCTGGAAAAAACATATGCCTATAATAAAATATAATGTATTAAATAATTTAGTTTTTAACCCAAGAGGGGACTAAAGTCCTCCTCCATTATTTTTAAATTTATTTATTTACAAATCACGAAAAAAGTATGCTGTTAAAAAGTATAGTTGTGGGAAACAAATATTTGAATAGAACATTTTTATGATATATTTATATTCTTGGGTATTGCAGCTGCTATTGAGGATAACGCGTCCTCTTACCCTAATCTATAATTTTTCAAATTTTCAAAGATATATGAGCTTATGAGGCTGGGGAAAAGAAGGGGGTAGAAGTAGGGTGTGGATTTTTGGAATAGTGGGGAGTCACAGATCAGACAGTCATCCATCTACTCATAGAGTGTGAAAATTATTTTACTTCCCTCTGTGCCTGAATCCAAAACATAATACGGCTTCTTGTATGAAGAGAAGCTTTCTTTCATCTTCGATATCTTATATCACTCGGATTTCTCTTCGAGGAGAGATATCCTCTTCGAGGATTATCAACCCACATTAAGTGGAGATTTAACCATGGTTTAAGATAATACTCAAATTAATTCTCAGTAGATGGAACAGGGTAAAAAATCGAAGCTGCCACAGAAGACCTAACAACGTGGCCTATTAACCTAGTTTTGCCTTCTCACCCTATTACTACACCATTTTGAAAATTCGTGTTGTTATCAACTTTATTTGAGAAAAAAGTATTACTAAAAAGTAAGAATTCGTTTAAAAACAAATGTTTTCTCTCAGTCAAATTTGATTGCACCCGTTGGAACTTTTACTAGTTCCCGTTTCAACTAGTCATATAAATTAAAATATATTTATAACATTTTCTTAGTGAATGCATAGTTCTATCATTTTTAATTAGTATAGTGCTATCAAAATTCAATTTAAAGCTCAAATAGGTACGGCATAATGGTGTAAACATTTTTCAAATAACTATTTAGCCAATAAAACATATAGAGTTGTGACAAGTACATTAGAGTTCCTTGTACATATTTAGCAAGTAAAATAGTTAAGTTTGGGAACTTTAAATATGGTTTTACTACGATGAGATGTACTTACATGTTACTTTAAGCCTAATTGAGTCGGTTAATTGAACGCCAGGAAACATAGGATTTTGTGAAGTACAACTAAGTTCCCTTCCATCTTCTTCAGCTGAAGGTCTCAAAGACAACATGGACGTTGTTTTATTTTTACTTGATCCCATCTGTAACAGAATTTCTCAACTTTAATATTTTGATAATTCTGGAGAAGTCATGAAGATTTAGGTCTTCCGGGGGTGACCGCGTCAATGTAGATGAAGAATCTGACGTTTCGCTTCCACTGTGGGAGGCATCTTCAGGGATGTAGGACATCATGGATAGAAACACAATGCTCTACAAAACTGAACTGAAGTTCAGAAAACTGAAGTTCTAAACTGAGTTCTAAAAAGAAAACTGACTTCAGTTTTGTAGAGCATTGTGTTTCTATCCATGATGTCCTACATCCCTGAAGATGCCTCCCACAGTGGAAGCGAAACGTCGGATTCTTCATCTACATTGACACGGTTACCAACGAAAGCCTAAATCTTCATGACAATAACCGCGGAAGCCTACGCAGTTTATTTTCTGGAAAAGTCATCTGTCCCTCTTCTTGTTAACTATCTTAACTAGACTTTCTAGTCATTTTAGACAAGTAAGATGTCATTTAAGTCAAGGACGTAGTCATTTTAGTCAGGGACAAAGTAATTATAGGTCAATGACGTAGTCATTTTAGTCAAGGGCTTTGTCACTGTAGTCAAAGACGTAGTCATTTTAGTCAAGGACGTAGTTATTTTAGTCAAGGACGTAATCATCCTCGGATCAAAAGACCTAAACCCTAATCCTTCGAACATCAATTGCTTAATTCTAACCATGCTGCATTATCATATTAGAAGAAAGTCTTAGCAGCCTTATCTGAAGGCTCTATAGGAACTTAATAACTTGTTCCTATTAAGTTACTGTTTAATCCAATGGGTAGATAAAACGCTAATGAAGATTGTGTTTATGTTTTTGTTTGTCAAGTTTACGGGAAATTCATGTTCTCTCTACTTTCCTCACACTTCAAGGAAGGGAGAGTACCCCACCTCTCAAGCTTATTTATATTGAAGATACACAAACGCTCAATGCTCCCATTTGTAATAACTTATTGTTGAAACCTTATTAGCAATAGTAATTATACTGAGTAAGAGTTTATAGATCATTTAGCTAGCAGGCAACGTTTTCGGATCGTTACATATATCCATAAGGCCTCCCAGAGGCGGACTAGACTAATGGCTTCCAGAGGTGGACTAGACTAATGGCTCCCAGAGGCGGACTAGACTAATGGCTCCTAGAGGATGACTAGATTAGTAACTACCAGAGCAAGAATAGACTAATGGCTCCCAGAGAAAGACTAGACTAATGGCTTTCAGAGGAAGACTTACTAATGGCTCCCGGAGGAAGACAAGTCTATAATTCCATGATTCTCTATAAATAAATAATATAGAGAAAGAATACATTATTATGTGATAAACTCATAAATAAATATTTATTCGTTCCGTTTTCACCTCACTCTCCCCCTCTCCTCTTCTTTAAATGCTTATTTCGACTATTTAAAATTAAATTAAATATTTCTTTTAATGCTTAATATACTTTTTTAAACACATGTAATCATTTTATGAGCAAAACATTTTTTTGGAAAAATGAAAATACTCTATCATAGTTAGTAATAATGAGTACACATTATTCCCAATAATTCAAAAACACATCAATGTTACTTGGTAACATTTAAAAACTACAGTTTTGTAAAAAGGAGTTCTTTAATTGCCTCCTTAGCGTGCAATCTTTAGAAAAACCAAATAAGATAAAAACGTTCCTCAGTAAATACGACTAAATCGGCTTGGGAGTCTCATTAACGACACACGTGGGAGATTTACCATACGTTTCTTGTGACATTTTAAAGGATTTTTAAAGGCTTCCTAAGATTTGTTTTTCGTTGGTGAAACAAAATAGAAAACAAAGAGCTTCGTCAAGTTTCCTACTAATGAAAATAAACTGCCAAATATGAAACTAAGCTGTCGTATTTTCTTTATCAAATATCATAAATAAAACACGGGCCGCCTGGCGGCTCTTTATTTGTAATAAACTGCGAGGGTTTCTGCGGTTATCGTCTTAACGATTTAGATCTTCCATAAATTTTTCGTATTTCAGATAAAAAAGTCGACTTTTCGCCTCCACTGTGGTAGCCATTTTCTGAGAAGCCGAAATTCGGATTCTTCGTCAATATTACCGCCGTCACCTCCAGAAAACCTAAATATTTTATTTGTTATCTGTGATGTCTTGTTAGCTGTGTAAGCCACCAATAGTGAATTCAAAACACATCAAGGTATGATTAGAAATAATTTTTAACAAAAGATAATCCCAGGAAATATTTTTTGTTGAATGATTGTCATATCAAAACGCCTTATTGGATAAAATATGTCAGATTTTAATTTTTGTTTTAATTGGGTACTATTCGGTTTTGTCGTTCGGTCTGTACCATGTTCACAAGAAAGTTCATATTTAGATGCGTCCCTATGCAAATTGCTGTCACAATTTGTTTGATGTTTAAGATCTTTAGGTGCTGAAAAATGGACATTTGGTAAAAAGAGTGGTTGTCATTTTTTTTCTATTTCAGTGTTTCCCCTCATTTTATAGAACACAGGGAAACAAAAAGTGGTAAAAAAAATTTTTCTACAAATATTTTACAATATTATATATATTATATATATATATATATAATATATATATTATATATATATATATATATATATATATATATATATATATATATATATGTGTGTGTATGTATAATAAATATTTTTTCATACGTTTCTTGAGACTAAACTTTCCTTGTTATGACTAGATAGAAACGAGATTACAAGGACTTGTAAAAAACAGAGGAGCCACCTTAAATCTAGGTGAAATTCGACTAATAAAGATTTTTTATTGACACTACTTGTGCTGCAACCATTAGGAGGGTTTAAATTTAAATTTTTGACTATACTTTGCCACTTCAGTGAGTGATAATTTAAGCGTATTTATAACCTTCTCAAGCAATAAACAATAGGTTACCATGGAGAGGTATGTTTGCTTCTAAAATTTAAGACCTACGCTTTTATAAGAATTGTAAGCATGCGCAGATCGTACCAAGCATGTGCAGTTGGTTTTTGACGTGTGTTTCATGTTGAATTCTCTCTATTTTTTGGTTTTCGATGGGGTCACTTGTTTGTAAATCGACGAATTGTTGGGCAAATCGACTTAGTTCCTCATCGCCTTTATTGAAGATCCTTGGTCACCACACAAACCGTCACTATTAATCCAAAAAAAGGAATAGACGAAACATAAACCAATATCACCCAAATTTAGTGACGACGAAGAGTTGAAATAACCCAAAAATTTCTATTTTATATAAATAAAGAGAAAAAGTAAAAAAGGTCTATTTTGCTTGGCAAAAGAATTAAGTTGAATGTAAAGGCAATTTAAATGCGTAAAAACAGGTCGGTGAGCCGAGGCAGGTAAGTATGTATGGTTCGTTAAGCCGCAATAGTTATCATGCGTCTCGTTGTACCCTCGCGCTCTTTCCTTTTTATTATCATTCTTTTTCTTTCTATGGTGTGAGTGTTTAAACTCTTTATGTTTTAAAAATGTTTGGTTGATAATTTTGAATTTAATTTTTTTTTTTTTAACATTTGTTTTCAAAATAATTATACAATTATTTAAAATCATATTTAAAATCTGATACAATAAATAAAAAATAATAAAAATAAAAAAAATAAAGCAAATTCGATTTCTTCTTATTTTTCACATAATATTTTTCACAGCAATAACTTAATAAGTCTTACTACACTTTTTTTTCTTGAATAGTTAGTCTATTTTATTTTATTTATTTAAGATGAAAATATTAATAATTATAACAGGTATATTAAATAGATTGTTAAGTATTCTAATGTATGTATTAATTATATAATTTTACATGGAAAATATAGACAAGTATAACAATAACAAGCAACTACAACTCAGTGCCGCGTACAAGCATCTGGCTCATGCAGCTATACATATACATGTTTTTTTGTGAGTTTAATTATTTTCTAAAAAATAGTTTTTTCTTGTTTAAAATAGTTGATAAGTTTTTAAAATTGTTACATATATATAAATCAATAAATAAATTAGTTTTGTTTTAATCTAAAACTAAATCACCTATTGTTCTATAAATTAATTTGTCTCATTTTATTTTAAGAGACGATAGTTCACTACAATTTTATTGCTTGCCTATTTCTTAAGATAATAGATTTTAATAAAGGTTTTTTGAGCTGAATTCTATAAAATAATTTAAGGTTTTTTTAAAAAAAATAGCATAGTGACAACATGCCAAAAAAGCCTATTGATTTGTCTTATTTGCCGGGTTATGTTCTCCACTCTATTGGCAATAATGATTTGTTAAGAAGTAAATATTGTTTTTTTGTTCAGCTAAACTCAAAATTCAATTGGTTAGAATTAAAATTACTGCATGAATTCATGAATGTAAAAAGCTAGTGGTAGTAAATATTCCAATAGTAAATATTTCCATATAGTAAATATTTTATTAGTTTATTTTAAATCAAAATTTTATTATTACTTTTTTAAATAAACAAAAAATAAATAAATGCATAATAAAAAAAGATTTTATATTATAAAAAATTTATTTTAATAACTTTTTATTGTATTAATAAAGTCCTACCTTTCTTTAAAAAATAACATAAAAATAAATAAATAAATAATATAAATAAAAAAAAAAAAATTTTTATTAAAATTAGTTTTCTTTTTTTTTTTAGATGTTAACTTTGTATTATCATTGTATACATATCATTTATATTTTGAACAGCCAACTTCATTTTTAAACATATCATTTTTCTCCTGACGTTGATTTTGTTTTAATACGTTTTGTCAAATTTTGTTTTTTTTTTGGGTCGGACCCATTTATAAATTTAAAAGGGTGCTGCCTCCAAAAAAAAAAATTATCGCTCTAAACTACTTGTTTTGATCGTAAACGGTTTTTGAGGCAATAAAAACTTTTCTTTTGGTCAAGTCCCCCTAACAAATTTTAGGGGTGCTACCCCCTGAGAAAATTACAAAAATTGATTGGTCACTAGTAAAAATTTAGAGAATACCACTCCCCTACAAAAATTAATATCATTGGCTCTAATAACCCAATAATAGGAAACACATTTTATTCCCAAGGGAGAAAAAGTTATTATTTACTCCCAAGGGAGTGAAAAGTAACTTTTTCTCCTTTGGGAGTAAAAAGTGTTTTTTTACCCCCTAAAAACTAGTCAATAAACTTTACATTATTCGCCGTCTGGAGATAAAATATGTTTACGTATATTTAGTATATGTTATTTTCTTAGTAATAAAAAGCTATTAAATAATTATCTTGATGATATTTTTTAATAACCAATTAATTTGTTTAATGTTTAGCTTGATTACAGCGCTAAAAACGGTATTTTTTACCTCTTTGGTAACTAACTAATCAAGTGTTCACTTTATCTCGCTAGAATGTGAACAAATCTTTAACCGACTGGGAAGTAATAGTTATCTCTCTAACAAGAAAGCAAAATAGAATGGACTAGTTATAAATGTAGCCCTTGAGCCGAAGGTCATTATTTTTTTGAAAATTCGCTACAAATAGGTTTTAGCCTCTAAAGTTACTATTTTACAGCCTACTTCTGAAAAAAAATATATTGGCTTGACTTACCATTGTGGCTGCTTGTCTGATGGGTTGTCCATCAATAAGCCATGTGATATTGGCAGGCGGAGCGGATCCTTCAGACTCGCAGAGTAGTTGTTTTGATTTCCCAGCCACCAATCCTTCTCCACTCCAGACTATCTTCACAGTAACTGGTTTCACTGAATATAATATAAATGTTAGATTGTATGTAGTACTTACTTAATAGATTAAAGAATTAAGTTTTAGAGAATGTGAGAAATCTTAATAATGGATAAGAGACAATTGTTTTATATGCAAGTCCGAAGCATGGTAGATGAGCGTAGCTAACCCGTGAAGTTTCAAAGTACCCCGTACCCGGTTTTTTTTAATGCTATAATTCTAATGATTAATTCAGCATGTTTTTATGTTGTCATTATTATACGATGCTTTCCTTATCCAGACTTATATCCTTTATTACTTTATCCAAATAAGAATAAAATGTGTGAACGTCTGTACTTCTGACGTCTGTACTTCTGACGTTCGTACATAACTGACACGACTTAGGACCTTTTTTGTCTAAACCAGTAGTTCTTAACCTTTTTCCACTCATTGCTTTCTTAAATACTTAAATGTTCCATCACCGGGGAGGAGGCAAAGGCACACATTTAATTAAGCGAGGGTGTACCTAACATACCAGGGAAGTCCATTTTAAAGATGATGTGAACTGTTTCTTATATTACTTTAATATTTAGCGGTGCCGAGCCAATGAAAAAGTTCCATAATAAGGAACAAAGAAATGAGCCTCTCCATGAAAGCCATTATTTCACAATGGTAAAAATTGGGCTATTTTGCTTGTCTATCAACTTATGCTACTCCCTATTAATCAAAATTGAATAAAGATATATACAAATATCAAATAAATCTCTTCTCTATTCAGTATTATAGCAATTATTTATCCCGTTTGCAACTTTAGCGTATTTCACTAATTTCACCTGTAGTTTTTCCCAAAAAAATTAATGAACTGCTCGACACGTAAGGATAAACAACCCATAATGCATGTAAAGCCAGCCGATGCATTTTTTTGTTTTTATTCTAAATATGTGAATGTCCATGGATAACTTTTTGTCTAAAGGGGAAGTTATTTTGTTGAATGGTGACTCTAATGTACAGATACATACCATTAATGGTGATCTATAATGTACAGAACATGATATTATGTTACATGCTTCTTTAAATTTCAAATTGAAATCTATATTTTTATTATATGTCCAATATTCCTTAGTTGTACTTTACGACTCATCGCCCCCTTCAGTGCCCTCTACGTCTCATCAATCGCTTTGAATCTTTTATCGTCCCCAGGGGGCGATATCACCCACGTTAAGAACCATGGGTCTAAACTATAAACAGTATTTCTTTAGACAATAGTATTTATTGTTATGGTGTCGTCTAATACCATTGTACAAGAAAGTACAGTAGTATCTGACGATACGCAAAATCTTGTATCAATAAAAATGGTATAAGATAAACAAAGTATGTGTTAAACCAATATGGTGTCTACGCATGCGGTATTCATACATCAGCCATAGATACCACAGCCATAGACACTATTCCTGTTTACGCCGTGGCTCATTATGCTGAAATTTTATTTTAAACAAAAGAGGAAGAATCAGAATTATGAGTTGTCCATGGACAACAATAAGTTATCCAGTTTAAGACGGTATTTTTGATCGTGTCCCTCCTTGGTCTACCGCAGTAGTCTAAAGAGACACAAGTGGTTACACCTAGGATACAATCTTTTCCCCACATAGTTTTGGCGCAATTGATAAATAGACATGTGGAGTGTGTTCAGCGTCGTTAATTTTTACATTTCCTCATTTGTATACATACAAATTCTGTTTGCCCAAATTATTTGAAACCGGGATTCCACCCCCTGAATTATCCGATTTTTAGTCCTCCTGAGTGGTTTTTCCAAAGTTGTTAATCTGTATGCGTGTGTGACTGTATGTTTGTGTGCATATGTGTGAGACTGTTATCAGCCCTTGAGTCTGATTGGGCAATCCGGAAAAAAAACATCACGAAACATCACAAAATTTCAAGTCTCTACAACTAATAGATAGCAATTTGATAAATTCAAATTTCTCAAAAAATATTGGAAGCACGCCCATAAGAACGAAAAAAACTCCCCTAATTTAACCCAGCAAGTGTAACTTCAGTGTATCTTTTTTCCTTTCAGATTATTTCTTATAGCTTCTTCCGTTTTGTCTGCAGTGCTCACATAGAAGCAAGAAAAGGATATAATTCTATAAAGAACGAGTAGGGGGGCACCTGCCTTGCTGGCCTTAAAGCTATATCGTTAAGGAAGGTTTTTTCTCAAGCGGAGGGAGGGATAGCTGGGCCTTAGCTACCTATGGAATCCGCCTCACATGCAAATCGCTTTTCTTTTCCACATTCACTTACCATTATTTTAAATAAATAGTTTAACACTGAGGAAAAGGATCTCGCTATCTATACAGTAGAAAATGAAAAGAGCTAGCCTCAAAGTTTCACAGTGAAATGTTTCTCTTTCTCCAATAGATTGACTACAAGTCTTTACTATCATTTTAAATTGGTCTTGTTCTTCTTTCCAGACTCAAATAAATTTTATTTTATTTGAGTCATAAAACGATAATATTTTTTTGTTTAAACGTTTACGCGACTAATTAATTTGAGTATATCTATGAGTTGATTACATAACACGGCAGTAAAATTGTATTTTATTCCTGCAGAAATTTGATGATTGATTAGAGTCAGCATGTCAATCCCAAAATTAACAACAGCAATTAACTGTCATGCTGCATTTTAATCGCTTACAAGTAAGACCTCACAAATAAAGTATTTAGTTAACCTCGCTACTAATTTGAAAGACATTGGTAGCTCATTCATCTAAACACTTTAGTTACAAGGTGTACTATCAGTCTATCGGAAATTTACTTTACTTCCTCAAGTCCTCAAATCTATATGACAAAACTCTTTAGTGTTGCAGTTTCAGAAAATAACCTAATTTTCTGCCAAGGCAGATACGATACAATAACACTGCTAAAACAGTAAAGTTAGTACTTTACTTAGCTTCATTTAATTGAATACTAACGATATACATTTCTGTCAATAAAGTAGCTTAATATCAAAATCAGTCTTTGACTAGATGAAAGTAAGTGTGTTACTTACTTACCAAAATATGAAGTTAACAGAGATTTATTTAATTTATAGAATAAATTTCTATAGGACTGAAATCGTCATTAATTAACATAGAATTTATCAGAGATTTGTTAAAAAATTTATTTTACAATAATTTTAATTAATTCATTAGGCTCAAGAGAACTTGGTACATTTTGGGCCTTTGAGACCACAGTATAGCATTTTTGGTCACTTTAGGTTTGAAAATTATGCTATTTTATAACATAATGCTATAAGCAAATTTTAGCAAAATTTAAGAAAATAAACAAATTTTTAGAGGCAATTAATACTTTTCGTGTAAACTTTTAATTTTTGACTAAAAATTGACACAGAATGTAAAATGGACATCGCGAAGTGCCGTTTAAAGTGCTGCGTTTTACAACTAAGTTTCAGTCCCCTTCTCTTTATTTTAGTTATAAAAAAAATATTATTATTGTTTAGTTTCAAAATGTGGTATGTCCGTGTATATAAGTAAACATATTTCCCGTTTTATCCAGTATTCCGAACTTAACAGGACTTCATATATACAAATATATCAAGCTGGATTCTTGTATTGAGACAATGAAGACGATCTTTGTGCAAAGAAATAATGCTTATGGTGAATATATAATTGTTCAAACTCGCATCACCTATGGCGTTACTTGACACATTCCCCTTGCTTTGAAAGTTACCTACCTAATTTTAAGTTAGGGCTCCGAGATGTAGTTTTTAATGAAAATTATTTTTAAGTTTTTGTTCTTAACCTAGAAGATGGCGGTCAGGCCTACCCAGTGAAATTAATCAAACTTTCAAAACTAGCGTTCCAGTCTATATTAGACTATATAAAGTATATGTATTGTAATCAAAATTACAATTTTACGTTTGATTTTGTGAAGTATTACTCAAAATTTTCCTATACGACCAATCTAATCAAATTCACCGACAATAGTTAGCGACTATGGATAGCCTTAAAATCGCTAATATATCCACTTAAAAGTTACAAAGTGGTTTGGAAGCATTGAGAGCAGAAAAGCGAGCCGATATCTTGTCTAGATTCTTTTCTAAAAAGCTCTCTTTCTTATTAAACTTGTTTCCTAAACTTTTTTAAAGGTTTCAGCCATGGGATAGAATGTGAGATGCAAAGCAAACTGTAAAGACCGACATGGTCTTCGGATTACTAAACATCGCTTATTAAATACATGTTCTTATTTAAGATTTTTCAACTTTTTCCCAGATTTTGTTAAAAACCAAGCTATTATATTTTTATTTATTACATTTATGTATTGTAAAGAAACTTGATAGAAAACAACTTACATTTTTTTATTGAACAAAAAATGATACAATGGATATAGTTTTATTAAAAAATTCATGTAATAAAAATACCATCAACTATTGAACTTTTATATTTAACTGAGGTTTAATTATTAATTAAGAGAGTCTATGATGCTGATTCCTGTGACATACTCGAGCAAGCCTTGAATTTAGTTCCTAATGTGAAACCGAGGGAGTTGATAATTGAAAATTGTACGTTATCAAATTTCGCTCCGCAAAAAAATGTTATTTGAAGTTATTTAAAACCTTTTTCCATTGCCTAATGTTTCGAGAAGATCTGTCAAATCTTTTTCAATGACAAATTGGTATGGGAAGTGCTGTGAAATCTTTTTCAATAAAGAATTGGTATGGGAAGTGCTGTAAAATCTTTTTCAATAACGAATTTGTATGGAAAGTGCTGTGAAATTTTTTTCAATGAAGAATTGGTATGGGAAGTGCTGTGAAGTCTTTTTTAATGACGAATTGGTATGGGAAGTGCTGCGAAGTCTTCTTCAGTGACAAATTGGTATGGGAAGTGCTGTGAAGTCTTTTTCAATGACGAATTGGTATGGGAAGTGCTGTGAAATCTTTTTCAATGACGAATTGGTATGGGAAGTGCTGTGAAATCTTTTTTAATGACGAATTGGTATGGGAAGTGCTGTGAAACTTTTTCAATAACGAATTGATATAGTATGTTTTAATACGTCTAAACTAGAATAAACGTATCATTTTTACTTAAATACGGTAGAAATAAAAATGGCTTCACCACTTTTCTTACCTTATCTTTATCGTATTATGGGCAATAATAATAATAACCTCTTATGAAGATACGACACGTCACATACAATCAATTATTAACTAAAACTATTATACTAAATGACATGTAAACATTAGCAACAAGTAAAAAAACAAATAAAATACCAACTTAATACTTGACTTCTATTAAAACCTCATAGCAAATAGTACTAGAAACGTTATTATTAAACAACTAAATAATCATGGTTATTAATAATGCCTAATTAAGCACCAAAATAATGTGTGTATTAATAACAGACACACACACACACACATACAGACAGACAACTTTGAAAACCACTCAAGAGGCCTTAAAACGCCTAAAACGAATAGTTTAGATAAAAGACTGGTTTCGGATTTTTTCGCAAACACAATACTTTTCCTATACACCTACGGTATAAATGAGATAAAGTAAAAAGTGAGAGTTGTATTTGTTAAAATTTTCTTCCAGAAGAAAAATCTTGTACGTACCACGAGAGAAAGTCATTACACCCCTCTTTAATTTCTTCATGGTGTTTCCTCGGCTCCGCCTCAGGAACCATTGCTTTATAGCAATGGTTCCTGGAGAGGCGTAGTCGAGGGGTTTATACCCCTCGACTACGCCTCTCGGTTTAAACATAACGATTCCCTTAGTTTTCGCCTCAGGACCCATTAAAAAACCGGGACGTAATGACTCCATTTCCGCCCTTGGTACGAAACCAAATATTAATTGCATCTTTTCTTGAAAAGACTATAGTATAAAGTCTTTTCCAATTATGAATTTGTCTGGGCAGGTTAGTAAAATCATTTCCAACAACGAAAGGACATTGAAAGTTCTGTGAAATATTTTTTAATTGTAAATTAATTTGTAAAGTCTAGTAAACTTTTATCCAGTTGCGATTTGATTTGGAAAGTCTAGTTGTTAGGACTTCTCCTAACATTTATTTATATTTTTGTTAATGTTTTTGAATTTAATTTAATCTAGCTAACAGATATACCATAGTTCGTACTTAGATTTAATTTACTCCATATTAAGGTCCCCCTGGAATCAATCAAGTATACTACTCCCGCAACGCACCCATGTTTTGCAGATATCTGGTCACAATTTATTAGGCAACGTAGACTCAGCAACTTCTAGATCTATGTTTAGAGTTGCTGTGGCTGTTCAATCTAATAAATTGTTATCCAGCAAACTGTGGAAATTTTGATGCAGATAAATTGTGGTACCGCAAGTGATCAATTGTTCAGTTTGCATTTTCCAAAATTAATTTAATTAAAGCCATTTCTGTCACCATTTTGTGTTTCAACGCCATTTCTTGGTAGTATTACGGTTGTGTGAGAGTATTAAAAGCGCCATTTCTTGGACATAGCCACTTCTCACCAACTCGTTCATCACCATCACATCAAGCTTCATGGTATTATACCATCAACAATTTAGGATGTCATCGCCACCTTCATTTTATCTCAGGTTTACGATTTAAAGAAATCCAATTTTATATTAAGAGGGAGGAAGGAGGAAGAGAATAGGAACCATCTTCATTATAGGGTTCCTGGGGTCTCATTGCTCGCTAAGACCAAATTATATATTATGTACAGGGCTTATGGTAAATAATAATAACGAAATTAATATCATTAAGTGTTGTTTTTTATCCATTTAATCATTTACAGTAAAATACAGTCCGATCTACTATTCATTTTGTGCTAACCAGTTTATAGGTAGTGAGGTTTGAGGTTTATAGGTTGAATTTATAAGTTGTGAGGTGAATCTTGGTTCGGCCAATTCACCCTAACACTAGTAAACTCTTATCCAGTTGCGATTTGATTTGGAAAGTCAAGTAAAATCTTTCCCAATTACAAATTGGTTAGAGAAGTTCTGTAAAATGGTAAACGGATGTGGAAAGTTCTGTGAAATATTTTCTAATTACGCCTTGTGTTGGAAAGTCTATTAAATTTTTTAAGTTTCGAATTTGTTTGGGAAGGTCTGTGAAATCATTTTAAATTCCGAATTATTTCGGGAAGTTTCGTAAGATCATTTGCCATTGTCAACTGTTGTAAAATTTTCCGCATTCCCAATATGTATCGATATCGTTACACATAAATTAGACAAGAGCTTTAAACTTCGTTTCCCAACTTAACGGAATGAACTTAACCCTAATTTTATCTCTTTCTTTAAAAATACAGAAAAAGTAAAAAAAAATATTGAGTAGAATTTACTAAACAAGCATAAAGTTTACTTAAACATTCAGTTGACACTTTACTTTAAAGTTAAAAGATAAAAAGCTAAAAGTTAAAATGAATACCGTCCAGTTACTTTTTATCCAGTTAAATCTCTGGCCTCGATAGTGTGAAGCTAATTTAAACTTTAAACATAACTTAGCCGTTAACATTATTCTCTTTTATTCTTTTGTTTAACGCAACATTTTTCTGTGGTATTATTTATTAGCTGTCTATGGATTATCACATTTTGATTTATTGTTCTCATTATTCCTTATTGGACCTTCTTTCTTCTTTTCGTAATTTTGGTCCTTATTTATTATATCCTAAAATTAGTAATAGAAATCTGGGTATAGTTTTAAAAGGATCTTCTTGATTTTTGCACCGGAGGTCCGGATTTTGCAGCCCGGACTCTAAATTTATGTAAATAATATTTTTGTTAGTTAAAAAGGTTGTATTTACCGCAAGTTGAAGAAGCAATTAAAAAATCAACTACCGTCGATATTTGCTGCTTGGTATGAATATCCCTGGACCGGTTTCGGCATAACTCCATCATCAGCAGGCGTGGCAACACTCGAGCTCTCAACTAATAAAGTTATTTCAGTGAATAACTTCTATAACTTTATGAGTGTTGCCCCGAGTGCTGATGATATCGTTATGACGAAACCGGTCCAAGGATATTCATATCCAACAGCAAGTATCGACGGTAGCTGATTCTTCAACTAATATTTATAGTATATAGATTTCGCTAAATTTGATACTAAAAGAATTGTAGACGCTACCCACTTTTGGGTGTTCCTACAGGTGAATACCTTGATGGCTCAAAGTATTCAACATTTAACCATTAATTAGTTAATATTAACTAATTAATGGGATATGATATATAGTGTATTATCACTCATGGATATCCCTGAGTGATAATACAGATCTGTACTACTGGCTATACTGAGGAAATAAGGCATAATACTCTCCTCTCTTCGTTTTCTAAACACACCTCAAAACCCATGCTCTTTTGAACAAAAAATTTATTTTATTACATCCATTTAATTAATAAAAAATTGTATAGACTAATTTTTGTACAAAGTTTAAACTCTCTAGCATGAATACGCAGAGAACTGCGATGATAACTGTCAGACAGACACACACACACACACACATACAGAGAGACAACTTTGTAAAAACCACTGAGGAGTTATTAAAACTTCTGTTACGGATAATTCAGGTAACAATAATGGTTTCGGTTATTTTTGCAAACACAATACTTTTCCTATATACCTACGGTAAAATAAGGAAAAGGAAAAAAAAACTAATGAGTTAATAGTATCAATTTTAAATTATTTCACCTTAAAACAGGAAACTATAATATCATCTACAAATGTTCCAAGAAACCGTATTAGTCAGAAATTAAAACCGCATTAGAATTTTTAAAGAAGTTAATTAATGTTAAAGTTAATTAAAGTTAATATAAAGTTTAAACTGCATGACTTCTAATTACGAGGTAGGTAATTCTTTACTTGACTGGTTTTTTTGAAATTTTAAGTGAGAGAACAACAAAATAGAATTTACCTACCTAAATAAGTTGATGAATGATTAATTTTTCAGCCCTGAGTGCATAAGATATAATACGTTATATGTTCTTGTATTGGAACACTCTTATGAACAAATCCAGGACATAGCTACTACGTATTTATCAACGTATTTATTTGGTATAGATGTACTGACATTAAAATTCGGTTCTGTGGTACCAAAGAGACATTTAATTTTGATAAAAGGCAGCAGTATAAATACTTACAATATAATTTAAGTGTAACGGACAGACCAGTTGGAGTAGAATTAGGTGTTGATTGAGCCTTGCATGTTAAGTTAGAATCATGATGTGATCTGGTGACGCCTTCAATATGAAGTCTATTGACAACACTAGTTGAACTCCTGCTTTGACTAGTGTTGTCTATTTCTTCATCTTTAAGCCACCAGGAAACACGTGGCCGAGGTTTTCCTAAAAAAATTAAAGAAAACTTTTCATTATGATCAGTTAACAGCCACTTAAAAAATCAAAGAATGTTGGAAGGCATTCTATTGGTTCATTCATTCCTTCTTTTTGAAAGGCATCAAATGTATAATAGTTGTATACAGAAGAAGAGATCAAAGTATGTTATTGTGGTCCAGTTTTCTCTGCAAGAAAAACTGATTTTCTCCCGATGCTTGACGTGGGAGTTAACTTCATATTTGTTTCCCGAGGCTAATAACTAACTATATGAACATCAGAGTCTCCACGGGAAGACTTAAAACTGTAACTACCTCAACATCACTGTCTCCCCGGAAGACTAAGATCTTTAACATCTGAACATCACAGTCTCCAGGAGAAGGCTTAGAACTTTAACTATCTCTACAGCACAGTATCTCGGGAAAGAATTAGATCTTTAACTACCTCAACATCACAGTCTCCAGGAGAGAATTAGACTATAACTACCTCAACTCACTGTCTCCACCGGAAGACTAAGATCTTTAACTATCTGAACATCACAGTCTCCAGGAGAAGGCTTAGAACTTTAACTATCTCTACAGCACAGTATCTCGGGAAAGAATTAGATCTTTAACTACCTCAACATCACAGTCTCCAGGAGAGAATTAGAACTATAACTACCTCAACATCACTGTCTCCACGGGAAGACTTAAAACTATCTCTCCTAGGACTCTTATACTATCGGCAAAGAAGAAGTTCTTATTTTTCATCCTTTCTTTGACCTTTCTTATTAATATTACAACCTTGTTTATGATAGATGTAATATGTTTTTTGGCTGTAAAGATTTATTCAATAATTATTTGTTTTAACTACCTAAACATCGCAATCTCCATAGCGCAGAAAGCCTTAAGACGTAGAACTTCATCATTTGGAAGGTGAAATTATTCTAAGCTTAATACATTGAATTCCCAACAATACCAAGCATCTTCGACGATCAAATTTGTTATCATGTGAAACATTTTTCTCTTATCTCGTCATATTGACACACTTATGATCAAATTTACTTCATTTATGCTTGTCAAGAAAGTTTTAATGTGCTTAATCGTGTCGAGTGTATAAGTGTTAAAGTATTACTATGTTACAGCAATATAAACTCTTCTTCAAAACACATTCAACGACTGTTTCCTATAATAATTTATTAAATTGACAATAGTATCTTTAAGCTTTTGATATCTTTTTGACATTAAAAACTTAAAATCCATTGTTCGCATCTTCAGTACAAAGTAACGCATATTTTTCTAATACTGTAGGACTATAAAGGCTTAAAGGAGAAAGTAAAGACCTATAATCAATGACAAGAACCCTCTGAAACACTTGATTTGAATTTCTGACGGATAAACAAGTACTTCGAGAGTCTTGAGCCACATAACTTAGGTTGCAGTTTTTAATGAGTGCTAACAGTGGGATATCCTTTTGTTTGCAAACCCCTCGACTTGTTTTCAGACTTTCTTTAATGCTCTTTAGTATTAGTAAACAAAGCCTTATTTCCTATCTTATGTTTAATAATTTTTGACGCAGTATTAACAGTAATGATCTGTATTGTTATAATGTAATTGTTAACGGCGATACATTGATGTTTATAATGTAAATCGTCACAACTAATAAAAAAATAAAAATTAATAAAATATTAATCATTTTGTGATATGTTTGATTTTATTTTTTTTATTATTTTTAAAAATCCCATTTAAATTACATCATAGATAGTAAAACTTGGCTGTTAAGATTAATTTTATTGTTGCAGAAATTAATTCAATGATGATCCATTCTACAAGGTGGACAAAAAGTCTCCTTTCTCTTAAATTTAGAACTATTAGACATTAATTCCCTTTGGGTAAAGGGAACTTCTTTTTGGTGTTGTTAACTTAGGGGGTCCCATGCCAAAACCAAGTTTACAAAAAAAAGTAAATTGAAGGACATACTTTTATTGGACGTTTTAGTTTCTAGGTATAAATACACGACATTTTGCTTGTTTCATTTTTATTTTATCTCTCTTATACCGTAGGTATATAGGAAAGTATTGTGTTTGCGAAAAATCCGAAACCGGCATGAAACCGGAATTATCCGTTTCAGGTGTTTTTAAGGCCTCCTGAGTGGTTTTCTTAAAGTTAAAGTTGTCTGTCTGTATGTGTGTGTGTGTGTGTCTGTTATCATCGTAGCCCTTAGTGTATTAATGCTAGAGAGTTGGAACTTTGTACAAAAAATCATTCTACTGCTGAAGTTGTGCTATTTTGAATTTTTTTATGACGTCATTAATCCACAATAATGACAGACGTGTTTTATGATTTCGAAAAATCATAAAACACGAAAAAATTATGTGATCTGATTACAATTTAGCACGCATGTGGCTATGTATAAGAATAATTTATGTGCCAAGTTTCATCTTATTATCAGCATTAGTTCAATTTTTATCGAATGACATTCGATTTTTTGTTAAAAAACAAAAAATGATCCAATAGAATAGAAATTCAGTACAAATATGTACCTTTATTTAATAATTATGTACACAAAGTTTCGTTTTAATGCGACAAGTATATCTATAATGTTTATATTGGATCATAAATCTTAAGTAGCATTGAGCGTGATCAATGCTGTATGGTTGACCGCTGAGAATGAAACGGATGCAATTAAGATAGTATTAAATATCTAACGATAATTAAATTATAATGTCAGGTAAATTATTATAGTAATTATAATTAGTGAAAAGAAAATAGCGATACTTTATTACATTCTTATGTCAGTTTGACAGTTCGTCAAAATTTATTCTTTCCTTGATAGTTACATAATATAGTATCCTATATGCGAATAGTTATTAGAGCCAATTATATCATTTTTTAGGGGAGTTGGATTCTCTAAAATTATGCAGGTGACCGATTAATTTTTGTAATTTTCCCGGGTGTGGCACAGCCAAAATTCTTAAAGGGGAGCTGACCAAAAATGTTTTTTATTGGCTCAATATCCGTTCAGTTAAAAAAAGTTGTTGGAGCAATACAAAATTGTTGATTTTTTGGGAGGTAGCACCCCCAAAATTTATAAGGGAGACCCAACCAAAAAAAATGTATTAGCTCAAAATGTTTTTCAGGTCAAAAGAAGAAGTTTGGAGCAACATACAAACTTTTTGTTATTTTTGGGGCAGCACCCCCAAAATTTATAAGGAGGGGCATTTATAGAATAAAATAAAACAAAACGAATTAAAATAAAATCAACGTCTGGAGATAAAATCTTGTATCCACCTTGGGAGTAAAATGCTATTTTTTCCCTCACAATTACCTTCCTCGGCTCAGCCTCGAGAGTTAAACACAAAAATCCCTCGGCTTCGCCTTGGAGTTAAATACTTTGTTCCTTCGCTTACGCTTAGGAACCATCCAACTGCTCAAGGAAATAATAGCATTCTTTACTCTCTCGGTGCATAAATAACTATTGTATATATGGTGTAAAGAGAAATAGCGATACTTTATTACAACTCTTGTCAGTTTGACTGTCTGTCAAAATAAACTTTCCTCTAGAAGGGAGAAAAAATTAACTTTCTGCCCTTATTTTCAGGCTGTAAAAAACCGTATTACGGCCTGTTTATTAAAATAAGGGAAGGAACAAAAATCAGGGCGGGAAGTAAAATTAGGGTGGAAAGTAAATCACTTTCGCTAAACGCCCTAGACATTTCGCAATCGGTTAGACATTTGCTTGAAAATCTAAAGATTCATTGTTCGAATCTACTCCGGGAAACAATTTTTTATCGTTTTACTATAAACCGGGGCATTAATTAATATTTTTAACAACACATGCATGCATTTTTATGACATTTGCTACTGTTGCAACGTCTAACCTAGAAAAAACGTATCATTTTTACTTAAATACGACAGAAATAAAAATTGCGTCAGTACTTTTCTTACATTATGTTTAGCGTGTTTTAGGTAAACAACGTAGTAATTAGATCAGCTATTACAATTATTAAGGCGAAGTAAAGAGAAATCACACCTTTAAACTGTATTTAACTTTTATTCATTCAAAAGTAACCCAAAAGAAACTAGTAAACAATCAAATAGTTTCGTTTGTTTCTCCATATTATTTGTTTTGGTTTAAAATGAATATGTTTGACAGTGTTGTAGTTATTCATTGACTTAAAACTTTGTTTTTTTAACAACCAAAAAGAAAAAAGATACGTAAAAGCTCATCTACGTACGTATCACGGGAGAAAACAGGTGTACTGTTTTCTCCCGTGATACGTACTAGACTCTTTAATACTCTTTAATTCCCTCTCTCGGTTACGCCTCGGGAGTGAACTTGCTGGTTCCCTGAGCTCCGCCTCAGGAACCATCCCTATATCCCTATAAACCCCTTGGCTACGCCTCTAGGATTAAACATAATAGTTCCCTCGGCTTGCGCCTCAGGACCCAACAAAAAACCGGGGCGTTATGATTCTGTTTCCTCCCTTGATACATAAATAAATATTTCTCAATAGTTACATAATATACTTTTAAAATTGTAAATTTCTAACGATAAAAACAATTTTTATAATGTTATACATTATAAAAAAGCTTTGTATATATGGTGTAAAGAGAAACAGCGATACTTCATTTTACTTAAATCTACTTTGCTCTGAGGGAATGCTGATTCAATTTTTTCTTCCTTTACCTCCCCCATCCTTTTACCACACCGACCTTTGTTCTTGGTTCACATATCGAAAGGATGTTTTCATCATGCATACAAACTTATAGCCATATTTTTATATAAAAGTAGATTTCGTTACGAGTTAAAAGATATAAGAGGTATAGGAGCCCCTTTTGCCTTTATTTTTTCTGCCTTGCTCTCAGTTCTTTGTATTGCTTCCATCTGTATTATAGAAAGCAAGGGGACACCTTAACTTTCTTTGTTATAATATGTTTTTTTTGTGGTAGCTAAAAGTATTTCGTTATTTTATTTCTTCTCATTACCAGTAATTTGAACGATAAATGATTCTCATAGGAAAACAATCTGCCATTACGGAAATGAGCTTCTTTGCTTAGTTAATAAAAATAATTGGCTGAATCGCGATCCGTTCTAGCGTATTTACAAAGCAAAAAAGGACTTATAAGGTCGAGCATATGAAGACTACCGCACCAGAATTATTTTGTAGTTATAAACTTATTGTAAAAAACACAAAAATTTTATAAGTGCTCGCGTTGACTCCGGACAATTTTCATTCAATTTACAGGCCCTAAAACCATCAAAGGTTTTCCAGTAATTGACCACCGTTTTTTTCGACCTTTTGGACGTTTTAAGTGGTTGTATGGTCTCCGAATCGGTTGAATTCGATTCAGCACCCCAAAACACATTGAAAGCGACGCCCTTCTTGAAAATTAATTTTCATTTTATTATAACTAACAACTAACTATTTAAATGTTTACTATATATCCCTAGGAAGTAAAGAATCTATATATTCTTTTTAAATCTAGAAGTGATGGAAAAGAAAGATCTTTGATTTCCTCCAATTCACGTTACACGAGTAATGTTCGTTTACGGATTTAGCATAACTTATATTAATTAGTTCCTCTGTCAAAGGACTTTGAAAATCCTAAGAAGAGAGTGCTCATAGTCAAATTTGATAATATTTTAAGAAAAGACGATGTTTGACAGATTTATCCTAATGATTGTAAAGTTAATTTTTTCATTAAATTTAATGAGCCATGATCATGAGACTCTCAAGTTACTATAATACAGCCTATTTCAGAAACAAAAAAAAAATGTTAGTAACTTATAGAAAATGTACCTCCAGTGACCCTGCACTCAAGATGAACATCGTATCCTTCTAAATACGGACCTGCGTCTCCTTTGATTTCATTGCTGTCCATGTCAAGTATTTGAATTTCTGACGGAGGAACTGTAACAAAATAACACGTTATGTAATTTCCTAGGCTGCCATGACAGCCTGTTTCAAGCAGCAATGACAGTCTAATCCAGGCTACAATGGCAGTCTAATCCAGGCTGCAATGTCAGTCTAATCCAGGCTGAAATGACATTCTAATCCAGGCTGAAATGACATTCTAATCCAGGCTGCAATGTCAGACTAATCCAGGCTGCAATGTCAGACTAATCCAGGCTGATATGGCAGTATAATCCAAGCCGCAATACCAGTCTATTCTATGTTGTAATTGTAGCATATTCTAAGTGACAAATGAGTCAGATAGTATGTTTTTCACGTAGGAGTCAGTGCGTCTTTAAAGCTTAAGCATGTTGTCTGTTAACTAAGTTATTGAACAAAATTAATAATATATAATGAATGAGTAAGCAAAAGATATATTACATCACTTAGGACGTTCTTAAATTAAGATTACTTGAATTCGAGAAAAACGTATTTATGCAATAGTAATAATAAAATAAGCCTTTCTCAATTTCAAGTAACGTTACTTGAAAAACGTTTCTAGTCGTAATGTATTATATTGTAATTGCTGACTCATTGACTTCATTTAATTCGATATTTATTACTTTGTCTCATTCATACTGTAGTGTCTGGAATCAAGATTTTACCTTAATAATCCATTTCAGAACCTTCTGAGTGGTTTTTACAAGAGTTGAACCTTGGTTCAAAAATTAAGTTTTGGTCTAGTTGCGCTATCTGGATAATGATTTCACTATGACGTCATTATCCGTAATTAATAACTCAGGAAAAATTACAAAAAATATCATAAAACTCGTTAGTGAAAACTAAAAATTATAAAAGTAAAAGTTGGTAAAAACAAATTGCGTATAGGATAGGTACCTCGGAATTATTCTCAAATTTATTGGATTTGCTACGCTCATTCTCACAATTTCAAACTCGCTTCGCTCGTCGTCAGGAGCGGTCACCGCCTACTAACCACACTCCTTAACAAAAGTGATCCACCTAGAACTCGCAGCTATATTATCCTTATTGAAACTTTGTATACTTGTGAATTATATATAGAAATATACTTACGTCAAATAAATATTTTTCTTACGTTTTAACATAGAAAAAGTCAAAGTACTTGATAGTAAAGTTTGAATACACACAAGTATATACATACAATTATTATATAAATAAGTTATATAAATAAGTATATAAATATACATACAAGTATTTTTACTTATGTCTTAACTCAATTTGTAACGTTATTGATTTTTTAAACGAAACGTATGCAAGTCATACAGGAGGAACATTGCTGGACTTAATAGAACTACATGCAGGTTAAATTGACACAAATGTGTTTCCGCATTTCGTAGTCGAAGTCATTAATAAAAGTTAATGACGCAATAATATTTTTTTTTATAGACCTAAAGATTAATTTTTTGTACCAAGTTACATTTCTCTAGTATACATACACTGGCATACACTGGGAGCTATGATGATAACAGACAGATACACACACATACAGATAAGTTAAATAATAATAAATAATAATAATAATAAATTTATTTGTTTTTAAAGTATACAAACTTCATACAAATGGTTCACAATTAAATAGTACATAATAAAAAAAATTAAATTAAATGTTCACATCTTGGAAAGTTAGAAAAAAATAAAGTTAAAACTTAAGTTGAAGGGCGAAATTATAAATTAAAATAAATGACCTTATTTTTAAAACGTTAAGAAAGAAATAATAAATAGAAGAGGCCTTTTTCTTTGACAGGATGCCTATAATTGACGCTATACGTATTTGACCAAGTAGTTTCTGATGGGAATAAGTTAGCTGAGTATCTGGATTTAAGTAACTACATACAGATAAGTTTGTAAAAACCAATCAGGAAGTCTAAAACACCTGAAACGGATATTTTATTGTAAAAATTTCTACTATACTATACTTTTTAATAAATAAAAGCAAAGAAAAATGTACTTTTCTATGGTATAAAAGAGTAAAACCACTGTATTTCAAATCACTAATAACCATCCCTGAATATTGTCTTTACCTGTCAAACTCGATATTAAGTACAATGTGTGAGAGATACTGGAAGATTAAGCCTAGCACTGTCGAGGGCACGTCAGACAGTACGGGAGGAGCATGTCAGAAGGAGGCCACAGGTGAAAACTACTAAACTTAATTTTATACAACATATCAGAGGTGTTATTTGAATGTCGTGTTATCTGTTATTTCCATCAATTACTCGCCGAGATTTCTGTCAAACAGACATGAATTGATTGGTTATTTTCAGCTGGATTATATTATATGGATGCCAATGAATCCTTATTTGAACATCTTTGGTGTTAGGATTTTTTCCCTTAATTATACTGTAGGTATATAAAGAGTATCTTGTTTGCCCTTAAAATTATACTGTAGGTATATAAAGAGTATCTTGTTTGCACTTAAAATTATACTGTAGGTATATAAAGAGTATCTTGTTTGCACTTAAAATTATACTGTAGGTATATAAAGAGTATCTCGTTTGCACTTAAAATCCGCAACGGAGAACTCCCCTAAATTATCTGTTTCAGGTGTTTCAAGACCTTCTAAGAGGTTTTACAAAGCTGTCGGTTTGTATGTGTATCGCAGCTGATAACCCAGTGTATTATGCTAAACAGCTGAAACATGTTAGAAAATCCAACCCGGAAATAAATTGTCCATGAAACCATTACTTGACAGAGGCTGAAATGACACAGTAAAAATTTCGAAAATGTATAAAATGCGGAAACAATCTTTTCAAACTCAAAAAATTATATTTCTTTTTAAAAATAATAGTGTCAATATCACGCATCACACTTATAATTTACCATTGTCACTAACTTTCACGTCCAAACCACTGTATTTCAAACCACTGTCTAAGTATTTCCATTAAGTATTTCAAACCCTGTATCCGTTTTTTAATGTTTTTAAGACAATAATAATTAAATATATTAAACTCAGATTGGTAAGTAGAAATAATTTCAAAGAAGCCTCAAGTCATTTTGTTGCAAAAGCTAACACATTTTTTACGAAGTGAAGGTGTGGCAACACTGTTTTTTTGCTCACGTGTTTTACCTCGGCTATGTACTAGAAATTAAATGGGATCAAAGTGCTATTATATTAACACTGTAGATTGTAAAATAAAATAAGCGACGTTTTCTTATGAAAATTCACTAAAAACCCCCGGACCTATTTACGAGATGTAAAAGCAGTACGCATAATGAAACGGTCGGATGTATTGAAAAAGTGAGTTTGAAAGCGTATGGAATGACGAAAAAGTTTTTGGGCTTAAACTAGTAAGTCACTGGTACTATAGGATTTAAAAAGTTTTGCTTGCAGGATTTAGCCCAGGATTTGATGGAATGAAACGGTCCAGTGAATTTCATGCCACCTCTTCTGGAACCCCCGGGAACTTGCTATTCTCCCACACCCTCCACTCGTTCTGACACCAAATAAACGACCGTATCACCAGTTTACTTTTAACATCTATTTATCTTGTCTCCGATAAGTAATGACAAATGTTTAAATCATTCCTATAAAACGTTTCCGAATAAAAATTGAAAAGTTAAGACTTTTTTACGGTCATGCGGAGTAATATAGTTTTCATCGTATAGAAGATAATGCCTCAGAATATGCCTTTCATCCACTCACATGGACTCTAGGAACTATGTCTCATATGATACTATCACCAATTGGCGTGACTCTGTAGGAACTATTGTCTCATAAAATTACTATCACCAATTAGCGTGGACTCTGTAGGAACTATTGTCTCATAAGATTACTATCACCAATTAGCGTGGACTCTGTAGGAACTATTGTCTCATAAGATTACTATCACCAATTAGCGTGGACTCTGTAGGAACTATTGTCTCATAAGATTACTATCACCAATTAGCGTCTGCGTGGACTCTGTAGGAACTATTGTCTCATAAGATTACTATCACCAATTCGCGTGGACTCTCTAGGAAATATTCTCTCATGAGATTACTATCACTTATGACCGTAGACTCTAGGAAACTAATATCTCATAGGATTACTATCACCAATTAGCTTGGACCCTGTAGGAACTATTGCCTTAAAATATTACTATCACTAATTAGTATGGACTCTCTAGGAACCATTGTCTCAGGTAATTGATATCACTAAATATAGCGGACCCTTCAGCAACTCCTGTTTAACCTCTTAGAGATTTCTACAAGTGTTCTTAAAGTCCCTTTAAGAAAATGGAAAATGCGTGTACTAAGTATCATAAGGAATAGCTTTTGATTTTAGGAAATTAGCAAAAAGGGTTTAACGATGAGGCCTATTTGCAAAGTTACCTATCATTTCTGTCTTAGTTCAGGCAATATCAGACTTTTTATTGCCAGGCTGTAAATGGCTAGGTTATCTATGCCCTTGGAATAATACTAATATAGAAGAAGCATAAGACCGTAAACATAATGTAATTCTACTGATAACACGAAGCAAGTTGACTGGTGGTCATAAGTAGGGGTACCACTCTAACAACAAAACATTATTTTAAATATGTGTCATAAATATCCATTATTGAAGGAAGATCGTAAAGAACAAATATAATAACTTAAAATACCTGCTGAGTATTTAATAAAACCGGTCTTAGATGGCAAAAGGGTAGCGGAATACCAGAATCTACATTTAGTTGACGAGGACTACTTATTATATATAATTTTAATAAATACGTTAAACTACAATTTAAAATGCTTTAAATATTGAAATGCACTGATATTTATATTAGTATTTATGAATAATCAATCATTCATTAATAATAGAACATAATAATTCAGCAACCGAAAGTAATACCAACTTTTTTATAACAAAATTGTATATTGTTAGGGTGGCAGCATTACTTAAGACCACCAGTGAACCGGCTTTCGTGTTGTCAGTAGTGCTCCTTCTATATATAATATTATTCTAAGTCTATCATCTTTCTCTTATTACCGTCAATATCAGACTTGTTACTTTCAGACCTAGCCTGATGACTTGGCGTGCTGTAAAAGGTTTGAGACCTGAAATCAACGCTTCGACATTCTATTGATATTATTGACGAAATTTACGTAGTTGTTAAAAAATAGTACGTTTTGTTGGTTATAAACTGTAAATAATCAAATTGATTTAAATCTAGTTTTAAGATAATTAAAAAATAAGTTGAATCCACCCTAAAGGGATAGTTCTTATTAAATAGGTACTGGATGAGGTAGAGGAAAGCATAATGCTTGAAAAGCATAATGTTTCAGACTAGAGGGATTAAGCTTAGAAATACGTGATGGGGTTAGTGAAATCCTTTTCTTACTCTTAATACTCTTACTTGTTAAGCCCAGCCTCGACACCTCTCATATAAATTAGCTTCTACTTGAATACAAAAAAGTTCATATTTTTAGGTGCGGAAAAGAGCTATGGTAGACAAATGTGTACATTCTATACTTTTGCTTTCATTTCACATATAAATACATATATCGTTTAAATTTTACGATTCTCACCTCTCAGCTTGGCAGAGAAAGCTAATCTTATATGTTGGGTTCTATCTGAATGCACTTGTTGTTTTTATGGGCGTAGTAAGGATAGCTAAGTGAGGTAACTGAGTGCGTTATTTTACCGCAATTTATAACGGGGTTCAACTAATTCATCGTGGCATCAGAAAGACCAGAAAGCAACACTGTTAAATGTGCCTGCAATTCTAACTCAATTCAATTAAAAAATAAATATATTTAAAAAAAACTAATAAACTACAGGATTTTTTCCAAAACAGTATTTTAAACTAATAAAATAATACTCAACCACTTTTTACATGGGATTTATCATTCATTTTCGTTTCTTACTTCTCCTTAGCTATATCATAGGTATATAGGAAAAGTATTGTGTTTGTTAAAAAATCCGGAACCGGGATAAACCGGAATTATCCGTTTTAGCTGTTAAGGCCTCCTGAGTGGTTATTACATCGTTGCCTGTCAGTATCGTTTGTGTGTGTGTGTGTTATCACACAATAGCTCCTAGTGTATCCATGCAAGAGAGTTAAAACTTCACAAAAAAATCAGTTTACCGCTGTAGTTGTGCAACTTGAAAAATCTTTTTATGACGTCATTAACCCGCAATAATAACTCATCGAAAATTTTAACAAATTAAAAATTATGCGATTGGATTGAAATTTGGCACGCATGTAGCTATGTATAAGAAAAATATGTGTGCTAAGTTTCGTCTTATTATCAGCATTAGTTCAATTTTTATCGAATGACTTGTGTGCGTTTTTTAAAAAATTGTAACAAATCAGAAAAGGGTCCGATTGAGTTTAAATTTGGTACAAGTGTATACCTTTACTTAATAAACAAGTACACTAAGTTTCGTTTCAATACAAAAAGTATATCCTTGATTTTTGTTGGATCATAATTAGCATTGAGAGTGGGCCAGTAGGTGACCCCTGAGAATGAAACGGATGCATTTTGTATCTGAGAACGAGTGAAGCAAGTCCGAGGACATGCTGCAGTATACATTTGGCGAATTGTATATTCTGAGGACGAGCGATGTTAGTCCGAATCTTGGAGGATGAGCGTAGCATATCTAAAGCAGGGAGGATGAGCGTTGCATATCTGAAGCAGGGAGGACGAGCGTAGCATATCTGCAGCAGGGAGGATGAACTTAGCGAATCCGATGTGATGAGGAAAAGTTCCGAGGTACTTTGCGATTTTTCCTTATTATAGGAAAAGTATTATTTGCAATACTGCCTCCTGGCTATGATCATAATAGCACTCGATTTCCTTAGGCCTGGGATTGGTAGCATTGGCTGACTTTAATAATTACTTAAAGGAGAACAGATACGACCCACCTGAGACTATACCCGCTAGGTAAATACCTTGATAGGCCGATTTGCTCTAAAACGTGTATTTATTTATTGTTTGCACTAAAATTCCGAATCTAACTGAATAATCCTTTCAAACGTTTTAAGGCCTTTTGAGGGGGATTCACCAATATTCACCAATACAAAAAGTA